>JANHMN010000016.1:67473522-67487220 GCA_030674055.1 Rhabdomys pumilio | reverse complement strand
GGGGGGGGGGGGGGGGTGGGGCATGGAAAGAATTTTCTCAACAAACTTTTTCAAGTGCTATGAGACTTTCTCAGCCCTTTTGTCCCTCTCCACCCCTCAGTGTCCATTTAATAACCATTTGTACTATGAGATTTGCACTGAATAAGATGTTGGACGTACAAGAACACATAGGAAGGCACCTTATTCCCCAGAGAACTCTCCTGTAGTTTCCACTGGAGTAATGTGGATGAGCCTGGGCAGGTTGGCCTACAAAAGAGGAAAGGCGAGGGGTAATCTGGTGCTGTGATTTTATCTGGAAAGGTTTCTGCAGTAGACAAGAAGTTGTTTTTGTTCGTTTGTTTTGTTTGAGCGTCTCTCCCACCCTCCCAGTCCACTAGCTACAGAGATTTTTTCAGATCTGGCAGTCTATAGAGTGTCTGGGTGAAGGCAAACTCAGCTGGATCTGTAAGGAATGAAAGCTGTTTGGCCAGCCTGTATGAACACACCGGCACACACACTAAAAGGAATATCCATTTCTCTTGGGGAACGTCTTCAGATTGGCTTAGATTGAACCTGAATTCAGATGAGGAAATGGGGCAGGGGGTATTTAAATTGATGATTTAAGGTTAATTTCCAAGCTCTTCTGCTCAGTAGTAGTCTTCCTTAACCTTTAACAAGAAAAGAGAGGAATATAGTTATCTTGGAGGAATCAAAGGAATTTGATTTTCTTTTTTCAGGTCCAACCACTAATTGAAAAATCTCAAATCTCAGGAATTTCTCTGTCGATTCTGGCTTGAGTATCTCAAACCTCAAAGCCAACCCCCCCCACCCCACCCCCAGTGACACACTTCCTCTAACAATGCCACACCTACCCTGGCAAGGCCACACCTTCTAATAGTGCCTTTTACTATGAGCCTATGGGGCCATTTTCATTCAAACCTCGGGAGAAAGGAACTTTGTGAAAGCAACTGGCAGTAAAGATACATTCATTACAAACACAAAGGCCTGGGTAGAACGTGACCTCAGGCTGCTGGGATAGGTAGAGGGATGGGAGGAGGAAGGACTCCTGTGGGACTAGGTAGAGAGAAGAGGGCTGAGCTTCATGTTGAGAGGGTTTTGGTGCTGAATAGAGCAGCCTGCTAAGATGGAATATTTAGACACACTTTGCATCCTACATAGGCAAGGGACTTCTCTTATTCAAACAGATTGGAGGTTTTATACTACAGAGCAGAAGGTGTTTGCCATAATGTAGCTTAAAAGAGGGGCACCAGGTATTTGTGGATCACTCTGGCCGACAAGACACTTTGTTTCACATTCTGTGTCCACCTGGTGGTGCTGCCTTCGTCCTGATACCTTCTCAACCCCAGGAGCCACAAGAAAAGGAAACCTTGTGTCCCTGGTCACAAGAGTTGAGTTTTTCGTTTGCTGGTTGTTTGTTTTGAGAGCTAGGTCTCACTATCAGGCTGACCTTGATCTCATGCTGCCACAGGCTCCGTGCTGCTGGGCAGTGTGCTGTACTGTTTCTTCTGGTCACTGGTTTTTAAAACTTGCACCCGTAGGAATAGACTGCATCTTGGTGTGCAGCATTCATCCTGGGATCTCCCTTCCATGTGATCAGATTCTCTCTTCCACTCCTCCACACTCATCCCCTAGGCTGTCTTTTGCTTGTGCTCCATTCCTGTGGCGGCATCGTTACAGTAGTCTTTGGAAGACTCAATGCTCAAAGGCACAAATGCTTATTTTAAGTGATTGTTTTGCACTGTCATTCCACTACTACTGTGTATTATTATGCTGTGTGTGTGTGTGTGTGTGTGTGTGTGTGTGTGTGTGTGTGTGTGTAAGTCAGAGAACAGCCTGCAGGAGTCAGTAGTCTCCCACTGTGGCTTCTGGAGACCTAACTCAGGTCATCAGGTTTTGCTGCAGGTGTCTTCACCTGCTGAGCCATTTTGCTGGCCCCTATGACATCTTTTTAAAACTGTTCAGTTTTTTACATATTTGTAGACAAAACTTTGGTAAGTCATATACCAAATAATAGTAATTCTACTTCAATGATGAGAATGATATAAAACATATTTTTGTCTGGGGCTTGGAGAGATGGTTCTGCAGTTAAGGACATTTGTTGCTCTTGAAGAGGATTCAAGTTTAGTTCCCAGCACCTATATGGTAGATCACAACCATCTGCAACTCCAGTTTGGGGGATCTGACACCCTCTCTGACTTTCTCAGGCACTAGGCATACATGTGGTACACATACATACATGCAGGCAGAATACTCAGACACACAAATGCTGTAAACAAAAATTTATTTTTTAAAATGAGGAACATTTGAGAAAGACACCTGACATCAATTTCTGGTCTACAAATTCACACATATGTGTGTGCGCACACACACACACACACACACACACACACACACACACACACACATACAATGTAAAAATATAGATTTCCTAGATGAGCCTCATAAAGAAGGCTCTGATTGAGTTCAGTGGTTGAGAATTTCTAGTGTTTTTCCACTGTGATTTGCACTCAGACAGTAAGAGAGATTGGTTGCAGGTTATGTATATGTATAGATATTGCTTCCTACCCCGCCCACACATTGGTAAGCCCACACAGTAGGAGCTCTAAAGACTCATCTCATAGGAACTTGACACTTAGCAAGGTTTTTTCCTTTTAGGTTCCTGTGACCTTTGATGACCTCACCCTGTACTTGCTGCAGGGAGAATGGATGCTGCTGGATAAGTCACAGAAGGACTTCTCCACTTCTGACAAGCTGACAGCACCTCTAGGTATGGATTCTGGCGTCTCTACTACCACTGCTGGTCTAGGTCAATGTCTCATCTGGGCCAGGACATCCTGTAGAATTTTTGCAATTTTCTGGCTTTTCTAGGTAACTTTGCCATCTGCTCAAGCCTAGTCCTTTGAACTGTTTCCTTGTCCAGGGTTGGAAACAGCCTATGGATCTGTGGAGCCCCCAGGACCCTGGAGGGAGTCCACAGTGGTGGCCAGGGTGTTGGTTTGCAAACCTCATCTTTCTCCAGCTCCACACATTAATGCTCAAGTGCGTTTGACCTCTGAGGCCTTGATTTTCTTCTTACGACAATTTAATTAGATTAAATGAACCCAGAAACTGTCCAAATATAGATATATTTCCATCTCTTCTGTTTTAATTTTTAAATACACTCCTATCTGCTTTTGGGCCACCTTTTGTGCCAAGGACAGAAGTAATTGTGTTCAGAATGTTTGTGCACACGTGTTCTATTCTAGATTGAGTATCCATAATCCAAAAACTTACAGTCTGAAATACTCCATACTCTGAAACTTGTACTCATAGGTTTTTGATTTTTGGAACATTTTACATGAGGGCTCTCTACTAGTGAAGTGCAAATACTTTAAACGCTGAAAATTTCCAAAATCTAATAGTCGCACATAGCTCAGGCTGGCCTCAGATTCCCTATGACCAGGAATGACCTTGACTTTCTGATCTTCCTGTATCTACCTCCTCAAGTTCTGGGATTGAACTCAGAGCCCTGTCCCTTCTAGGCAAGCACTCTGTCAGCTGAACTACATTCCTGGTCCCCATGGCCTGAGCCGTTTGCACGAGGGTAATGACCATATGTTTGTTGAATGCAGCGTAATGACTGTTGCCCATGCCTTTCTCATTCCACGGAGGTTGGATGAAGGTGTGAGAGCTGTGACCTCAGTATTGTGTTGGTGGTGGGATTGTAGCTAGTCTGGGTCCTGTCTCCATGCCTGCTGAACACAGATGAAAACCACCACATCCCTGAAGCTTCAAGTTGAGCTTACAGGCCAGCTTTGGCTCACAGTGGGAGTTCTGTTCCACGTTGCTTCATTGTTTCGGCTTTCACTATTTTAGTTTGGATTCTTTAACGTGTTTAAGTTGCCAACGTTGAGTCAACGGGAGTTTCCGTGTACATGTACAGCTCTCTGGCGTCTCGTGGCACATGGGACTATGTGCCAGTGCTGGGTCTGTGTCCTACAGAGTTGCCTTTTATTTATTATATGTGCATGTATGTAGGTGCTCCATGGTGCCCACAGAGGGCAGAGGAGGGTGTCAGATCCCCTGGAACTGGAGTTATAGATGGTTGTGAACTGCCATGTGAGTGCTAGGAGCTGGATCAGGGTCCTTTGACTCAGCCAGTGATCTTAACTACCATGCCATCTCTCCAGCCCTGTGAACTGGTAACCTTATGTCATTTTAGCTTTGCCTGCGCCTCTCCTTGGTTTTGCCTGCTCCCCATTCTCTTAGGGTTTTCACAGCAGAGTTTCTAACCAGTAAGCCAGACTGCTTGGTTCTCACTTTCTTAAACCTCCCAGAGCCTCATAACACTGAGGATGTCCCAGGCAGGACTCCTCCCTCTCTGTTAGGACTTGGAGCCAAGCCCTCATGGCTTTTCTGTGTTCCCTACTCAGGAAAAAGTGCTGCCAGTCCTGAGCTATTCTGTGGTTTGGGGCAAGTGACCAAGCCATAGCTAGGCAGCATCCAGGGCCAGAGGAGTCTTTTGAACCATCATCCTGGTGAGTGTGGTGTGTGCATAGAGGCCGCAGGCACTACTAACAAGGAGCCGGGTGGGAATAGTAAAGGCCAAGCTCCCGTCGGCCTGTTCTCCACCGAGCACGGGAGGAACACGTCCTTCCCACGGACGTCACCTTGTCTGAATACTGCCCTTGCCTGGCCTTGTACTCTGCCCTCTCAGCTCCTTCCTGTGATTTTCACCCTTTAGTGTGTGTTTGCTTGTACTGGAAATTGTAAGGAGGTGTGACTGTCTCACCTCCTGCTTTAGTTTTCAGTGCCCATAACTGTGCCTGGCACACAGTAGTAGTGAAATTGTCACTAAGTGGATGAAGAAATGGATGAGCAGCCATTTGCTAAGTCCTAAGGTTGGCATTTGTGTTTTAGGAGACGACAGAGTTAACTCAGTTCCTCTTGTGGGAACATAGGGAGTAAGGCCCATGTCCTGTGTTAGTCAGATCCACAGAGGTTGCTTTCTCTTGTGGTTTCCTCAGAAAGACCACAGGCATCTTTGGACTGCCGTGATTGCAAAGAAACACACAGGCACATTCGTCTCCCCTTGTGCGGTCTTCATTTCGGTCGTAATGGCTGTAAATAGCTTTGTGCTCAGTTTTGTAGACCGAACAAAAATACTGAGCCCTTGGCCACTGACCACTGAAATTTAGGTTGGTGCCTACGTGGCGTCAAGGAGTTATAACTGTCTATTTCATTTCCTGTATAGAACGAAAGGTCCAGTTTAGCTTGAAGAAGAAAACCTGAGGGCGTGGGAGTTTTGAACTTGGAAAGGTTAAGGTGTAATAGAGGGAGCTGAGCCCTGGGCAGCGTCTGCATCACCAATTAGACATACAGTAGATCCATTTATTTGCAGTGTGTACCCACTTTTATCCATGATGTCTCTCCATAGTTTCAGATAACTGACTGTCAATCACTGTTAATATAATACAGTAAGGTATTATATTAAGAAGAAGAGAGACCAGTTTCTCATAATTTTAATTACAATATTATTACATTCTGTTTTGTTATTGTTCTTTGCTTACTGTGTCTAATTTATAAATGAGATGTTATCACTTTTATGTATAGATGGGGAAAATACAGTATATAGAGACTCTGGGACCCTCTATGATGCAGGCATCTGACAGGGTCCTGGAACACAGTCCCTGAAGACAAGGGGGACTCGGAGGGGCATTGTAGTTTATCAAGTGCTATCCATCCTGGGTTGTACGTATGCCCAGGGGATAGGTGGCTGTCTTGCCTTACAGTACCTGAGCAGAATGTTGGGGCCTCTCTGTCAAGCCCACCCCAGAGAGAAGTTCCTACAGGTTGACAGTGCCGTCTGGTTCTGTGATTTCTCTAAACCCTGTGTTTCCATGGCCTTTGAGTTTTATCTTACATAAGCCGTGAACCTAGGACAGGGCTACTATGTGACGTAGCCTTGATCAAAGCACAGTTATGGCCATTTGATCCCATGTGTCTGCCCTTTAATTTTTTTTTTTTTGAAAGAAAACATTTTCTTAAAGCACACCTGTTTGATTTCTTTCTGGGTTAGGCAGATGTGTATGAGGAGTCTGAGACAAGCAAAAGTCAAGAATTCAGTTATAATAGTATAGTATAATATTATAATATTCCTTAGAGTAAGTAGAGAGGAAGTGGTGGTGTTTTAGACCGAGTGTGTCCTTCTACCTTCTGTAGACTTGATGGCTCTCAGACCATAGGATTTCTAACTTCATGTTTTGCTTTCCTCAAAAGGAAAAACCCATGTGAACTCTATGGAAGAGATAGACATCCAGGGTTCCACCAGAGAGAAAGGACAGTACCTGCCACCTCAAAAGAAAGCTTGCCACGCTCACTTCAGTACAGAGAGCATCACAACCGAGGAAGACTGGACAGGAGGAGACAAGAAACCCTCAAAGCCCCGCTCTATCCAGAAGTCGTGGTTTACAAAGTTTCCATGGTTGATCATGAATGAGGAGCAGACAGCTCTGTTTTGTGCTGTCTGCCGAGAATACCCATCTGTCAGGGACAGGAGGTCGCGATTAATAGAAGGCTACACGGGACCATTCAAGGTGGAAACACTCAAATACCACGCCAAGAGCAAGGCCCACATATTCTGTGTCAATGCCCTGGCTGCCAAGGACCCTGTCTGGGCAGCCCACCTTCAGAGTCTCAGGGACAGTCCTGCAGATATCCTGGCCAGCCCTGAACACCTCCTCACCGCAGATGACCCCACATTCTACCTGCCAGGGCCTCTGGGAGACTTTGATGGTCTAGATGAGCTCCTGTCTAGCCCAAGAGCTGAACCAGAGGACGCTTCAGGGAGTGGAGCCATCCCTGCATTGTATTTAGACTGCGAGTCAGATCTGAAGCAAAAAGAAATTGGCAGAGACATCCTCATTCCCTCAAATAGCAGCACATTATTTAAGGACAGTATTGATTTCTGCAGCCAGGTAACACGTTTATTGATTGTTGTGCCATAGAGAGGGCTTCATACTGAAAGTGACATAAAATGCAAGATGATGGAAAAAAGAATGGTAGCAGTACTCAGCACTGGCATCCTGGGGTCACCAAGTACTCAGCACTGACATCCTGGGTCACCAAGTACTCAGCACTGACATCCTGGGGTCACCAAGTACTCAGTACTGACATCCTGGGTCACCAGAGCACACATGCTTTTATAGTTTTTGATCTTTTATTTATTTTTATTTTATGCACATGAGTGTCTGCCTTCATGTGTTTGTGCGCCACATGTGTGCAGTACCTGTGGAAGTCAGAAGAGGGTATCAGATGCCCTGGAACTGGAGTCATAAACATTAGGAGTTGCCATGTGTGTGCTGGGAACTGAACCAGGGTCCTCTGGAGGAGCAGCACGTGCTCTTACCCAGTGAGTGTGTCTCTAGCCCTGGCTCACATTACTTTAATGCACTAGGTTTCCTTTAAATGCTTTACAGGTATTAAGTCATTTAATTGGGACAGCTGCTGGATTATCTTCTGTTTTATAGGCAGAAAAGCCTCATCCTAACTTCTCATAGAAGGAACAGTGATGTTTATTGAAGAACTCAAGAAACTGTCCACCGTCACAAACCGAGTATAGGCCATTCTGTGATAGTCTATATCTTTAACTTTTCTTTTTAAGACAGGGTTTCTCTGTTTAACTGCCTTGGCTTTCTAGGAACTCACTCTGTAGACCAGGCTGGCCTCCAACTCACAGAGATCTGCCTGCTTCTGCCTCCTGAGTGTTGGGATTAAAGGTATGCGTCACCTGTCTGGCTTGTCTTTAACTTTCTCACAGAATTTTCACAAATGATGAGCCATGTCTAAGATTTGATAAATTCACCATGTTTGGAGAAAACTGTAGCTCAGGAAGAAGTGACTTCCTGGAGTCCAAAATCCACAAGCCATTGTGGCCGGTGTTGGCCTCTGCCCAGAGCCCTGGCCAGCAGCCTTGTACTCTCCTTCCATTTGCTACAGGTCTGCTGGACCCCAGTGGATGATAGTTCTCACCTGTGTTATTCCACGTTTACCTAGTTTCCTGGAGAGTCAGTAGCTAAGGAAACTGTTCTTGGGAATCTTTGAGTGACTCAAATTTTGTCCAGCTCTCAACTATTGCAAGCAAGTAGGATTTAACAGTAAAGTGTTGGTGATCAGAGGGTCAGTGGTAGCTGAGCTGTTCTTCACAGATAACAGTGTAGGGAGCCTTCTACTATGGTCAAGTTTTTCCAGAATCTAGAGGAAGAGCAGGGCTTCTCTTCATGTTCTTGTTTTTCGGTGTTAAGGGGTAATAATAACAGGTCTGATCTTCAGAGCCTCAGGACTCTGGGAGTGTGGTGTGGGTAAAACCCTCCCTAGTTGTCAGCATCTCTAGTTCTTTTTAACTGCGGCTTCCTTCATATCCAGTGGGGGAGTCATGGAGACAGTCAGTCCCCTCTACAGCCACAGTGGGTATAGGTGACCGTGGGGCTCCAGGTGGCCGTGTACAATTAGATGCTGTTCTTCTTTGAGTTCTTCTCTTTCTTGAAGACCCTTAGATTTGACTGAATCAGTTTGGTTTAACTACAATCTGGAGCTTTTGGATTTGATGACTTTCAGCAGGGAATTCATTCCTGAGCCTCTTGGTGCGCTTTCCAGGAGAAAGGCTGCAGACATGCCTCGCGTCTCACTCCAACAGTGGGCTGAGTAATGCTGCTCTTTGTTGCAGGAGCCTCCTGACCAGGAGCGGCCGAAGGATTCCAGGGTGTCCGGGGAGCTCCCTGCAACATTTGAAGACTTGGCCCTGTATTTCACTCAGGAGGAGTGGCGCCTGCTAGGCAAACAGCAGAAGGAGCTCTACAGAGATGTAATGTGGATGAACTATGAGCTGCTGGCTTCCCTGGGTAAAGCTTCCCACGGGCTTTTATACTCTTCTGTCGTTGGCTCAGGGACCTCAGGGCAGCTGTGACCTTCTCCCATTTTTGCCCTTTCCTTGTCGGTAGAGAATGAGCCCGTCCTGCATCCCTCGGACCACTGCCTGCTTTGGGTCGCTGCTTTATCAACCTCTTCATTCGTCTTCCTGTGCATGCACCCCCAGTTTTCTACTCCCAGTCATGGACTGTTAGCCATATGCTGGGTGTCCAGTGGACTAGTGGCATCTGCATGCCTCTGAGTGACACTGGAATGGCTGAGTTCCATAAGAGGTCTGGAGGAGTATCCTGGGGCTGCTGGCTGCTGATGTAGATGGGAGAGAGGAGGCAAGAAGCCTTCAGAGAAGTGTTACAGGGGCCATAAATCCAGGTCCCCTGGATGGAGGAAGGACACAGAGGGTGTGAATGGCATCTCAGGGACTTGTGTGTGCTTGTTTAACGCTCTGCTGCTACAATGCACCCATCCAGTTGTTTGCAGTGTGTAGGGCTCCCTAGACATTTCAGAAGTTACTTAAGTAACCATTCTCTCATGGTGACGGGGTATTTGTCCCCTAGGTCTGGGTGCCTGTGAATGTGGCATACTTTCAGAACATCAGCACCACAACCGTACAGCTGAGCAGCAAGATATTTTTGTTCCTTGTATCTTATCTCAGAGTAATATGATGTACGACATAGGAGTGCTTCATAGTTCTCTTTTGGTAATTTTTTTCCCCTCAGTTCTTTGTTTTGTTTTGTTTTCTTGTTTTTTCGAGACAGAGTTTCTCTGTATAGCCCTGGCTGTCCTGGAACTCACTCTGTAGACCAGGCTGACCTCGAACTCAGAAATCCACCTGCCTCTGCCTCCCAAGTGCTGGGATTAAAGGTGTGCACCACCACTGCCCAGCTTCCCCTCAATTCTTATGTCTGAAAGTGGAGGCAGTGGCTTTTCTGTGGCCTAAATGTCTGCCAAGGACTGGTCCGATGTTGAAAGCTTTGTGTATGTTTGATGTGATACTTAAACCAATTCTGCAAGTAGGCAGTAATATTTTCCATATGAGAACAGCCCCCAGATTGAGGTCATTTATATGGTAAGTGTCCAAAGTGAATCCTACTATTCTGAACTGAGTGGACATTGGACTCAGATAAGATCCTTACTTTGAATGTTTGTCACTAGTTGGGCTCCTCTTTGAATGGACGTGTTTGTGGTCATCATGTTGGTATTAAAATGATAACACCACATAACATAAGGTCTTTTAAAGTTCCAGTCTTTTTAGTCTTTCTTCCCCGCCCCCAGCTAATGGATGGTGTCTCTTTCTACCTTCCCTGTAGGTCACTGTTGATTCGGTCACCTTAGTGAGAAGTAGACGGACATTTAGGCCACACCTTCCTTTGACTGCTGCTTCTCAAAGTTTATAATGGGAAAGACAATTACAGAGTTAAAATGGGGAAAATGTTCTTTCAGAGTTTGTCGTTCTTGAATGTGGCTTTTATTTTGGTTTGTGGAAGAATGGAACTGAAGCCCACACTCATTCTAGGCAGTTGCTTTTACCATTGTGGTGGTTTGACTGAAAATGGCTTCCCGTAGGCTCATAGGGAGTGGCACTACTAGGAGGTGTGGCTTTGTTGGAGTAGGTGTGGTCTTGTTGGAGGAAGTGTGTCACTGGGGGACAGACTTTGAGGTTTCAGATGCTTAAGCCAGGGCCATCGTCACTCTCTTCCTGTTGCCTGTCCATTTGGGTATAGAACTCTCAGCCACCTCTCTGGCAGCATGTGTGTCTGTCTGTGTGCTGCCATGCTTCCCACCATGACAATATCTGAACTGTAAGCCTGCCCTGATTAAATGTTCTTTACAAGACTTGCAGTGACCATGGTTTCTCTGCACAGCAATAGAAGCCGTAACTAAGACTCTCTCTGTGTTAGTTAGGGTTACTGTTGCCGTGAGTTGTCTCAGGATTTCTCGTGCTATGACAAAACACCATGACCAAAGCACCTTGGGCAGGAAGGGGTTTATTTGGCTTACACCTCCATATTACACTTCATCAGAGGAAGTCAGGACAAGAACTCAAACAGGTCAGGGACCTGAAGGCAAGAGCTGATGCAGAGGCCATAGAGGGGTGCTGCTTAGTGCTTGCTTCCCCTGCTTCCTTACAGAATCCAGGCCCATGTGCCCAGGGATGGCACCACCCTCTATAGGCTGGGCCTTCTCCCATCAAACATTAATTAAGAAAAATGCCTTGCAGGCTTGCCTATAGCTCAAGTTTATGGAGGCATCTTCTCTCTCTCTTTTTTTTTAAAGTCACAGCCTTTATTGAAGAGCAAGTAAGCATGTTATCCTATGTACAGGCGGCACATGGTGCCAACTGCATTTGCAGTTGTAGTAGTTCATTGGAGTTAGGCTTTAGTCACAGCCTTAGACAAATTCTGAACTAGCGTACAGTTCAGCTGTGCCAGCATGCTGGTCTTAGCATGTTTAGATGTTGCATACTTGTTCTTGACAGTCATGTGCTTTGTAAGGCCTCAGTTCACCCTGACTATATTCTTAGCCAGGTGCTGCATACCAGGAAGCAGGGATTCTTCCCTGTGGGACAGGCAGTGCTGCACAGTTGGTGTCCATTCACCGTTGTCAAGAATTTTCAGTGCTAAGCAAAAAGCCCAGCTGAAATTTGAGAAGGGGCAAAATGCACCATGTCATAGTCCAGCATGGAGAGCTCCATGAGGTATTTGGCCAAAGTGTGCTGCTCAATGTCCACCTCTCCAGTTTTAGATGCTCTGCGGAGGAAGTGCAGAGAGCCACCCAGACTGAAGTTTAGAACTCTCAGAATCTTCATCTCCATCCGTCTGATCTGGTACTTAGTGTAAGTGTTGTTAGTCACAGAGGCGAAGTCGCCTATTTCTGGAGGGCCATCTCCTCATATTTGCTTGCACTAAACATGGCAGTCACACCGACCAGCTGTAGCGTCTTCTTGGGCACACAACTATTCTGCATGAACCGATCAATAATGGACACAGTCATGGACATGGTCTCCTGCAGCAGCTTAAATTTCATTTGAACCTGTATTAGCTAGTCAATTAGAATGGCTCTCCGGGCGGTGGTGGCACATGCCTTTAATCCCTGCACTTGGGAGGCAGAGGCAGGTGGATTTCTGAGTTCGAGGCCAGCCTGGTCTACAGAGTGAGTTCCAGGACAGCCAGGACTACACAAAGAAACCCTGTCAAAAAAAACCAAAAAAAAAAAAAAAAAAAAAAAAACCAGCAAAACAAAACAATAACAACAAAAAAAAAATGGCTCTCATGTTTCTAGTGACTTCACGACCCAGTAGGTATTTTGGTCTGACTGCTCTTCCTCCAGTTGTCTGAGGTAAGCACAGGTATCTGTCACATATTCACTACAGAGGTTTGGATCGGCTCCATCATCTGCCTCTACATCATTCATTGCAAGAATTACATCAGAGGAAGCCTGACACAGATGTTCTTCTGCAGGTGCACATCCAGATGTTCCCACTGGGCTTGGAGAGGGATTATCAACCAAAATAGGTTCAGGAGAAAGCTTCTCTTCTGTAACATGTCCAGGCTCAGCAAGTTCCACCTCTGGCTCACACACAGGCACCTTCTCCACAGGTTTTGGTGGGACATGAACAGGACCTTTTCTAGCACCTAACGTCTTTGCTTCCTTTCTCAGAGGCACTCTTGCCTGTTCGCTAGCTTTATTCCCAGTGTCTCTCAGAGCAATTCTCCATCTCAGCCCGGGTTTGCAGGCAGCAGCGGTTGCCACAGGCACACGCTTGGTGCCAGCCATACTGACCTTGGTCTTATTTTCTGTTAATTTTTGTGTTCTTAGTGACCCTGAGAGCCATGGCTCCTCCTGAAGCAGAGATTTGCCGATTGGAGAAGACACTCCAACCTCTGCCTGCCCACAGCTAAACCCGAACAGCTGTTCCTCCACAGCAGGCCCCTGAGAGAGCATTATACACTTGATGAACATGACCATTTTTATCCTGTATAACATAACTGTAAAGATTTTAAAAATCACAACAGATACGACCAGAAAATCCAGAGGATTGTTAGAGTGCCTTTTGAAACATGAATAAATTCTGAGATACATATTAGCCTACCAAAATTTAACCTAGAGGTTACAAACCACACGACTGATCCATACGCAGCTGTAAGACTGGAATCACAAAGATCTCTTGACAAATCAAGTCCACGACAAGCTGTGCGGTGCTACTGCCTCCTGTAGTCCCAGCTCTCTGGAGGCAGAGGCAGGTGGAGCTCTGTAAGTTGGAATGAAATCTTACTGACCACAAGGTGCCATCTTCTTAATGGAGGCATCTTCTCAACTGTGGCTCCCTTTCTCTGATGACTCTCGCTTGTGTCGAGTTGACGTAAGACTGGCCAGCACAACTACAGATCTATCCCTGGACCTGTTCTCAAACAGACATTTCAGTTCGGTGCAGTCAGTTTAACATTAATTTTCATCTGCTTAGCCACCGTATGGCTCAGATTTTCAGCTTATAGAGACTTTGAGTTATAGCCACTCACCTGTCAGTCGCGAGCACCTGGCTGAGCCAACAGTGCTGAGCCTACAGAGGACAGTCATTGTCCCATAGAGAAGAGGGCTTGGTCCTATCTGATCTTTCATGGCGTTTGGAATGGCACCAGGGCCTGGCGCACACTGGGCAAGCACTCTCCCTCTGAGTTCCATCCACCGCCCATTCTGCTCTCAGTGTTAACTGTGCCTATTCCATTCTCAGTGTTAACTGTGACTATTCCATTCTCAGTGTTAACTGTGCCTGTTCCACTCTCAGTGTTAACT
>JANHMN010000016.1:67460792-67473512 GCA_030674055.1 Rhabdomys pumilio | reverse complement strand
TCAGTGTTAACTGTGCCTGTTCCACTCTCAGTGTTAACTGTGCCTGTTCTGCTCCCAGTCTTTCCTATCAGGCTTTCACTTTTGGATTCATTCATTTAGAACTGTCTTTGTTTGTCACTCTGCAAATATTTGACTGCTCCTTTATTTCCGTGTTTTACATGCTGTTTTCACACTTTGATCATATTTGTTGATGTCTCTTGCTTCCTGCCAGAAAACATCTAAAACGTCTAATTTACATTTAACTGGTAAGAAACTAAAGTTTGTCACTGGGCATGATGGTGCATGCCTGTAATCCTAATCCCAAGATTCAGGAGGGCAAGGCAGAAAGATCAAGGGTTTGAGAGGCTGACCTGAGACTATGTGAAAAAAAAAAGAAAAGAAAGGGAGAGGAGAGGAAAACGGGGAGCAGGATGGATATTTTTAAGTAACAGAAACATCCAGGCCGACCTAGGTTTTTTGTTTTTTGATTTTTGGGGTTTTTGGGGTCTGGTTTGGTTGTTTGAGACAGGGACTCATGTATATCAGCCTGGCCTCAAACTCACTGTGTAGTTGAAGATGGCACTGGACTTCCAATCCTCCTGCCTCACCTCCTAGGTGCTAAGACTATATGCACCACCACAACAGGCTTCTGCTGTGCTAGGGGTTGTGATGGTTTGCATAAGCTTGGCCCAGGGAGTGGCACTATTAGGAGGTGTGGCCTTGTTGGAATGGGTGTGTCACTGTGGGCATGGGCTTTAATACCCTCATCCTAGCTGCCTGGAAGTGAATCTTCTGCTAGCTGCTTTCAGAACACAAGGTAGAACTCTCAGCTCCTCTAGCCCCCAATATCTGCCTGGACACTGCCATGTTCCTGCTCTGATGATAATGGACTGAATCTCTGAACCTGTAAGCCAGCGCCAATTAAATGTCATCCTTATAAGAGTTGCCTTGGTCATGGTGTCTGTTCACAGCAGCAAACCCTTACTCAGACAGGATTGAACTCAGCATGCTGTGCACACGAGACAAGTACTCCACCTGCATCCCAGCCCCTTAGCCTGGGATTGTTAGTAAAGAAGGAGGCATCATGTGCTAAGCAGTCAGGTCGTTTACCAGGTTAGCAGTGCCTGTCTCTGAAAGAGTATCTGTCTGTTTTGAGACAGGGTTTCTTTGTGTGGTCCTGGCTGTCCTGGAACTAACTCTGTAGACCAGGACAGCCTTGGTCTCATGAGATCCACTGGCCTCTACCTCTGGAGTGCTGGGATTAAATGCCAGCCCCATGCAGCTCGGAAGATGTTACTAACTGGAAGCCAAAATTGAGAGGGAAGCTCTGCCCTGGAGAAAAGTAGGAAGGTTAGGATCACCAAGGGGAGGCCAGAGGGCAGCTTTTCCAAAGCTGGTCACAGGAGTATGCTTCAGGTTAGGGCACCCTGGAGCTACAGGGTGAGAACAAGCTAGGCCACAGTAATTCTTTTAGATCTGATTTATGGAGTGGACCTCACCACCCTGGGGATGAGAGTAGCCAGGAAGGATCAGAAATCTTCATTGTCTTGAAATTCTCCAGATCAGGCCACGTGAGTCAGCTAGGCTCCCTATTGTGGTTCAGAATCAAAATACTGGCCAGGAAGCCGGGCGGTGGTGGCACACACCTTTAATCCCAGCACTTGAGAAGCAAAGGCAGGCAGATTTCTGAGTTCGGAGCCAGCCTGGTCTACAGAGTGAGTTCCAGGACAGCCAGGGCTACACAGAGAAACCCTGTCTCGAAAAACCAAAGAAAAGAAAGATACTGGCCAGAAGCCTCTGCCTGAAAGGACCTGTGGAGGAAGGGCTGCAAGCTCATTTCCAATAGTGGTAGAATCCTCTATGTGGTTGAGGATCTGAGGGCTTGCTGGCCATTTACCAAGCACCGTGCTCGATCATTCTTGTGACCAACCCCACAGCCACAGGGAGAGAGGCAGTGGTTCGGTCTCCACCTTCTCTACATCAGGGAGGGAGGCTCACAGTCCATTTGATAGATTTCACCCAGACATCCCCAGCACCTCGCTTCCTGAGCTCTTGAGTGTGGACTCTGACTCCCTCTTTGCAGGAAAGAGTAGCACTGTGCTTTCTGTGTTTGTGCCATGACCTAGCTTCAGAATAGTAGGTGGCAGGTGCCTCATTTAAAAAAATCAGCTATTTGATAATTTTTGTGCAAAATGTTTTGATTGTATTCACCCCTCCCTCAACTCTTCTCAAATCTGCACCCTCTTCCTTACCCATCTAACTTTGTATCATTTTTAAAAAACTCATTGAGTCCAATTTATGCTTTTGGGTGTATGGCCTTTCATGTGAGCATGGTCAGCTTAGCAGGGGTTACACCTCCCCCTTTCCCATCAAATGGTAATAGGGGTGGAACTGTGCCTACCTCCCCTCCCAGTGCTTGAGTTTGGTCTGACTTGAGCTTGCTCAGTCTTGTCACAGCTATCCTTGTTCATATATGCAGTTGCACAGTTGTGTCCAGGAAAACACTGGCGCTTACGATCTCTCTGCCCTCTTTCTTGCAATGATCCCTGAGCCTTGATAGGGGTGTGGGATATAGCTATGGGGTGTAGCTGTGGGATGTAGCTGTGGGGTGTAGCTGTGGGGTGTAGCTGTGGGGTGTAGCTGTGGGGTGTAGCTGTGGGATGTAGCTGTGGGGTGGGTGTAGCTGTGGGATGTAGCTGTGGGATGTAGCTGTGGGGTGTAGCTGTGGGAGGTAGCTGTTCAAAGATGAGCACTCCAGTCTTTATGGCCTGCGCATTGACCACTTGTGGGTCTCCATTAATGGCCATCTACTGAATGAAGAAAGAAACTTTCCTAATGAGGGTTGAGAGATGCACTAATCTGTAGGTGTTTTGATAAGCCGTTAGCAGGTTGTTAAATACTGTGTTCACTTAGAATGATAACAATTGTTCTGCCCTAGGGCCTATGACCTGTCAAGCCACAGGTTCTTGGCCTCGGTGTCGGGTGTAGAGTCTTATCTTAAGGAACTACTATTAAAAGTAATCAGAAGGTGATTAGTTGCTCTCACGACATTTACCTCACTATTGCACCAGTGGGCATGCCTTGCCAGTCGTTATTGTAGCTTGCAGGGTTCATAAGTGGGTAAAATGGGTGGTTACTTTTACCCCCCGTAGTGTTCTTAGCACCTTCTCGCACTATGAGTGTTAACCAATAGGGACAAAGCTTCTAGGTCATTACCAGCTTGATTTCTCCATATTCTATGACTCAAGTATGTGGTGTCTATAGGGTCTCACTGTCAAATTCTGGAGGATAATCTGTGTCCTTGACACGTCCTACGATGGTTGAGGGTTTGTGGTATCTCACTGGCCGACTGCAAAAGAGGAAACCTACTTTTGGCCCTGGCTTTCTATTTGTTAGCCTGCAGTAGTAGGAGCCTTGTTAGAGGCAACAAACACACTTAAACTCTTTCAGAGTTACATCTTATTTATTTAGAATTTATTGTATATGTGCGCATGTATGTGGGTGCATGCCTGCCAGTCAGAGGACAGTTTATGAGAATTTGGTTCTCTCATCCCAGAGTATAGGTCCCAGAAACTGAACCCAGGTTGAACGCTTGGTGGCAAGTACTTACCTGCTGAGCCATCTTGCCGGCCCTAGTGCCTCGTATTTGATGTCTTCAGCCCAAGTAGGCAGACAGAGTCGTGGGTAAGCACCCTGTGGCAAGTGCTCATTGCTCTTCCTGGTTTGATTTTAGATGTTACCTAGTGGTTCCTACTGTGGAGAATGAAGACATGGCCTCACGCCACCCAGGTCCACTTCTGTCCCCTCCATCCTCTCAGAGCAGGAACACCAAACGTTTATGGTTGCATCAATGTAAGTTATTTGCCCAATTGTGTTTGTGCGATATTTACTGCCGAGTGCTATATTGTGCGATGTCCTTCAGTGTAGAAGTTTTTCATATTTTGGGGGTAATTTTTTTTTGTACTTACAGTGATTCTTCCCAAACTCTCTCCAGTGGGGTTAAGACACTGCTCTGCCGTGTCTGTGGCCACACATCTCGCGACCTGTTGACTTCAATGGTTATCTGGGTGCCTTCCTCTTTACCTTCTCAACAAGTTACCAAACTAGTTACTTAGCCTTCCACACAGCTGTGGCGCAGTGACTCCTTTGTCATGTTGTCACTCTCCTGCTTTCTGGATCTGTCCCTCCTGTGGACATTTCAGTGACACATCTTCAAGTAGCTTCCTAACAAACAGTAGATGCAAAAGCTTCTTTCTGAGACATGGCAGGTTTGCAGGTGTCTCCATGGTACCCAGAGGACTGAGGGAGGGTTTGATTGGCGTGGGATTCCGGACGGAGACCATTTCCTTAGCATGATTGGAAAGCCCTGTTCTGCTGTTTTTACAGATAACTGCTGAGAAACTGAATACTCTTCTTACTCCTAAATCTTAGAACACAATGTATTACTTCTCCTCTGAGAGCCTTTAAAATCTATCCCAGCGGCTCAGCAGTCAGAGCATGACCTGCTCTTGCAGAAGACTCTGCTGGGTTCATGATTCCCTGGCACCCCACCAAGATGCGCCCCCATCTGCGACTCTTAGCTGCCTGGAACTCCAGCCTAGGGTCACCTTACACCTTCGGTCACTCGTGTACACATACCCACCACACACATGTGCATGGTTAAAAGTAATAATTACTGTTGAAAGTCTAGTCCATTGTACGAAGGTATTTCATGATATGCCTGCAGCGGGTATTGATACTGTTTACTTTGTGGCTCCATCCCCAGCGTCAGAGCTGGGAAAGTGTCCTCATGAGATTTCCGCAGTGATTTCTTTTATCTTTTATCTTTTTTTCTCAGAACTCTTCTGTTAGTCAGATACTTCCTAGACAAGACTGTGTTTTGTTTCTTTTTCCTCTATTTTCTGCTTTTTTTCCCCTAACAATTCAGTTTTGTTTTTTTCCCCTTTGGAGTTTTCTATTTTTCATTTTCAAATATGCTAACAGCTCTTCTGTAGATCTTTAATTTTTTTTTATAAAAATGTTCTTTTTTATTAAGTTATTTATTTACTTTATATCCTGATCAAAGCTTCCCCTCCCTCTTCTCTCCCAGCCCCTCCTCACCTCTCCTCTTCCCAGCCCTCCTTCCCTCTCTCTTGGGAGAAGAGGAGACCTCCTGTGGATATCCACCAGCCTTGGCATATCAAGTTGCAGTAAGACTAGGTGCATCTTCTTTTTTTTTTTTTGTTTTGTTTTGTTTTTTTCAAGACAGGGTTTCTCTGTGTAGCCCTGGCTGTCCTGGAACTCACTCTGTAGACCAGGCTGGCCTTGAACTCAGAAATCCGCCTGCCTCTGCCTCCCAAATGCTGGGATTAAAGGCGTGTGCCACCACCGCCCGGCGGTGCATCTTCTTCTATTGAGACTAGACAAGGCTGTTATTTTTCTTTTTCTCTGTTTTATGCTTTTTTTTTTTTTTTATTTCCCAATGATTCTGTGTTTTGGAATTCTGTTTCTGCTCTTGTTTCTGAGCCCCCTGTCTTCTTTCCTGCAGCGCCATCTTGTTTCTGAGCCCCCGTCTTCTTTCCCACAGTGCCACCATGGCTTTATTACTGTCAGTACTCTTGAAGTTCTTTATTAATTTGGGGGCTGAAGAGAGGGCTCAAGGTTAAGAACATTTGCTGCTCTTCCAGAGGACTTGGGTTTGATTCCTGGCAGCCACATGGTGGCCCACACTTGTGTAACTCTAATCCCAAGGCCTCTGAGGACACCAGGTACACACATGGCACACAGACATACATGCAGACAGAACACCTGTACACACAGGTAAATGCTTTTAAGAAAGATTTGTTTTTATTTATGTGTCTGTGTGTGCATCTGCCGTGTGTGTGTGTGTGTGTGTGTGTGTGTGTGTGTGTGTGTGTGTGTTGCCCACAGAGATTAGAAAATGGTCGTATCTCCTGGAGCTGGACTTCGGAGCAGTTGTGAGCAGCCAGTGTGGTACTGGAAACTGAACCTGGCCCTCTAGAAGAGCAGGAAGTGGTCTTCAGTTCTGAGCTCATCACAACCCTCAGGACTGGTTCTCATCTCCTGTCAGGAGATTCCATTTTGGTCCCTGTGGTATCTCTAGATCGTCTCGTACTTTCCCCTGCCTGTTTTCATATAGGAGGTTTTTCTTAAGCTGTTATTTTCTAAGTTCATTCCTATTTAAAAACAAAACCTTGTTGGATGTGGTGGCACATTCCTTTAATCTGAGCACTTGGAGGCAGAGGCACACTGATCTCTGTAAATCCCAGGACAGCCGTCTACATATAGAATTCCAGGACATCCAGGACTAATACAGCCCTCTTTCAGGATGCTGCTGCTGCTGCTGCTGCTGCTGCTGCTGCTGCTGCTGCTGCTGCTGCTGCTGCTGCTGCTGCTGCTAACTAACTTTAAAAAGCCTTAGAAGCAGCCAACAGGAAGCTCTGTACATGGCTGGATTCATTTAAGGGTAGGTGACACTGTAAGAACCAGCTTTAACTTGAGTGTGTCATAGAAGAAACTAAAAAAGTCAATCTACATTGGTGTTTGGAAGGAAGGGAAGCACATAGACACAAACACACACACACACACACACACACACACACACACACACACACCTTCCTTTTACTGGCACAGAAGGTACAAGACCAGATGAGACCAGCCAGGGCTTCGTGCCTAGCAGTGCCCCTGAGCCTATGACCTGCAAAACATTCTCAACAACACTATTCCTCACTTTTCAGTGTCCGAGGGTCTGGGATTTCTCTTGGAAGATTTTCCTGGATACTCCATCTCCATTCTTCTTCCCCCAAGATGGTTCTCTTTCCTGGGGCCCCCTTGGTGTCTGAGCTAGTGTCGGCCATGTCTCCGCTCTGTTCATCTGTTCATTCCTTACCCACTAATGACTCCTGATGCGCCCCCCACCCCCAGCCTGCCCTCCAGGGCCTGTTTCTGAATTGTTCTGGGGTTCTGTGCTGTAGACCACCTCGGCTCCCCTTGGGGGGCAGCTCTACTGCATCTCCCGTCTCCTGGTCTGTCTAGCACGATGTTTCTCTGGGTTCATGCCTTTAGTTATTCCTTTGGTCTTCTTTCGAAGCCATTTTAAGAAGGACACCAGTTCAGTCTGCCACACTTCAATCATTTGCATACTTAGTTTTTATTAAAAGTAAATATGTAAACATACAAATACCCATGTCGTGCATATGAATATTCAAGTGATCCAAAGAGTGAACGCTCCTTCAGTTCCTCCCAGAAGCATTCAGAACTAATTACTTCTATGTGCTCTAAACATTATTTGTGTGTGTTTGTGTGTGCATGTGTGTCCTTATCTATGTGTATGGCAGGGCGCATACATGCCATGGCGTGTGTGTGTGTGTGTGTGTGTGTGTGTGTGTGTCAGAAAACAACTTGGGGAGTAATTTCCTTCCTGTCACCATCTGGTTCCAGGGGAATGTGACGCGGTCATCAAGCTCGGTGGCAGGCACCTTTCCCTGCTGAGCCTCCATGCTGACTCTTGTTTGCACACCTTCACAGACATACAAAAGCAGGAAAGGAATGGATCTTCACATTAAATAAGAAAGCAGTTTACTGGGCTAAGTAAAGAGTAGTGTGTAACTCTCTTAATCTCTTTTCAGGCTCCATTGCAGATGGTAGATATCTTGAAAGGCCTTTCATTCAAAGCTGTGCAGCTAGCCACCTGAACAAAAGCCAGCTGAGGTTATACGGGGCTGGAGCATAGCCAGTTGTTGATGGCAGCCTCTGCCTCTTGCATGGGGCTTTGCATCGCATCTGTGCATCTTTCTCCTGTTTTATCTTTCTTCTGCTCCCATTCCCTGACCCCAGGTTCTTTCCTGGAAGCATCTCACTGGCCCTTGCTTCCCATGACTGGCCATAGAAGTAATCCATGCTGGCTAAGAATTAGTCTTCCCTGGCTCCTGCTCTGACATCCAGATGAGTATGTTCTAAGTCTGCTTCACTAACTGGCCCTTACCAAGGACGGGACTAATATGCGGATATTACAGGCCAGGTCTCGCTTGTGGTGGGCTGTGTGCTCTGCCAGCCCAGCGATTGTATGACTCCTTATTTCTCCAACAGAGCCTCCTGCTGCCAAGCCAGACTTGATCACAAAACTGGAACAGAGATCTGCACCCTGGATCAAGGACCCTAATGGGTTAAAGTCAGGGAAAAGTCGTTCACTAGGTGAGTCTGGCTCCATCAAGTTCTAAAAGGCGCAAGACTGGGTACATGTAGCTATGGGAAGCCACACAACCTGAGTTCATCCTTGCTTATCCTGGATCTCTTGTATTACAAGGCCACAGACAGACAAAGATGAGTAAAAAACGAACCCTACCTGAGATTGTAGAATAGCCCACTGGGACAGTGCAGAACAAATAAGGTCCTCTGTGGAGCAGAGTGCCGATGGAGCTGTGCCAGAGCTGGTGGGACGAGGCAAATGGGAGACACTGGGCAAGAGGAGTGGGGTGGCCCTGACTCTGAGCACTCCTTTCCCGTCCTTTCCTCCTGGGGAACAGTGACAGCTCTGTGGCTTATGGGAGCTACATGTTTTATACCCCAGTCCATCATTCACTGGCCAATAGCCACTCTGTGTGAGTCTTAACATGCTTCTGGAGACTCACGAAAAAGATGAAGGTGTTTGAGTTTAACCTCACTTGTTTGTGAAGCTTCACAAGAAGATAAAGTTGCCTGTTTAACACTGTCTGCAGCTAAGGGCGGTTGATCTCTGCGGCCAAGGGTGGTTGATCGAGTTCATTAGCATGTGGTGGCTCATAGACCTGTGGTTCTGGGGTGAGTAGGTGGGGAGGCCAGCAAAAGAACAAGGGTTTGCCTTTTCTGTTGGGGAGCCAGGTTGGCCTCCACTGGCAATGCTGGGAGGACTTGTCCAAGCTAGCAGCTATCTCTAGAGAGAGGGACGGTGTTCATCTTCTCTGCTTTACCCAACGGTTGCTTGTTCAATGTGGGTGTCTTAGCCAGTAGACCACAGGGCTCAGAACAATGAATCCAAGCATAATTTAATTTCTTCAAAGGGAGGAAGAAGATGGTGGCAGTGAGAGAAGCCAACAGCCAGACCCTGGCCTCAGCTAAAGAGTCCATCTCACAGCCAACCTCTGTGGAGACATGTAGCCCACACTGCCCGCCCAGCATGTGTGAAGGAGACGTGGACGAACCCAGGAATGTCAAGAGCACATACAGGCCCCGTTCCATTCAGAGGTCATGGTTTGAGCAGTTTCCTTGGTTAGTAATGGACTCCAGAGAGACTAAGCTGTTGTGCTCTGTTTGCATAGAAAGACCAACTCTCCACGACAAGTTGTCCCGCTTGGTCCAAGGTTACACTGGGCCTTTTAAAGTGGAAACTTTAAAATACCATGAGGTCAGCAAGGCCCACAAACTGTGCGTCAACACCGTGGAGATGAGAGATGGCAGCCCTCAGCCTACTCTCACCCCCGAGATCTCCAGTGACCTCATGGCCAGCATGGAGCACTTCTTCAACGCTGCCTACTCCATCGCCTACCACTCCAGGCCTCTGAACGACTTCCAGAAGATCTTGCAACAGCTCCAGGACACCGGCACCACACTGTTGGGCAAGTACCAGAACCGCACTGCATGTACCCAGTTCATCAAGTATATCTCCGAGACTCTGAAGAAGGAAATCCTAAGAGACATCCGGAACTCTCCGTGTGTGAGTCTGCTATTGGACAGCTGCATGGACTCCTCCAACCAGGCCTGCGTGGGGATTTACATGCGCTACTTGAAGCAGATGGAGGTGAAGGAGTCCTACATCACCCTGGCCCCTCTCTCCAGTGAGACGGCAGACGGGTACTTCGAGACCATCATTGCTGCCCTGGATGAACTGGATATCCCTTTCCGGAAGCCTGGCTGGGTGGTGGGTCTGGGGACTGATGGGTCTGCCATGCTGAGCTGCAAGGGAGGCCTCATGGAAAAGTTCCAGGAGCTCATCCCTCAGCTGCTGCCTGTGCACAGTGTGGCCCATCGGCTGCATGTGGCTGTGGTGGACGCTTGTGGTAACATTGATCTGGTGAGGAAGTGTGACCGGCACATCCGGACTGTCTTCAAGTTTTATCAGTCCTCAAACAAGAGGCTCAGTGGGCTGCAGGGTGTTGCCGCCCCACTGGGGCAGGAAATCGTTCGTCTGAAGGACTTGAACACTGTCAGGTGGGTGGCCAGCAAAAGGCGCACTCTGAATGCGTTTGTCGTGAGCTGGCCTGCCCTGGTTAGGCACCTCCAGAGTGTGGTGGAGGCTGGGGGCCAGACTGGTCAGCGGGCCAAAGGCATGCTGAAACTGATGAAGGGCCTCCATTTCGTCAGGTTCTGCCACTTCATTTTGGATTTTCTGAGCATCTACACGCCTCTGTCTGAGGTATGCCAGAAGGATCTCGTGCTGGTCACAGAGCTGAATTCCACCCTGGGGCGTGCCTATGTGGCACTCGAGAGACTCCGCCAGCAGGCAGGGCCCAGAGAAGACGAGTTCAATGCCGGCTTCCAGGACGGGCAGCTCCATGGCATCGTCCTGAACAGAGTAGAGATGGCCGAGCAGCGATTCCAGGCAGACAGGGAGAGAATGATCCTGACTGGGGCCGAGTACCTCCAGCAGAGGTTTGGTACAGACCGGCCGGCACAGCTCAGGAGCATGGAGGTGTTAGATGCCATGGCCTGGCCTAGCGGGACCGAACTGGCCTGTTTTGGGAATGATGACATTCTCAGGCTTGCCAGGCACTTTGCGCTTTCTCTCCCGGTGGGATACAGCGAGGAAGCTCTGCAGAAGGAATGGCTGAGCTGGAAAGCAGCTACCCGGAAGCTTCCATTCTCCATGCTGTGTAAGACCGCCCTGACTCAGCACCACCGATTCCCTCTGCTGAGCAGACTCGTGGCTGTGGTGGTCAGTGTGCCCATCTCCACTTCCTGCTGTGAACGGGGGTTCAAGGCCATGAGCAGGATCAGGACGGATGAGAGGACCAAACTCTCCAATGAGGTGCTCAACACTCTCCTGATGACAGCAGTGAATGGTGTGGCAGTCACGGAGTATGACCCTCAGCCAGCCATCCAGCACTGGTATCTGACCTCTTCAGGACGCCGCTTCAGCCACATCTAGGCCTGTGCCGGGTGCCTACCCACTCCCATGACAGTACGTACATAAAATCATTAGTATGGGAAACAAAGGGGAGCCCCCCTGTGCTCCTGCCCCACACTGAGCCAGAGTCTGAGCAGGTCAGCCCACAGAGGAAGGGCCTGTGGAGTACTGCAGAGTGCTTGAGCGGAGATTCATTTCCTACTTCCTGCCCATTTGTGGTGCCAGGGCCTCAGTCACCCTTGATACTCAAGCCACTGCCAATGACCACAGGCTCAGAGGTAAAATAACAGTGGGGACAGAAGGAAGGTGACTGGCTAGAAAAGGGGCAGGAGACAAACCCTGTGCTCCTGCTGAGCAGTGTGGAGAACCCTCACAGAGTGTGGGCCGTGGTCTCCATGAGCGCTGCAGGAGAGGGGAAGGTTTGTTTCCTCTCTTCGTCCTTGCAGAGCCACGTGCAGGAAGGAGCTGGAGACAGAAGAACTATCCTGGAGGAGTATACAACCCAGCTAGAGAGACCTACCTGGTGTACTCAGGACAGTGTGGAGCACATGGACTTCTGGGGTCATCTGCCCCAGTTCTAGGTCTAGCTCCCCTGCAGGTCAGTGTCCTGGCGCTGTGATTTCATCTAGGGATGAGTTAACACACAGCAGTCTGACCCATAGAGCATATGCTGCTAAGATAAGCCCTTTGCTAGAAATTCATTTCAAGGGCTGGAGATGTCAGGCAGGAACGGAGTCATGTTCCAGGTTGGCTTGACTTTGAGCCAGGCAGCAGGGTTTAGGGAGAGAAGAGAGTTGTGTGGGTGAGGGCGACTGTGAAGGAAGTGGTGTGTAGAGCTGTACCATCTGGGGCTGTGGGACTCCCTGGGAGCCTTCAGTTAGCCATCAGCCTGCGGGTGGGGTTATATCTATCAGAGGGCTGGGTACACTAACAGCTGAACGGGAGACTGCCCTTTCCTGCAGTCCTCATGGAGACCACGGCCCACACTCAGGGTTCTCCACACTGCTCAGCGGGAACACGGGGTTTGTCTCCTGCCCCTTTTCTAGCCGGTCAGCTTCCTACTGTCCCCACTGTTATTTTACCTCTGAGCCTGTGGTCACTGGCAGTGGCTTGAGTATCAGGTGACCGAGGCTCTACAGGAAGATTGATGGCCCTGGAACCACAAATGGACAGGAAGTAGGTGTGTCCTTCCCTGTGATAGCAAAGAGGGGTCTCCTTGAGTCTGCCTCCTGCATAGAGCGAGGGAGGAAGAGCTGGAAGCAGTGCCTTGGGGAACGCCGTCCTCTCTGTGGGGCTGATGAAACTGGTACCACAAGGGAGCAGAGGGAGACAGTCAAGCATAAGCGACGTTGCCACCACCCTAGCAGGCCTTGTGGACCTTTGGGGCTCAATAGCTCCTTGCAGTGGTTCCCTGTGCACTGAGTGCTTGCAGGTCCCTGGCCTCTAACCCAGTAATTCCTCTCTGGAATACCAGTACCTGCATCCCAGTTAGGACAACCAAAAGGACCTCCAGACATCACCAGATGTCCCCTGAGGACAACCCCCCCATCCCAACCCAATCCTTTGCCCTTGGAGAAAGGACCGAGCAGAACAGGCAGGTGAGTGGTGCAGGATGCAGGGCTGGCTTGTCTGCTTGGTTT
>JANHMN010000016.1:67450197-67460782 GCA_030674055.1 Rhabdomys pumilio | reverse complement strand
TGGTTTCAATGTTGCAGAGCGGGCAGGTGAGGGGTGCAGGATGCAGGACTGGCCTGTCTCCCTGGTTTCTGTGTTGCCTTTACCACACTTAAGATGTGGACTGGAGTAGGCTCCTCTGTGCTCAGTGTACTTACCATTGTCTCCTCCACAGATACAGGAGGACTCCACGGCCCAGAAGACATCCATCACACCATCTGGGGAACCATAAGGTTTAGAAGTCATATGGTGAAGGTTCCTGTACCCTATACCATCTCAAAGATCCCATGGACCTGAAGAGGAGTAGCCGAGACAAGGCTTTGGGGCCCCCTTGATTATGGAAGATGGCTGTCTGAAGATTCTAGGCTATCCTGCTGTGATACCTTATGGACCCAGAATGTGGGCAGTGACAAAGGATTGAAGCAGACAACCCAAGGGGCAAGGCCCTCAAGATGCCGCTGTGCCTCCCAGTGCAAAAGCATGCCAGACAAGCACTTTCCTCAAGTCTGTTTTGCCTGAAGGCTCCTGCCATGAGAGAGTTCATCCCACATACTCTGTTGGCAGAGGACGTTCCTGAAGTGGGAGATTAGGGGTGGCGGGTGAAAGGAGCACCCTGGTTCTCTACATCCATGGCACAAACGGGAGGTGACCTATGAGGAAGGCCATTTGATGGTGGAAGTGATTGTGCTCCTGGGACCTTGGCCTGCTGCAGAAGCTCCCAGGATTGGCCATTCTGGACCACTCATGCAGTAGAATCAAGGAGACCCTACCCCTCAAGGCCTGCCTTTAGCATGAAACAGACCAACAGCCTTTGCACAGAGCATGCGAAAGGTGTTCTCATCACATCTCCTATGGAGTAAAGCATGCTTCCTCTGAAGGGAGCTGGTGTTCGCTCCCCACCTCTGAACCCTGGGGTTGGCTGCTGTGGTTTCCTGACAGATACACAAGAGGTGGGAGCTGGAAGGTGTTGAATCCAGACAGTGTGCCTATGATTAACCCCTTCCTTTTTTCTGTGCCTTGTTTTCTCTCCCCATGTGGTTGCCACAGAGAATCCAAGTGCCTCTTGGCTCCCTGTAACTGCAGCAGTAGTCAGTGGGAGCCTCAAAGTCCTAGAAGGGTTTGTCTAGAGTGCTTAGCTGCTCCTACCCTGCACTTGTCCTTAGTGGTAAAGGTATCAGCTTTGCCACTAGAATTGTTCTGCAGGCAGAGGTGCTGTCCTCACCTTCTGTCCACAGGACAGATGCACCCGTCCTGCAGACTGCTCAGAAGCACCAGAGCTTGGGAAATGTTCCCCATCCTGGATGTGCAGACTCATATTCCCCAAACCATCTCAGCAGCCTATGGTTTCTCATAAGCTTCCCCAGGATCTCTGTGGGTGTCATCTAGCTTAATGGCCACTTCCATTCTCATAGAAGGGTCTTCAGCAAAACTAGGTCTTTGGGCCGTCTCCTTTTTCCCCTTTATGGTGACCTGAAGCATATTCCTTCCAGGGCAACCTGACCTTGCAGGCTCAGTGTGGTTGCCTGTTTGGTTAGGGTAAACTTTTTAGGCTTTGCCTTCTTTGACTTGAGGCTGGAGAACTGCCCAATGGAAAGGCTCCTTGCCTCTGTCTCCTGCTCATTTTAAGAGTGCAGGAACCTTACTTGTTGTCTGCCTGCTGTAGACCCCTGGTCTATGCTATAAGCATACACACAGCCTCCGACCCAGCTACCCACTCCTTCCAGCAGGTGCTGAAAACTCCAGCGATTCTGCACCCAGGTGCCTCACACTGTGCAGACCTTATGGCTTTCTGCCCCAGCTCTTAGCCTTGGTGTGCAGTGTAGTTTCCTGCTCAAGAAGATCCCCTATCCAGCCTAGGAGTGCAGCAAAGGGGCAGTCAGGCCTTTGGCTCCAAATCTAGGAGGTGACTTAGGCAAAATCTCAGAGTCCAAAATCCAGGTCAGGGCTGAGCCGTGTGCATGGCTTCAGCAAGCCCCTCTCCTACATCTTTTCTTTAAAAATACCCTCAGCAAGACCCCAGTCCTGTGTCAGGTAGCCATGGTTTCTGGGATGAGGTCTAGGGAGCTGAGGTGGCTACCAGGTGGAGAAGCACCCTGCCTTCTCCACACCAGCACGCTGAGCTCACCTGCTGATGTAGAGCAGGGTGTTTCTAGGCCGAGAAACATTGGGTGGTTGTCATCCATAGAGCAGGTTTCTTAACCTATGTGTCTTACTCAGGTCTCCCTGACCCTTTGCTAGCTCAAGATAGAGAAGCAATGTTCATGTTTAGGGCCGGAAGGGGGACACATGGTGAGCACCCTCGCCTTGCAGCCTTTGTGCTCAGGCTGGTCCTGTTTGGCTCTTAGGTGTGGCTGCTTTTCACTGGGTGCATCTGGTTTCGCCTCCAGGAAAAGCAAGCCAGAGGGCATTGTAAGGAGGTGGCACTACCCCTCTAGCATCAACCCTGACCTCCCCCTTCTTTCCTCCTTTTAACATGCTTGACACCCCATATTCCTCTCCACCTGTCTGTCTCTATGTAGCCTCTGCTGCCCTGAAACTTGCTATGTATATGGGCTGGCCTTGAACGCAGTGATCCATGTGCCTTTGCCTCCCTGTTGCTGGGATTAAAGGCTTGTGTCACACCCCTGGCTCCTGCCTGTTCTCATCTTGTATATTTCCTGGCACTATCCCTCCCCTCGCCTGGTAACTGGTGCCTACTGGGCTGCTCCAAGTAGCCAACATTGGACACAGCACTTTGATTTCAGTAGCCATAGAGACTTGGGGAAGTGAGGAAGCTCAGCCCCTGACCAGCTAAACACAGTAGAGTATAGCCACCCCCAGACCTGGTGCCACAAAGGGCAAGTCCCTAGAGTGCTGAGTATGGTTAGGACAGTATGAGGGTCGCCATTTTACTGTGGTGTCTGTGTAGCCAAAACCAAAGATGACTGGTCTCCAGTGCTCTGGGCTCTTGGTTTCAAGGGTGTACAAATTAGATTAAAAAACCATGTTCAAGTCTTAACTTTTGATATCTGAATAAAGCAGGATTTGACTTTATTGTTGTCTTTATACTTTCTTCCTCTGTGAATCCCAAGCGGCCGATTTTGTGTGAGTATGAGAGGATGGAGAGTGCACCCTGAGAGTTAGAATCTAGTGTTCCATGCTCACTGCTGTGGGAGGACTTCATCCAAAAGCCAGGCTTTCAAGGGAAAGCCGCCCATTCTCCCAGCAGTGCCAAAGCTGTGACACCACTCAAAAGAATTTCCACTGGACTGTTCAGGATGTCCTCTGCAGCTCTGCTCAGGGGCCAGGTGTCCTCCACTAGTCCTCCTGGCAGGATGGACCAAAGTAGCACAGATGCTGGGAGACTACCAGACCTCTGGCCAGGAGACTTGGTCATATCAGATCAGTACTAAAGCGCCACTGGAGGCAACAGGATGTGTGGCTGTTTCTGGGCTACAGCTGTGCAGCTGCTAACTTAGGAGAGGCAGCCCACAGTGGAGCTGGAGAATCCTCCCCGGCCTTCCAAGGAGGTAGGTGGGTATAGTCTAGAAACAGGGAGCCATAGGTAGTCTCCATTGGGGTGGGCCTTGCATTTTCTTAGAAAAGCTCCCAGGGAAGGCAGCACCTGCCACAAATCAAGGTAGCCTCTTGCTAGAAGATGAGTGAAGTGAGCTGAGACCTGGGAGCCTACTGTGCCTCTGCCTTCTCCAAGTGTGAGAGGAACCCAGGGTATAGCTACCTGAATGCGTTGTACCTTCCTGGTGTCACTGTCTGTTGTTGGGGACTCGGAGGCAGAGCCTCCTCAATGTGAGCCTAACCATGGATAAACACATTCCTCAAACCTGAGAAGGCTTTCCTGTGCCAGTCCCACCACTGGGCTTCTCACTTGGCTCTTAGAACGCTGCCTCTGTCTAGAACTTGCCACCCTCAGCACCCAAGGGTACATTCACCTCTGCAACCAAGCATGGATGCCTGAAAATGACTTGTCGTTTAGCCTTATTCCACAGACAAGACAACTGCCAGCGGCCCCTGTGCAGGTGTGCTGCCTGGAGCCCGTCATTCGCTCCTGTTACAGCAGAAAGAGCCAGGCACGATGACACAAACCTGTAATCACAGACATGGAAGGCTGAGGCAGGAGGAAACCCTGTCTCAGACGACACAAAAATCACTACAACAGAAGTGCTTTGTGGCCTGTGGCTCTGCAGGGGACTAGGCATCTGCCATAGGTGGAGTGCTGGCCACATTTGGGGACAAAGACCTCAGTAGCAGTTTGCTGCTGTTTCTTGTGGTCCTCATCTACATTCAGCCTCCGCAGGGTTGGCTGGAGAGAAGATACTGCCGGTGGTTTTGAGTATGTACACCCTCATCAGTTTGAGAAAGCACACCCTCCTGTGCTTTCAGAGGTCCCCTTGGATTATATGGAAGGCCTCTGGCACAGAGATTCACAAAAGGTCCCCTCTCCCAGGATGTTTCACAGTGATCCCCACATAAGACTCAGAGCACTTTAGTCCTGCAGCTCTGGTAAGGGCAGTGCGCTAACACTTCCTGCAGAGTGAGATACAACACTGTTAACTTGGTCTAGAATCACCTAGGAAACAAATCTCTGGGCATGTCTACATTGGATTAGTTGAGGTGGAAAACACAACCTAGTGTGGGTAGCTGATTCTCTGGGTTGGGAACCCAAACTGAATAAAACAGAGCAGCTGAGCACTTCCTATGGATGCAGTGTGACCAACTGCCCCAGTGTCTTCCCCACCATGGTGAAATTCGAGCCAAATTAAACCCTTCCTTAAGTTTGTCAGAACAATGAGAAAATTAATCCATACAGGAGGTCCCAGGGACTCCGTGTTCCTGCTCCCACGTTAATCTCCCTGCAACAGCAACTACTAGGCCACAGTTCCGGGACTTGCTATAGAAAATCCAGGAAGCATACCTGTGGGGGGAAAATGTCAGAGTCCATTATAAAGATGGATGGACAGATACCAGTGCTGGCTCTTGCCTGGGCCTCCCTGTTGTGGAAGTTTCCTGAGAGGCCTTCCACGATGTCTTTCTGTGGGGAGCGGCTCCACCATTACATTACGGTGTGTGCACATGCTCACGTCCTAGGTAGAGTAAAGAAGAATGTGCGCATATGCCTACGCGTCACCCCTTCCTGGCGCGAGTGTGCCCAGGCCATACGTTAACCGGTCTGAGACTGCGGGAGCCTGTCAGGAGCTGCCACGTCCTAAGCGAGCGTTAGGCTCTATATAAGGGATGGGTTTTCTGTCCTGGGGGCTCTCCACTTCTCGTTGCTTGAAGAAGCTTGTGATCTCGCTCTCAAGATGCATTAAAGCTTCATCTGCAGAAGGATCCTGTGTGTACCGCGTCTTTCCTGCTGGCGGGAGGTAGCGCGGGACATCTTTCCAATCTGGACTTGGTGTAAGAAAGGCCTTTATCTTTCTTCTTCATACAGATGACCAGAAACGCAGCGTGTAAATTCGCACGGGTAGGCTGGGTGTATAGGGACTTGGTTCCCAGTGAAACATAAGATCTGTCCCTAGTTGCTGCACACCTCCTTTCAAGAATGACTGTCATGCTGACTTGGTTTCCCCCTCCAGCTCCCACCCGGACTGTAGCCCTTCAGGATTGGCTCCCCTCAAGTGTCCCAAGTCTTGCTGTTTCACAAAGATCGCCTGAACCCCTACCATAGAGGAAGAAGAGTGGCCTGATCCAGAGGCTGGGCATCCCCAAGGTTCAGTGCAACAATGAGCTCTGCGCGGGGCTGCTAGGGGGTGCAAGGTTCACTTCGCTGAGAGGAGGCTTTACCTCAGGCCAAATTTGTGGCCTCTCAGCTCCATGAAGTCCCTTAGTCGAAATCCTTGTGGTCCCCACGCAGTCTCTGCTCTGGCTAGGGTCTTCTCCAAACCTGTCCCCAGTCACCTTGGGCTGCCCGAGAACTGCAAGTGACCTGCCACTTCCTAGTGGGAATAAGAAAGGAAAGCACAAACCCAAGCCTGGAACCACTTGCGACGGAGCAAACCCTACTCAGCCAATCAAGGGAAAGGCTCCTCGGAAGTCCCGCCCTTGGTTCTGAGTGACAGCTGGTGAGCCGGCTGCGTTCCCAGCGGACGGGGTTCAGAGATGCGCGAGCGCAGATTCGTCTGTCTAGGGCCTCCCCGACTGGGATCCGGTTGCGCATGCTCACCGCCCTCTGCCGGGACTTGCACCTGCTTAGCCTCTGCTGTTCGATCCGATACCCCACCTGAGCGTCGCGCACACAGCCATGACAGCTCATTCTTTTGCCCTCCCTGTCATCATCTTCACCACATTCTGGGGCCTCATCGGCATCGCTGGGCCCTGGTTCGTGCCCAAAGGACCCAACCGCGGGTAAGAAAGGCAAGCAGGCCTCGATTCCCTGCAGACGCTTCCCTGTCCCCTAGCTGGGCTCGCCCATTCACCCAGGGATCCCTGCTTGCTACCCTGCAATTCATGCCCTCATAGAAATGCCTCTGCATGACTTCTTCCAGATCTCTGCTCCAGGGCTGGAGCAGCCAGGAAACAGGCCAGGGGGCTGTGTTGAACAGATAGATTCAGAAGTCAGGGCAAGCCGGTGGTTAAAGGTCACTTACATCCATGCAATCGGTAAAGGCTGCATATATGAGCATACTAATATGCCATTCTTGTGTGACACTGGGCAAATGCCAGGCCTCAGTTTCTTCACTGAGGAAAATAGGGGCAATGGCAACACCTGCTTTGTAAGACTGGAGTGAAGATTGCCCGAAGCAATGTCCTGGGCATGTTGTGTATATTGGATGATTTTGGCTGCCTTCATTTTTGGAAGGTTCCTAGCAGATTTCTGCACCATTTACCAGTTCCTTCTCCTGTTAGCCTCTCAAGTCATGAAGCCCTCACACTTTACCCTTTGTCCATTGTCTCAGAACTGACTGTCCACTGCACAGCCAGGAGTGGTCCAAGCCAGCCTGTAATACTAAAGGAAGGGCTTGTGCACTAATCTGTTCAGCACCACCTCGAAGTGCTTAGGCTCTGCCATGGGTTAGATTTAGCCCAAACTGGAGGCAGAGATAGATGGGCATTGTCTTTATTCCTACAAATCTGAAGGTGGCTGGAGAGACTGCTGGACGGAGCGTGTTCTGCTTTTATTTAGCACCCACACTGAGAGACTCACAACTGTTGACTCACAACTATGGCTCCAGGAGATCTGAGTCCCTTTCTGGCCTTTGGGAGCCAGCACACATGTACACACACACACACACACACACACACACACAATTTAAACTGGACTCCACAACTTTACTTTGTAATCACCCCCATATCATCTCTCCTGAAAGTCTTGGTGAGCTCCTTCTTGCCTCTTCAGCTGTGTTGTAAGCCTCTCTCTTTGATCTCCTGAGTGGGTCCAAAGCCCCTGATTTTTCTATAACAGCCCAGCCTCAGTCAACAGTGGCTGTGTCCTTGTTTCTTGCCCTGGTCTGTGGTCCGTTGTTTTCTTTGATGTTGCCGGATGAATTTTGAGGCCATCCTCTGGTGGGCTGCCACACTTGAACATGGACAAAGCTTCTCCAGCATACAGATGGAGAGCTGTTTGCTGACGGAGAAGGAAGAGATTTACAACATAGTTTGGATGTAGACAACCTGCTCGTACTTTTCACTCTGAGTGGACCTCAGCATTATGTCCTGGTAGCTGACACAGGGAACTCTTTCTCTGGCCTGTGTACCAAGGCTGCCTTTCCTTTTTGGCTGTTTCAGGGTGATCATCACCATGCTGGTAGCTACTGCTGTCTGCTGTTACCTCTTGTGAGTATTGCCTTCCCCAGGAGCTGGGGGCTGTGATGACCACTAACCGGGTCTGCTTCTGCCTCTCAGTTGACAGTTGTAGTTTTGAAGTGCCCCCAGCTGAGCTGTGAGATACAGGCGTTGTGGGCCAGTTCAGTAGTATCTGCTTCTAACTGGGCATCAGATTCCTCCAGATTGGTTGTTCAAACACAGCTTCCATGCTCCATTCAGTCACACAGAAATCAATGCTACGTGTTTGTAATGGAGCCAGTGTAACCACCAGGGGGCAGCAGAGTGTGTGGCTGCGCTGGAGTGGCTTCTTAAGGCCCAAGGACACTTCCTCACCCTGGGTCCAGCCCTAACTCAGGGACATTATATACTTAGAGAAAATCAAATCAACTGACATCGAAAGCTACAAATCCTGAACCCATCCCCTTGGCAAGGACACATACCTTGCCATGCTTTTTGAAAGAGAGAGTAGCAAAGTCCTCCCTTGGTATGTTGGGTATGATGGGTCCCTTCTGTGTCCAGTACCCCTCACTCTGGTGTCCCTGGCAGCTGGCTCATCGCCATCTTGGCCCAGTTGAACCCCCTGTTTGGGCCACAGCTGAAGAATGAGACCATCTGGTACGTGCGTTTCCTGTGGGAGTGATCAGCTGGCATCTGGCCCCAGGTACTGAAGAAGGACTGACTTGAGGGCAAACTGAGGGGCCTGTGTTGGGAGGAAGGGGATCAAGACCATTACAGGGGCTTCCTTTGGGCTCAGGAATTAATTTAGCAAGGGGAATGAAAGGCAATGTTAGCTCCTAAGAGGTTGGAGACTAGGGCCTCTAGTTCCTGTCCTCAGTAAGCTTCCTGAATCCCAGACACATAGCTCAGCTGTAGGACTGCCAGACCACAGGTAGGGATAAGGCATGTGTGAGACACATAACATCTGTGAGGCTGGCCATGTAAGTAAGAGGCCAAATTCGACAGAGGGCGGTGACAGGTAGGGACAGGAGTAGGCTGAGGGAGCTTTCTAAGGAATGGGGGTGGGGGAGGGGAAGGCGAAAGGATTTCTAACTCAATGCCATGTGCTTTTCAGATGCCCTGCTGTGAATGGCCGAGCCTTGATGTCCCTGGAGACCCTGCATTCCTACTGGCCCCACCCATCAGTATGACAGTTCTGTGCATTCCCTGCCTGTGTGCTGTGGGATCCATACCCCCCAGGCAACCCGGTTTCTGTTTCTGGTTTCAGTGTCCTCTGTGTTCCCAGCCATTAGGGGGCCTCTGTTTAGGAAAATCCCCATGCTCAGTCTGTCCACAGTGGGAGCTAACCTGAGCTTAAATCCCCACACTTGGCATGTCTCTCTCTCTCTCTCTCTTTCAAGCAGACCCTGGCTGAGAAGCTGGGCCTGCTGGGATCTGTTTTCACCCAGGGAGCAGAAGGCAGGACTCAGCCCAGTCGCAGAAAGGACTCGAGTCTTTGTGGAGAAGGGACATGTGGTCCAAAATCTCCACGTTTTTCAACTCTGTCTCCACTGTGTTGAAATAAATATTGGGTCAGGGTCACAGTCCTCCTCGAGCTCTGAAGTGGATTACCTATTTAGTTTCTGACACTTCGAGATGTGACATTCCTGGAGATGCTGGTGACCTAAAGAAGCAGTCACACCAAAAACCCAGCACAGTCAGGATCGAAGCCTCCATATTTAGACATCAGTAGCAGGGAAGTCACTTAGCATGGGAGGGAGGTGGTGTGTCTTTGGAATGTTCTGGTCACTTTCCTCTCCCTCTGTAGACAAGCTCACCCACTCCCTCGTACCTGTCAGTTGGGTGCAGCCATTTTGCCACTCTTCATTGGGCTGTGGTGGGGCAGATCCCAGATCTGGTCCCAATACCATTGAAGAGTTGAGGTTGGGGGACAAAGGTGATGTTTATGGGGTTCTACTGGCATCATGCCTCCCTGGCTTCTGAGACCCTTTGTCCCCAAGCTCCTATGACTCTGTGCCAAGCACAGTGAGACAGAAAATGTAAACCACAGGGGACACCTCCAGCCCATGCTCTCTCCCCTCTGAGAGGGTGAGTAGGGCATTCTTGCCTGAGTTGCCAGAGTTAGCTAGGACAGAGCTCTACACAGTCCATGGTTCCCAGACAGTGATTATCTATTGACTATTTATCCTCCCCCTTGTAGGGGTTGTTTTGGGAGTGGCAGAGTACACTGTAGCTCAGATTGCTGGGCATTAGGTGTGCTGGTTGCTCAGATCTTCGGCTGAGGCCTCTGTGGACAACCCATCCCTTCCTACCCTGACTCCTGAAGCCTTCCTGTGGGGTGGGGCATGGTGAGTGTGACTCGTGTTGAGAAGCTGATTCCTGTCTAATAAATCATGGTGATGCAAGATTGATTTAGTAGCTAAACTCTGGCCTCTGCTCAGTTTGCCAGCTGCCATGTGTTTTTGGTTTGTCTGTTTGTTTCCTCTGCTCAAATGTTTTCTGTTTCCTGGTAGCTCTGGGGACAGGAAAAGGGGCTGCTTTTCTGGGACCTGGCACAGAGGACCTCACACTTTCTTGAGATCTGGAGGAGAGTCTGGCTCTACTGACGGTCCTGTGCATGACCCAGTACCAGCCCAGTAGAGGAAGACCAAGGCTTATTCAAGTGGCACTTAGCCACTGATATTTGCTCCCTGACCTTCCATGATCCTGGGACCATTTCTTTAGTTCTTCCTACTGGAACCCAGCCAGGCCCAGCCTGCTGCATACCTGTTGTCAGGGCTGCAGGTCTGGGGTGCCTGAGATCCTGTTTGGCCAGGGCAGGGGCAGGGGAGATAAAGGTGGCTTCTCTGCAGACAGCTGCTTCTCTGCAGACAGCTGCTTCTCTGCA
>JANHMN010000016.1:67372041-67450187 GCA_030674055.1 Rhabdomys pumilio | reverse complement strand
GCTTCTCTGCAGACAGCTGCTTCTCTGCAGACAGCTGCTTCTCTGCAGACAGCTGCTTCTCTGCAGACAGACAGCTGCTTCTCTGCAGACAGCTGCTTCTCTGCAGACAGCTGCTTCTCTGCAGACAGCTGCTCTGCAGACAGCTGCTTCTCTGCAGATGACAGCTGCTTCTCTGCAGACAGCTGCTTCTCTGCAGACAGCTGCTTCTCTGCAGACAGCTGCTCTCTCCTCCAGTGGTTCTGGACTTGGAGCTTCTTGGTGCTGGTTTGACAGCCGTCCTTTCGGTGCTACAGGATGTACGTGTCTGTGACCAAACGTCACTGAGCCCCTGTCAGCAGCCTCTGATCTTGGAGGGTGGAGACTGAAGAAGTACTCCTCAGGTAGCCTTTGGCCTGCTCAGGCCTGGCAGTAGCTCACTTTCCGTGGCTTTCTCCTATCTAGTTTCCTTTCTTCTGTGCATCCATTGGTTCCATTTAGAGCTGCAGAGACAGAGAACGTCCTGCCATGGTTAGGAGACAGCCATAGAAAGAAAGATACTGTTACTGTCGGTTCCCACAGTATACGGCACACTCAAGCCGTTCACAGAGAACCGTGGAGATAGATGATGGCTTTGACCCGGCTACTTGCTTGTCCTGGGGTCCAGGATGCAGAATATATGTGTCAGGCGTAGGACAAAGTGTTTAAAGCAAGTACTTTTGGAAAGACCCTCACAGAGCCTAGAGTATGAGGTTTCACAGAGACCTTCTGGCCTCTTGCTGTATGTGAGCTTGGAGAAAGCTATAAGGTCTCAAGCAGAGAATTTAGCTAAGCTAGATAGCTACACACTAAGGGGAGTTCAGACCCATATTAGTCATAGACTAATATGTCTAATATGTTGTTAGTCATAGACTAACAGCAGAGCCAGGAGGGAGGCCTGAGAGTCCATGCCTGCTTGCCCTCTGGTAAGATTAAGTCCCCTCCACCTTTGCCAAGATCTATGTTCTATCAGGGCATTTCCCTCCATGTTCAAGTGGGAATATGAAGGACTAGCAGGGGCTTCATCAAAACTACACAAAAGTTGGCCTGTGAAATGGCTCAGTGAGTAAAGGCATTCGCTGTGAAGTCTGATCCCCAGAACCTACACAATGGAAGAACCGTGTCCTGCAAGGTGTCCTCTGATCCTCACATGTCCACTATGGCACCCCCCCCCACCCACATACATGCTGTGTATGCACACTCACACACACAGATACATGCATGCACCCCCACACTGAAAATATATAGAGAAGACTGGTCATTAAAGCTACAGCATAGGACTTCATTTAACAACCTCTCTAGAGAAGGCTCTGAACTCCAATCACATCTTTTCAGTAGGGAGGGAACATTTTAGAGAGAGAGAATGCGGGAGTCTGGAGAGGTGTGATTAGGGGATCAAGTCAAATTAGGAAAAAGGAAGGTCGGGGTTACAGAGGGCTAGTTAAGCCAAGTGTGGTAGCACACACTTATAATCCCGGCACTCAGGAGACAGTCATAAGGATAATGACTACATGGCCAGTCTGGACCACTTCAACCCCGTGAAGTGGAAATTTCTAGTTCTTTGGAAAGTTAGTTATCCCAAATGATGGTTTGCTGGGGCACACAGGTGAAAGGATGTCCTTGCTAAAGCAAACACATGAAAGGCCGTTTTCCTGAAGCAGACACAGGTGAAGGGATGTTTGGATATAGCAGACATGTGAAAGGACTCTTGATGAAGGACTATAAATAGACAGACAGTGGGAGATGGGCACAGAGCTTTGGTTTGCTTCGACTCACTGGTTTTTACCAACGACACACATGTATTGGTTTGCCTTACATAGTGTTGTTAAGCTCAACTTTTGTTAACACAGACATTGAGAGAAACTTGCCCAAGAACAGCTCATGAGCTTCCTGTGGCACCTTGCCGTTTCTGCATCCTTGCCTCAGGCTGGTTGGTGAGCCTGGTGGATTGAACTTGGTGTCTGCTTGCTGACAGGACTGGACTGTAGCTGGCTGTTCTTGCCTGGTGTCTGTCTGCCTAGAGGACTGGTCTGCAGCTGCTGAGTCATATTTGGTGTTTGCTGCAGGACTGAACTGATGCCCAGGAAGATCGAGTTCATCCCCAAAGAACTATTGCTGAGCAGGTCCACTTCCCACAAATCCTAATAAGTTTTCTCTTCCACTACCTCTGCTGGGTAGAGGAGAAGTTGAAACCTCATTAAAAATAGGTTGCAAAAATTTCTGCCTACAACCTTGTCTCACAAAACAAGGTCCAGAGATGCCCTCAATGCAGAGTAGTTGCCAAATGTGCACAAGATTAGGTTTTATGCCCAGCACCACATACACAAATGGTCAATGTAAATGAAATGAGGCAGACTGTGTTATTGGTGGCTCATGATGAGAGAAGTTAGGTCTTTGCTCTCCCAGAGGTTGGGAGAGGTCATGTCCTCCGTGAGGAGGACATTTCTGAATACTAGTCAGGTCCTAGCAAGTGACACTCGTAGGTCACTGGAGATGTATACACAGACATACATCTTGGGAACAGGAGGGATTTGCTGCTGTGAGCTGTTTTTAGTAAGTGTCATGGATGTTGACACAGAAGCCAGCAGGAGCGTAAGGATTAGGGCTTGTTCACATGGACTTTGACCACCTTGCTTCTGCCCTGAAAGACTACGTGCATGGCTCCAGGTTTGTGCAGAACAGCAGGCCCTATGTCCCCAGAAATAGCCTTCCTCATAGCTAGAGATCTTAGGCTGAGATCTGCCTATGCAGCTTCCCGTCTCAGGGGAGGAGGTGAACAGAGGGAACCAGGTCATCCCAGGCCTGAGGACAGGACATTTCAAAGGAGTGTGGTCTACAGGACTTGGCCTTGGGCTTCCAAGGGGCTGTGTGCTAAGATTGTTCCCGTTTCTGCTCCCTATGGGGGAGGTAGAATCAGAGGCTCACAGAAAATCCCTAGATTAAAGACATTTACAAAGGGGCTATGGTGGAGGATACAGTAGTTGAGCCATGGCAGGGCCAAAATGGGAAGCTGGAGTAGAGACCATCAATCATACAGGTTGGAAAGTCCATTGAGAAATATAGAGGTGGCCGGAGCATATTTAAGCCTGGCAAGGCCAGCAGAGGGCAGTCTGTGCAGGGCGCAGATCTTCAGAAAGAAAGTCCAACATGTGCAATACCTGCTGGGGCTGCTGGTTTATTCAAGACCAGGGCTTTACCACTGGCTTCGAGGAGGAACGGTGATGGTTCTTCAGCTTGTACCACACCTGCATGAAACATCCTTGTTTCATAACAATGATGGCTCATGTTTACTGAGCAGTCCCTACAGATCTGATACTGCTTGGGAGACCAAAAGGCAGAGAGCTAAGAGGCTGCAGCATTAATGCCCTTGTTCCATGCCTCCTGACAACCTCCTGTGATATTGTTGGGTTTCAGCATCACAGATCTGGTACCGTCCAGATGTTGGCAGGGACACTCACGGGCTCAGGCTCTTACTAGGTAGAGTAGGGGCTGTTTTTATTCCCCCAGAAGCTATGACATGTGTCTTGCAGGTGATTTTGTTTGCTTCATGCCTCCCCTCCCCCAATTGCTGAAAAATCTGGAACTGTGAGAGGCTGAATGTGAGTCCTTGTGGGTGTGGCTGCCTCTGAAGGCTCCCTGCCTGAGTGACTTCACTGTTTATAAAACTCTGGGTTTCTGGGAACGTGGTCAGTTGGCAGAGGCTCCTGTTCTGTTCAACTTGGAACATGAGAAAAGTGGGAGCAGATGGCTACAGTCCTGTGTGAATTCAGGCCACACTCTGGTTACCAAGTCGCTCTCCCTGGGGAGATGTTGGGAGCACATGGAGCATTCCAGTAAGACAAAAAGAACACAATCAAGAGGTCTTGTGTAAGCATGGCAACAAGCTATTAACAACATACTGATTACTAGAAAATTGGTGGGTGTAGGTTTGAAGCAGTCTTACCTCAACAGAATGTTTGTGTGGCAATACATATCTTAATACATCTAGCTTAGGTTAACCATTCCACAATGGATGTATATTCCAAAGCATGGCACTCTGTGAAAAAATAGTTTTATATCACATTTTACCATTGTGTGTGTGTGTGTGTGTGTGTGTGTGTGTGTGTGTGTGTTTGTCCATGTATGCCATGGTATGCATGTAGAGGTCAGAGGTTACATTTCAGCAGTTGGCTATCTTATACCTGACCAAGCTGAAGTCATCAAGTTTGGCAGCAAGTGCCTTTACCCACTAAATCGTCCACTAGCCCAGAGTTCTGGTGCTAAATGCGGCCCTCAGGAATCTCAGCTGAGCTTTCTGGCCTTGAAGGAATGAAGTTTGCCCTGGGTAATTAGATGGATTTTAGGGCTTTGGAGAGTAAGTAGCCTTTGAGTTCCTGGATACTTAGCAGCACCCCTGACTACCCACAAGACATCAGGCTACCTTTCCCTGCTTCTAGTTATGACAGCTATAAATGTATCTAGTTATGTTTAAATGTTTCCTGGGGAAGTCTTCTTCTGTCCCCACTCCTCCCTCTTTCACACACAGAGGGAGGCAAAACTTTCGAACATTGCTTCATCAGCAGTTTTTAAGGCTGACCTTTGTCCTAGAGCTCTGTGAAGGAAGCTGTGGAACCCTAGGAAAGGAGACACCCTAGGGTGTTTGTCACCTCTTGTCTGGCCTTTCTGGGGAGGGAAAGGAAGCACCAATGCAGTTACTGGGGGTACCCCTGTGTTGACCCCACATTCAACATAAAAGGCCATGGCAGCAGCTCAGGTCTTGCTCTCTCTGGGAAGCTCAGAACTCTGCTCCCAACAAAGGTATGGCACATTTTGGGGTGCAAACACACTTCCCCATCCATGTCTTCTCAGCCAGAACAAGAGAACACTGTGGGCAGGCGCCAGCACCAGTGCCAGCTCCAGGACATATTCTGAGTTCCAGCCTCAAAGCTGAATCAATGTAGTAAGAGTAGCTCACACTTCACAGGGGCTGTGACCCAGAACTGGGAAAGTGGACTCTAATGTCTGGTCAGTCAAACACCAGCAGCTACCCGTCACATTATGTTAACACATTAGTGTTTTAAACTCTGTGCCACATCAAATTCTGCCAGGATCTCAGCCCACTGCTCTTGCTGACCCACCAGACAAAGAAAATACCCACAGCTCAAGTGCTTTAGAAAAAAAAAAAAACCCAAGATATCAGTGCTGAAACACATGGGGCCTGTTCACAGTCTGTAATTTCTAAATGTGTGGTTATATTCCTTTTCTGTTGCTATGATAAAATATCAACACCAACTAGCAACATAATGGGAGAAGAGAGTATATTTTGGCTTCTGGTTCCAGAAGGATAGTCCATCATGGTGGGGAAGACCTGGAGGCAGAAGCAAGAAGCTAGCTGATCACATTCTTCACACACAAAGGAAGCAGAAAGAGAGGAGGGACAGACAGGAAGTGGGACAAAGCTTCTATAAAATCTTCAAGCCCATCTCTAGTGATGTACTTCCTGCAGCAAGGCTCCACCTCCAGCAAGGCTCCACCTCCAGCAAGGCTCCACCTCCAGCAAGGCTCCACCTCCAGCAAGGCTCCACCTCCTAAAAGTTCTATAACCTCCCTAAACAGTGCCACCAACTGGGGACAAACGTTCAATACATGAGCCTCTGGGGGCCATTTTTTATTCAAACTACAAGTATCTTTTCAGTGCTTTGGGAGGGCAGAGGGAAGGGAGTGGACACTGATTGGTGCTGACTGTGTAGTTCTTTGGAAAAGTAAACACGTAAAAAAAAAAAAAAACCACACACACCCAGGATAGTCCTAGCTGTCTTTGGAGAAGCTGCTGAGAGAGATATTGATGCCTTCAGCTATAGAAGTATGGTACATTTAAGGTAGATGTGTTCCTGTAGTTAGCTCTAGCATATAGAAAGCAGAGGCAGGAGGATGATAAATTCTAAGCCATCCCAGGCTACATCTTGGAGTACAAGATATGCATCTTGTCTGCCTCTTTTAAAAGAAAAAGTCTAGTCCTGGTACATACTTGCAATCCTGGCATTCAGGAGACAGAGGCAGGAGGGTTGTTGCAAGTTGAAGGACAGTCTGGTTTATAGAAAGTTCAGGGCAATAAAATAAGACTTGTTTCAAGACACACACAGACACACACACACACACACACACAGCATGCATGCACGCACGAGGGCGTGCACTATGATAAATTTATACTTTTCAAGGCTTCTTATTGGCATGTGATTGTTAGAAAACTCAATGGGATTTAGTACAATGGAAGAAAATAGGAGTCCAGAAATAATACAGCCTAGAGTTAGGTACGTATGAGTGTGTCTAACCAAATCTACCAGAGAAAGGAGAATGAGACTATCAGCAATGTCTGAACCCCAGCAGTAGAGTCAACGCCAGTGGATCATGAGATTCAACACGTTAAATGAACCTACAGACATACTAAAAGGAAACAGGAGAATCAAAAAAAGTTACTGAGTAGTAGAGGAGATTTCTAACGGAAACTGGAGATGAGAAGAATTCAGAAGCTTTGGAGATTAAGTTGAAATATTAACATTAATTATAATGTATGATGTTGTGGTGATTCTGTCCCATTCCTCTCTGTGTCTTTACCTGTGCAAATCTAAGTGTCCTGTGTCCAACCATTGGCTGTTGGCATCTTTATTGATCGATCAAAAACCAATTGAGGACAAGGACCTTTAGCATCAGGACATGCAGATTCTCAACTGAATCAAAGCCTTGGAACCAATCTCCAACATACTATGAGCTGGTGGCTCATGAACAAAAGACATTTATTACTCACAATTTTAGAGTCTGGAAAGTCCAAGATCTAAGTACCAGCAGGTTTGGTGTCCAGTGAGGGTCTGGATTTCTCCATTATAAATACTGACTTCTAACATGTTTTCTGTGGTGAAGAACAAGCTCAGCTGTCCAGGTCTCTTTACATGGGACATTAAATGCACTCAAAGACTATATTTTCAAGACAATCACCTCCCAAAGGCCTCATCGTCTAATAGCAACAACTTCAAAATAAGAATAGCTGCTGGGGAGAGGCACCAGCATCCATCCCATAGCAATACCATATAGTTCCAGTTACACAGGAGATCAGAAGCTGGGCATAGTGCTGCATGCCTTTAATCCCAGCACTTTGGGAGCCAGAGGCAGAAGGATCTCTGTGAGTTCAAGTCTAGCCTGGTCTATAAAGTGAGTTCCAAGACATCCAGAGCTATATAGTAAGACCCTGTCTCAAAAAAAAAAAAAAAAAAAAAAGCAAACAAACAAAACTGAAAAAGGAAAGAGAAGGAGAGAAAGAGACTAGGAAAATTTAATCTAATCCTTAATAACAAGATTACCAGTTTCTTGGGGAATATGGTGGGGAATTAGCTGGAAAATATCATGGCCCATATTTTGACTGTAGTGGTTATACATTTGGATAAATTTGTCAAAACTTGCTGAAGTGCACACTTGGGAAATTAGAGCATCGATCAGATCTAGATTATACTTTAAAAAGAACAGTGCTGGAGACCTAGCCCTGGTGGTGTGGGTATGGGAGACCTTTCCTGTCTGCTGGCCCTGTCCCTCACCTGAGCAAACCAGGAGAGCTGGCCTTGGCAGTGCAGGTGCAGCAGAGCCGATGGGCTGATCAACTCACCTGCCACCCAGGCCTAGATCCAGGACTTGAGTTGTCTCTCACCAACATCTACCCAGCTACCAAGAGGCTGGTCTTACAGAACCAATGCAGCAGGATCTCCATCCTGACAGTGTAGCAGAAGCCACAGGCCTTGAACCCGAGCAACGTTTGCAAGTAAAGATGTGGACAAAGGGTATACAGTGTGGCACACACAGTGTGACACACACAGTGTGACGCACACAGTGTGACGCACACAGTGTGACGCACACAGTGTGACGCACACAGTGTGACACACACAGTGTGACACAGGACACACTGAAGCTTCCATGGTGAAATATTTCGTCTTATTTTTTATTTATTTATTTTTCTTTGTTTTCTTTTGAGGGGGAGTTTGCTAGGGCAGAGGGCAGATATGAAGATTAGTGGGATTGGAGTGCATGCTGTGAAATTCAGAGGAGGAAGAGGGGGAGGAAGGGGAGGAAGAAGAAGAGGAAGAGGAGGAGTACAGACAGGTATTTCTGTAGGGTTAGACAACAAGAACAGAGCAGGAAGTTGTAAGGACAGACATTGGGACTACAGGTAGATCAGGTACACTGCACAGAAGGAGGGGCCAGAGCAAACCAGCAGGGAAGTAGCAGACTGTGGGAGAACTGGGTTTCTAAATAGAAAAAAGACAAATTATCTACCTCAGACCACACACAAAAATAAAGTTTGTTTAGGGAGCAGGGCTAAAGACCTAACTCCCAGAAGCAAAATATCAAAACGTCTAAAGTAAAGCATGAAAGAATGGGTTGGTGATGACGGGAAAAACATGTCTAAACATATTTCAGAATGTATGCCCTCTCTCCCCTACTGCAACACCCACGGTGGTGTGAGGATGGAGCCCAGGATCTCACACATAGTAAGTGCTCTACCATGGAAATTTTTAGCTATTGCCAGTGGGTAGTTCCTTCTTGAATAGTTTTCCTTCCTGTCTTAGGTCTTTTGACAGTTTTTCTTTAGCACTCTTAACATTTCTCCCTGTAACACGCTCAGTGTCTTCCCTGTATAATGGAGAAATGAACACCCCATTTCTGAAATATGTGTTAATTCCACCCAGCGAAAGTAAAGACCACCAGCTTAAAATTTTTGGTCGAATTAAGCAAGCTTTATTTTTTGTCAGACAGGTTTATCTCCCTAAAAGTGGGGTTTGAGAGAACAGCTCTGAACATAGAAAAAGTGAGTATTTTTTAATAGCCCCCAAACTGCAAAGGTAGGGGATTCCAAGGATTGTTGGCTACATAGGAACTTGGCAGAACATCTCAAAATTATTTGGCAGACACCTTATATTATCAGGGTGCAGGTCTGGGTATAGGTGTGGAAAAATTCCAGAAAATGATCAAGACAGGGTCAAATTCAAGTTTTACAGGAAACAGGAATGAACTTTCTTTGACCTTTTAACAAGATGGCTTCAGTAGTTCCTATGGGACTTGCCCAAGGCAGTTATAGGAGCTGTCCATGGTGTTGGCACTTTCTTTCCTGACTCAGCCTACCACCTTCATGAAATACTAATTCAGGAGCTGTCCACGGTGGCGACACCTCCTCTCTAGCCTCCCCAAGCAGCTCAGCAGTGATGTTGCCTCAGCCATGGGCCCAAAGCAGGGAAAAGGAGGTGAAAGACGCCATCAATCCCTGAGCTTCACACTAAGCCCCACAATTCCTGAGCATGAAACCCCACCAATCCCAGAACAGGAAAACTCACCAATCTCTGAGCTCCCCAAGCTCAGGACTTGAAGTCCCACCAATCCTCAATTTGGAAATCTCTGCCCTGAAAAGCTCTGCCCCTAAGAAGTCCTATGTAAGCCCCACCCTTTGTTCAACGGCCTTGCTGTCTGCTCTTGGAAGCAGAGGCAGCCACTCCTGGGTTTGTCCCCACTCTCCCTGGACCCTCCAGTAAATATCTTTTATGAGATTTGATGCATCAGATGAAGCCAAGAAGCAACGGAGAGAAGTGGAGCAGGGCTGAGGCTCCCGAGCTCAGCTGGGCATGCCCTTTCCTGAGAGCTGCAGTGCCTCTTGCTGAGGAGGCTTCCTCTCAGAGCTATGTGGTTCCTGGGCGCCTGTGTCTCAGGATGCCCCACCACTGGGGCACTGTCCCACCTCTGATCTGTGTGGTTCCTAGGCTCCCATGTCTAACCTTCCACTGGGACAATCTCTCTGCCGAGAGCTGCGTGGGTCTTGGGGTTCCACACCTTCCGATCTGAGAAGGAACACTTACAGCTTGTAATCTTAAGATAGACTCAGGCTGGTCCATCACATGCAGAAGTTCAAGTGAGATCAAATGGGTACCGGGCACCATTTAAAGGATTAGAAAATCTAGGTCACCACTGGCTTGCAGCCTGGTACACTGAATGTCACCAAACACGTATTTGTTAAGGACTTTGCACTGTGATACAGTGCAAACATGTGAACAACAAAACTGTGTCTATACTTAGCCAGCCCAGGCTGGAAGGGCGTGGACTGAACTGGAATTGCTTTTGTCTGAGTGCAGGAGTCCTGAAGCATCAGGAGATGGAAAACCCTCTCAATGTAGACATTTCCAAGTGGCTTGTGAAAGAAAGTGAGAGAAAGGCATTCTCTCCTGAGCCCAGTTAAAGTGACTTCTTTATCTGTTGGACGATGTCATTTGCAAAAGTGGCAGTTTGCATTGTTGACGACTCTGGCGGCAAGGCCTTTGGGAATATCACCAGGCAGTGCACATTTGTCTCAGGTAACAGTCTGAGGTATTTTTCTAAAAATATCGATAAGGTTTCCACGAAGGGTCCTTCTTATCTTCATTATGGCGCCTTTTGTCTGCAGTGCTAAGCGGTGAGCATGACTGCACCGCGGTGCGGTGCAGGGCTCGGACAGGAGTGGGCGAGCACGCACTGGGCACCGGCACCGGGCACCATTTAACGGGTTAGAAAATCTAGGCCACCACTGGCCTGCACCCTGGCATACTGAACGTTACAGAACACATATTCGTTAAGGACCTATAAATGCCTTTCCCAACGTTGCTCCGTCAAATGAACTAATGACCAAACTAATAGGAACAAAATCCTCCCGCAGCACTGCCCGCGGGCTCCAGCACAAAGAGCCAGAAGTTCTTCTGGTCCTGTGATCTGCGTCACTTGCGTACCAAGCCAGCAGCAGAGAGTCCCTTAAAAACAACTTTCTTGCGTCGCACGCTCCCCGCCCCTTCCGGCTTTGTTCCGGATGGGCTGGGCCTGCGCCAGAAGCACAGTTGCGTGGTCTCCGTTTGTTTGGGGATGCTGGATTCTTCCGGAACCGCCAGCGATTAGTGGCCACTCCCTCAGCTCCAGGAACTGCTCTGAGTGCAGTTACAGACAGAACACCTTAACCGGTAACAGTCCCGTGAGGTGGGTGCTGCCGTGGTCGCCAGGAGACAGGACGCGCTCTAACCCACAATCACAGCCTCTGGGTATACATGACAACAAGGGTTCTGCTAGTGTGATAGATTACAAGAGCAGCTGTAGGAAGGCGGAAAGAAAATCTTGGTCTTGTTTATTCACGGTGAATGAGCAGTTTGTTACCAAGGTATTCAGATGGCAAAAATGCCTACAAAGGAAGAAGGATGCAGCCTCTTATTGGGGGCAAAAATAGGTGGAAATGACTTTGGTAGTCCCCAAAGGAAGCTGGGAAGTGTAGTCTTCCAGCAGAAACTTGATCCGTGTTTTTTTTGTCATTTTTGCTTTGTGAGCTCAGAGGATGGTCGAGTGTTATTTAAAACCTACCCCACCAAGTGGCTTAAATTCTCTGATTGTGTGGGAGACTATAGTGCCTTCTTCCCCCAGTGTAGGAACGTGAGAGGAGAGGAAGCTGGCAAGCTTGTACATAGTGGAACTGTGGAATGCCCCTGGATGTGTGCTTGTGTGGTGCAACAGGGCAGAATTAGGAAGCCAGGTCCCATCTGGGCATGCTCCCTGGAAGGATTGGCAAAATAGTCAAGAGAAAGTCCTAATCTAATCAGACAACACCTGGTATGTGCTGAGGCATCTCCTAGTTCAGGAGAACAGACGCCAAAAGCCAAAAGAGTACTCATTTGCAGGTTGCCGGTTTTACGATTATGTGGCTTCTCTCGGGGACTCATAGGGTTTGGACTACGGACAGTTCTCGTTTCCCACCTGACATCCCTTCATTGACATGCCTGCCTGCAGACCACTCTGCTTCCTCGACTGTCAGGAAAAATAAGATTCCTCAATATTTTCACATATCCCATGTGTCTTACCTATTATTTCACCTCTTTCCCGTAGTGTGTTTTCCTCCTCTTTCCCCAGGCACCTGTACTCCGTCTGAGAAACACTGCTGAGTCTTTCCCCTCTGCCTCTCCAGCATTCCCGTTTTCTCAGCGCTCCAGTGGACCTGCCAAAGTTTTGCACTCGCAAGTTCTGTAACCATTAGGATTATATTTTCAGAAAGACAAATGACAAACTAGAAAAAAGTGTACTGAACATATACAGACTCTTTTCTTGTTTTGAGTCTCGAAGCAATACAGTGTTCTCAACTTCATTGGTGATACAGGGCGGGGAGGTGTGTGGGTTCTGTATAGTGTCCTTTGCTATATGTCCTTTGGTATCTAAGGAGGTCCTGGAATAAGTCCCCTTGAAAATGGGCAGATGGCTGTGTCTGTCTCTGCCATGCTTCTTACTGCAGGGCCCAGACTCTCTGTCATGACTGAAGCTATCGTTCTGTAAATTCTCTCCCTTGCTTTCCTAGAGTCCCTTTTTAATGTTCTCCTGTGCGTCTCCCATTGTGTTTCAGTTACCACCGGGCCTGTTCCGCCCCTGTCCTCTGCATACTGTCAGCCTTATCCAGGCAGCCATCTCCACTCTTAGAGAGCCTCATTTCCAGTAAAAATATGCCTGAAGATCTGTTCAAAAAGAACCTCAAACTCAGTTGATCTGCAGAGACCTTTGTGAGTACATAGGTTATTAGGGGTCTCTGTTCCTTCTTCCTCTGCTTCCCAGCTCTGGGTAATCCACCCCGGAACTGTTCCACCCTTCACTTTCCCAGGCTTGCTGTGATAAATCTAAGTTTTTTCTTTTCCTTAGTGTGTGTGTGTGTGTGTGTGTGTGTGTGTGTGTGTGTGTGTGTGCGCGCGCGCGCGCGCGCGCGCACATTGAGGATTGAATCTAGGGCCTTGTACATGCTAGGCCTTGTACTGGCTGTTTTTATGTTAACTTGACTCAAGCTAGAGTCATGAGAGAGGGAGCCTCACTTGAGAAAATTGCCTCCATAAAATCCAGTTTAAGACATTTTCTTAATTAGCGATCAATGAATGGAGGAGGGCCCGGCCCATTCTGGGTGGTGCACCCCTGGGCTGGTAGTCTCGGGTTCTACAAGAAAACAGGCTGAACAAGCCGTGAGAAGCAAGCCAGTAGGTAGCACCCCTTCATGGCCTGTGCATCAGGTCCTGTCTCCAGGTTCCTGTCCTGTTTGAGTTCCTGTCCTGACTTCCTTCAGTGAAGGAACAGTGAGGGTTTGGAGAGTATAAGTCAGATAGACCCTTTGCTTCTCAAGCTGCCGTTTGGTTATGGTGTTTCGTCACAGCAGTAGGAACCCTAACAAAGACACTAGGCGAGAGGTTTGAGCTGAACTTGTCAACCAGACAGTTACTCTTGTACTTGATGTTTTGATTTGAGATTGAACCCAGGCCATTGCATGTACCAGGCAAGTACTCTCTCACTGAGTTTCCCAACAACTCCTCCTTCCACTACGGTTTTTGTTTTGTTTTGTTTTTGTTGTTGTTTTGGATTTTGTTTTTTGAGACAGAGTTTCTCTGTGTAGTAGCTCTTTTTTTCTTTTCCTTAGTGTGTGTGTGTGTGCACATTGAGGATTGAATCTAGGGCCTTGTACATGCTAGGCCTTGTACTGGCTGTTTTTATGTTAACTTGACTCAAGCTAGAGTTATGAGAGAGGGAGCCTCACTTGAGAAAATTGCCTCTACAAGAACTTGCTTGTAGACCAGGCTGGCCTCGAACTCACAAAGATCATCCTGCCTCTGCTTCTGAGTGCTAGGATTAGAGATGTGTGCCTCTACCCAAACTTTGTGTTTAATACTTGGTCCTGGCTAGCCTATGCCTGAGCTCCTACCTCTGCCTCCCAAGTGCTGGACGTATGCTCACGCTGTCGTTTCAAGCATGGAAGATGGAGCAAAACTCTGTGAGAGAGGAGGCTTCTCAGGAGGTGCCTCAGACTAAAGATACATAGAGTCTCCTACTGGAACAGCTTGCTTTCTGTCAGCTAATGAGTTGTAACCTTGGATTACTGTGTCAGGAGCTTTAAACTTTAACAGCTGCAGTTACAGGCGTGTGCAGCCATTCCTGGTGCATATATGTATGTCTTGAGTGTCATGTGGGATCACAGTACTTCGTGCATTTTTGATAAACAACTGAACAGATCCAAGAGCACCTCTATGGGACCAGGAATGAGAAACAGCACAGGGTTTGTGCCCCCGGTGGCCTCACTGGTCTGTGGATGGCGGTTTGGGGATGTACTCCAGGCTGTAGCTCTAACAGGCAAGTTTCTCCCCTTTTGACTCTACTGTTGGTGCTGGTGCCTAGTGTTAATGTCTTGTGCTATATCTTCATTGACAAGCTTCTGGAGGCTTGGACTAATGGTCTGGGTTGCAGTTTCTTCAGTCATAAAATATGAGTTTCCTCACTCTGATGTCTGAGAGTAGTTCTGGGCCATGGATGGTCTTTTGTGCTTACAGCTTTGTCCAGTTCTTTCACAAGTGTCACCTCTCGTGGGCTTTCATTCGTTTAGTCTTATGGTGGCTGGCTGAGTTTTTTGAGAAAAGCTCAAAGCCACTGACTCTTAAACCTCTGGCCCTTCTCCCAGGAGAGTCTCAGAGCTATCTCAGCTGGCTTATTTGTCTCTTAGAGACTGCTCTGTGTCTGCAGTGTGTGACACCTCTGTCATGGTGAAGGTTTTAGAGCTTAATCCTCCTGCAATTTTGCCTTCTGCTATGCAGAGATGCAGCTTGCTAGCTTCTGGGTGCTCACAGTCGGTTGTCCTCTTCTGAGTCTTTTCTCTTCCAGGAAAACACATCCTGGCTCACTGGGCTCTCCTCAGTCTTTTTCTGTTCTTTCATCCTGGTCTCCTCACTTCTTTTCCCAATGTCTGAAAAAGTGATCGAGGAGGAGTCAAGTTGAGGACTGCCTTAGTTGGGCTTTTTATTGCTGTCAGGAGAAACCATGACCATGGCAACTCTTATAAAGGAAAGCATTTGGTTGGGGCTGACTTTTAGTTCAGAGGTTAGTCTCTACACTGTTTAAAAGTCCAAGGTTCAAAGTCTCTTGTAAGACTCATGGCAGTTTCTTAACTGTAACACCCTGTCAAATCAGAATGAAAGAACAGATGATGCTGTGGTCTGGGAATCACCACACAGACCACTCAGACGTCGATCTCGGTCAAATAGGGATGGTTGATTGAATGTCGCACCCCAAGACTGATCAATCAGGGCTGCAGACCAGGCTCGGGAGCTGACTGCGACCTTGAGTTAAGATCCTGTAGGGCTTTGTTTTAAGCTTAAAATTCACAAACATCTGTGCCAAGTTATTCCACTAATCGGGATTTAGGGATGGGGATTTCCTTAGGAATGTATTTGTTGTGCTCTTACCCTGTCCCCATTGGCGGGGGTAGTCAACTGTGGCAGGGGACTTGCCTTGCCTAACATTCATATCCTAGCTTGCCAAACAGGATGTCGGTTACCCACGTACATATCTCTTTCTGCCAAGGAGGATGTCAGGTCCCAGAGAGGTCTCTGGAACTGAAACTTTACTTGATCGCTACTCAGGTCGAAGTTTTACTCCAAATAGCTTCATATATCAGTGCAGGTGCCTCTCTTATGTTGAGGTCCATCCCAAGGGCAGCTTATAAAAGCAAAAGCCATAAAAGTTTATATGTAGGTGCAGGAACTAACTGCTGCCTGGCCTTTGGTTTAGGTCCAGACTTATTGTGGCTAACTATACAAAGCAGTTTTAACTGACTTCTATTGCGATTGCTTTTCAAGAAGACCAAGCACAGAACATTCTAGTAACAGCAATAACAACATATGAGAAAGTTTTCTTAGTAAAAGCACAAAAGGGCAGGCTAGACAGATAACCGTTACCTAGGCCTTAACAGTTAACATACTTCCAGCATACAATAGCACAGGATAGACTTTACCACAGGATAGACTTTACCATTTCAAAGGAGAGGAAAGGGAGCCTAGTGAGGGAGTTCTGAACCAGAACAAGACCAAAAACTGGCTGGGAATTTCCAAACTCTGCATCTTCATGTCTGACTTGAAAACGCTCTTCAGTTCTCCAGCTCCTCTCAGCTTTGGTGACTACAGCACGCTTCCTTCTCTTAGGCTGGTTCCACTTCCTGTTAGCGGCTTTCCTTAGCAGGGATCCCACAGCTCTGGCATCTCCGACATTTTGTGGTCACCTCAGGCCTCACCTTCACAGCATCACACAGTGGCCTTTCTAGGTCTCCATTCAGGGACAGCCCTGACACATCCCAGGCCTCAGTGGCTTTCCTTAGCCATGGAGGGAGATACCGTAACCCCTTTCTTCTATACTTGAATCTAAAGCTAGAAGAATATGGCCAGAGCTGAAGTTCTGCTGCTGGGGCTGGAACATGCCCCCCTCCGTTCAGTTACATCTTCAAGAGCTTTCTCTTTTTAAGGTTTCCCTCACTGCCTAAACTTGGTTGTCCTGGAACTCACGCTGTTGACCAGATTGACCTCAGACTCAGAGATCTGCCAGCCTCTGCCTTCTGAGTACTGGGATTAAAGGTGTGCCACCATGTCTGACCTTAGGTTTTCTTTCATTCTTTTTCACAAATTGGCCGCCTGGCTGGGCGGGGTCTTACTCTGAGGTCATCACTCCCTTTATTGCACTTATAACCAGACTTTGATCTGGCTGCACTTCCTGGTGTCTCCCTTCTCCTCAGACTGTATATTTGCATATTTTTTCTTACTTAGCTTTGCCTCTTTTCATTATAGATTAGTGGCCATCAGCATGGCCACTAATAACCAAGCAACACAGTCTGTGCTAGGCTGTCTGCAAATCTTCTCTGTCAAAGCTGCTAATCCCTAACTCTTCAGTTTAGCCTCAGGCAGATTTTTTAGGCAAAGACAGAAAGCGACCACAATTTTTTTCTCCAAAATATGACAAGAATGATCTCTAGGCTACATATTAATATTCTTCTCCTCTGAAGCCTCTTGACCTGGATCCCCGCAGTTCAAATCACCTTCAGCACCATTGTCTTCCATGCTCCTCTTGGGCCCATTAAGCCCCTCTTAAACTGTCCAATCACTTTTCTAGTCCAGTGTCCCAAAGTGTTTCATCTTCACCCAGGCAAAAGCATGGTCAGGTCAATTACAGCAATATCCTAGGCCTGGTACCAACTTCTGTCTTGGGGTTTATTGCTCTGTAGAGACTCAATGTCCATGACAACTCTTATAAAGAAAAGCCTTTCACTGTGACTGGCTTAGAGTTCAGAGGTTTAGTCCATTGTCATCATGGCAGGAAGCAGGGTGACAAGCAGAGAGACGTGGTGCTGGAGGAGCTGAGAGTTCTGCATCCTGATCTGCAGGCAGAGAGAGTGACACTGGGCCTTCTTAAGCATTTGGTATTTCAAAGCCCACCTTAAGTGACATAACTCCTCTAACAAAGCCACACCTTCTAATAGTGCTAATCCGTTTGAGCATATGGGAGCCATTTTTCTTGAAACCACCATAAGAACCATACATGGATGTTAGGCTTGAGCACCTAGAAGGCCAGGCACCCCTGTCCCAAGATGGAGTTGATGCAAAAAGAGCTTCAGAGGCTAAAGAACGAGCTGGGAACCTAGGTCTGATGGTGGGTGATGAGCAGAGCAACCTGGAGACTGTCCAGCAACAGGGACTATAGAGGCATATCACTTAAGGGACACTTAGAGGGAGAGTATGCCAGATAAGGGACTGAGGGGACAGAAATGGGAAGAAATACAAGAAAATGTGGTAGTCTGTGATGGAAGGCAAAGGGTTTTCCAAAGGGTGGAAGCAGGTAGGCACTCCTGGTACGTATTCAGAAAACCCCATTAAATCGGTGCTACGTGGCACTGGGCATAGAGGAGTAGGATTCTCAGACCTGGGAGCCCTCTGGGAAAGTGTGTCACAGAAATGAACATGAGAAAGGGCACGTCGGGCCTCGCTGCTGGAGAGTTTTCTTCACAGCTGGCTTCCAGAGAAGGAACTTCAGAGGAAGTGAGCAATGTCTCGATTCCAGGACTGTGAAGGCTAGCTACTAACTTAACAGGAAATGAGCCATGTGGCACATTGTCCCTGGACTCTTGGTACCAAAAACAGCCCACATGCTCAGCATCCAGAGATCTGGAGCTCTGCAACCCCAGAAACACACTGCTCACTCCTGAGGTTAGTCCCTGCCATGGACAGTGTCTGTCATACCCACGGTTTGACTCTGTCTCTAGTTTGTGTTGTGAATGACCACAGGACCTTTCCTTACTTTGTCCACAAAATGAAAAGATCAAGTGCCTTTGACCTCGACACTAAAACAACAAAACAAAGCAAAACAACAATAATTTTGGTTTGGCATATTTAAAACAATTTTGGTTTGGCAAAGATAATGAGCACAGATCCAGTGAGCAGGGAACATGGGACCTCGCTAGAAGAGTGGAATCACACCTTGCCAAGGAGGTGATGTTCCGAGGTTGCTTTTTACCATCTTTGATGGATGCTGAAGTTATGTCCAGTTCTTCTTCCCAGCCCTATGCTCCCAGAGATAAGACCCAGACTCACTATATATTTACAAATACCTTGGCCATATAGCCAGTCAGGCTCTTCTCTGTCTAGATATAACTTAAAATATCCCTCTTATTCTAGCCCACATTCTGCCATGTGGCTGGTTTCCTGTGCTCAGGTACCATGTGTCCATTTTGTCACATCTTCCTGGTAAGTCTCCTGCCTGGCTCTTTCCCAGAATCCTTTCTCTTTCCTGGATGTCCCACCTCTATTTCCTGCCTAAGCCACAGGCCATAAGCTTTTTAATTGACAGGTGATGCATCCATACAAAATACAAAATATTCTCTCTATAATGCCCCTTTTTAGTCCAATAAAAGGCTTCTTTTAAATATAAATTTAGTTATAGTAAGTATGAAACAATTATGGAAACTGTAAGGCATGGTTTACATTTACAATGTCTAGTCCATAGTATTTGGCAATTAAGAAAAAATTTTTATTCTATGTAAAAAAAAAAAACTAACTAAATTTCTATCTTAATTTGCATTATCATCCTAAAAATATCTTCTTAGACCTAGAACATCATCTTAAATAGGATGAACAACTAAGCTTAATTGTGAGACCATAACTATCTAGTCTTCAACCCCATCAGAGACTTGAGAGGGAATAAATATTACCCGAGTGCATAGGAAGCACTGGAATGTAGCTTCCCAAAATTAAGAAATGGTAGAGACAGCTGATTGCCTGGACAGTCCCCAATAGTCTCTACAGCGCTGGGGCATTCGTCTTTAGGCTTCTGGCCTAGGATATCTGACAGACCTTATGTGAAGCAGGAATTATGAAAGACTTGCTTGCCCTGTTTTGGCAGAGGTTGGCAATCAACTTCTATGCGTCCTTTTGTCCTTTTTGGACACATCTGTCTGTAGTTGAAGCATGGACATTTTCTTTGCCCGGTGGCTAACTTGCTATAATTGAAGCAACTCCATATTGGAGGTTATTGACATTCATTATCTTCTTTGAAGGGGAATGGGGATACTGTCTGGAGCAGCCCTGTCTCATAGTCAGAAGATCTTTTAATAATGAAATAATTTTAAACGTCATTTTCTGTGGATCTCCGAGTCTTTGATGATCATTTATCTATTTACAGCACATCTGAATCGCCAAACATTGCTTATTCTTAGCTAATTACTATCTGAATAACCTTAAAAACATTTTATTGTAATTACCTGTAGGCATGAATTTTTTTGCAACCTACATTTAATAAGGGTTCAGCCTCACCTCTAGCCCACTACCCAGCAGAGGTAGCGTAAGTGAAAAATTCTTAGGAGCTGGGGGAAGTGGACCTTTTTACCAATAGTTCTTTGAGGGCAAACTCGATATTGTTTCATAGCAGTTAAGTCCCATAGCAAACACCAAATAAGACTCAGCAGCTGCAGACCAGTCCTCTAGGCGGGCAGACACCACACATGAACCAGCAGCTACAGTCCAGGCCTTTGACGTCAGACACCAGGCATGAACCAGCAGCTGTAGTTCAATCTGAAGAAACCACCAGGCTCACCAAACGGCCTGAGGCGAGGCAGTGGAAGCAACAAGCTGCTGCAGGAGCCTCACAGAAGTTCTTAGGAGAGTTTCTCTCAATGGCAGCGTTACTATAAGTTGAGCTCAGCAATGCTATGTAAGGTGGACATGTGTGTCATTAGTGAAGAATAGCAAGGCAGAGAAAACCAAACCAAAGCTCAGTGCTCATCTCCAACTGTCTGGGGGCCATATTTATACTCCTTCAAGCCTCCTTTCACCTGTGTCTGCTTCAGGAAAACGTTCTCTCAAGTGTCTGCTTTAGCAAGACATCCTTTCACCATGTGCCCCAGGAAACCAGCATTCGACATAACTACCTTTCCAAAGAAACTACAAGTTTCCACTTTAGTTACCAAAACTAGTATCTAATATGACTATCTGACTATTTTTAACCATTTCTAATAGTTTGTAACTAAAGCCTTTTCTTCTTTCCTGTTAACACAAACCTAGAGCCTCTCTCCCAACATATCATGTTCTTTGTCTGGCAGTCTGAAGTCAAAAGTATAGATTGATCCAATTTAGCAGTCTCTTTTCTACCTAGGTCTACTTTATTTTGACTCTTTCATAGGGATTGTAATGCCATCACAATCATAGAACCTATAACCACCTCTGTTTTGATAATGAAAATAATTTAAAACAGTTATTATTATTTATTGAGACAGGGTTTCTCTGTGTAGCTTGGCTGATTGTAGATTTGCTCTGTAGATCAGGCTGGCCTCAAACTCATAAGAATCTTATCTGTCTTTGTCTCCCAAGTATTGAGTTCAAAGGCCTGAGTTTATTTAGTATCTGTGTACCCTTGAAAATATTTATACCAATTTTTACCTTTTCTTCCTTCTTTGGAGATTAATATCTATGCAGACAAATGTACTTATATTTTTCTTTTTATATATAAATTTAAGATTGATGTATATTTTTTAAATTATTAAAGATATCTTTACTTTTTATTGCAAAATATATAGCAAAAACCTACATGATATCTTTAAGGAAAAAAATGTGTCATTTTGACTTTTAGACTATCATTTGTAAGTAGCTGAATCTATCAGCAGAGGGTCCTGCCCGAACTTTACTGTGTAGACCAGGTTGGTCTAAGATTTACACAGATCTGCCTGTCTTTGTCTCCTGTGTCTGCTGTTATTTAGCTCAGATGCTGTGCTGTGCCTGGCCATGGCTGCACCTGACCTAGGGTCGCATTCCTCCATGGCATGAGCGTTGGGCATTACTTCCCATAGGACAGGACTGGGCCTACCTGTTTGTGTCAAGCTTGGGAAAAGCTGAGGAGGTTTTCAGGAAGTCTCCACAGGTTTTGTCCTCTGCTGCTATATTGGCTGCCTTCATCCCCTGTGTAAACAGGAGCCTAGTTCCTCCCCTTGGCCGCCCTGTCCTTGAGAAGTCCCAACTTCTGTATTTTTTATTTTTAGATTTAGTAAGGGCTCCTTTAAAAAACCTTCCTTTTATATTATGTCTGCAGGATCTGGCTCCTTGGCTAATAAATTTTTTTCCCAGCATTCCTTTTTTTTGAGACCAGACCTCTTGCCCAGCTAGCTCAGTCGGTAGTCCATGAGACTCTTAACCTCAGGGGCCTGAGGGTTCATCAGGGGCCTGAGGGTTCACGCTCTACATTGAGTGCCATGTTGTTGAAGTTATGTCCGGTTCTTTCTCCCAGCCTCATGCTCCCAGAAATAAGACTCAGACTCAATATATATTTACAAATATCTTGGCCATATAGCTAGGCTCTTCTCTGAATATATATAATTTAAAATATCCCATTTAATCTAGTGTACATTCTGCCACGTGGCTGGTTTCCTGTCTGTATTCAGGTACCATTTGTCCATCTCGTCATATCTCCCGGAATCCTTTCTTCCGGATGCCCCACCTCTGTTTCCTACCTAAACCATAGGCCATCATAGGCTTTTTAATTGGCAGGTGATGCATCCATACAATACACTGACTTAAGCTGTTTAGTTCTTTCCCATATGGCTTCGGTCCTTGCAGTCCCCAGAGTGACATAGGGTGACTCAGAACCATTCTTTTCATCTTGCCTTGCTGTCTATCTTAGGGCCCATTTTCTCATTCTCCCAAGTTCCCAAGCAGGATCAATGAGACTGGGACCCTGCTGTAAGTACCAGCTCCCCTGTGACCAGACCCAAGAACCCAGGTGCCATCCCAGCTTATCCCAGGCCTGACTCCCAACACCAGAGCCGCCATGACTCACATTAGACTTAGCTGGGCTGCCAGGGAGGACCTGCCAAAGACAGGTTAAATTGAGTTTCTGGGCATACAAATGGCCTTGTGGATACAAGGGGAAAACCAGGACCTCTGACTCCTCACAAATGCATGAAAAAGCCCTTGCTCCCTGCCAAGTGGCACATTCATCCTATCAGTTGACGTGGACTGGTTTTTCTTGGAGAAGCAGGGAGAATGTACCCTTGACCCAACTGTCTACATTGGGAGTTCTTTGGAGAGATCTTATCTTCACCTCACTGCTTCCCAGGTAAAGTGCTGGACCATTTGTGCAGAGCAAGTCAAAAGGAGGCTCCAGGACCCATGGTCACTAACTGGTGCTTGTGTAGCCTAAGATGAAGGTGTCCAGGCAAAAGATGAGAGGTTGGGAGAAGGCAGTAAAGAAGACAAGTCTCTGCTGCACAGTGTTGACCAGGCCTCCTGCAACCTAACCGTCCAACCTTTCAGCTTACCCAGTGACCAGTCCTGACAGGATGGAGGTAAACCGTCCAGGGAGAATGTTGACATCCTCCTGGTCCATGTTTTAGGGCTACTATTGCTGTGAAGAGACACCATGACCATGGCAACTCTTTTAAAGCCTCATTTAATTGAGGCTGGCTGACAGGCGCAGAGTTTAGTTCATTGTCGTCATGGTGGGAAGCATAACAGCTCACAGGCAGACATGATGCTGGAGAAGCAGCCGAGAGTCCTACATCTGGACTGGCAGGCAACAGGAAGAGAGAGTGACACAAGCCCTGGCTTGAACATTTGAAACCTGAAAGCACGCCTCCAGTGACATACTTTCCCCAACAAGGCCACACCGCCTCATGGTGCCACTCACTATGAATCCATGGAGGCCCTTTTCATTTAAACACCATAGTTCATCTGACACTTGAGGAGATACATGAGAAGCTTTGGTGCCCTGGCATGAGGAAGAAGTCAGGGGCTGGACCAGGCCTTTAGGAGCCCTTGACTTAAAGCAACTTGTCAGAGCTATGCAGGTGGAAACTCAGCTTGGAATTTACCCCACATTCCCCAGGCCTTCTGTGCAGCATGGTCCCAAAGCTTATTCCAGACATTAGAGTAGTTTTGCTTGTTTTCATTGACTTTACACCAACTGTATCTCTGTGTTCTATGTTAGACTATTGCCAGCCAGCCTGAATCTCCAGGGTGGTCCCAAATCTTAGTCAGTAAACATGGGCTGGAGTGGAAAAGGAGACCATTTGTGGGAAGCCGAGGTGAGGGAGTCAGAGGGACAGATAGAGCAGGTCCAAGACCAGAGAAGGTCTTGTCTACCAGTGCTGCTGGTCCTGCAGTAGGCGATTACCTAATACCCAGATGTTGCCCAGATGTTCTGTCCCTGGGGTGGGGGACAGGAGACACTGACACAGTTGGTACTGGGGAGACCTGAGCAGCTTACTCTTGGTTTTACCCCTACTTACTTCCCTCATGGCAATAGGGACAGCTAGGTGGGTATATACATCCTTAGCCCCATGTGCTCCTGGGCGTACAGGATCACAGGGCTGCTGGGTAGCCCAGCCTTGCACTTTGTCTCCTCTAAGCTCTTCAGGAAGCTCATGGCCCAGTGGACTGAAGTGTTGCAGGCCAATGAACTGGCAGAGGAATGATAATTACGAAGGCAAGAATACCCTTCTCGCTGGGTGGTGGTGGCGCACGCCTTTAATCCCAGCACTTGAGAGGCAGAGGCAGGTGGATTTCTGAGTTCCCTGGTCTACAGAGTAAGTTCCAGGACAGCCAGGGCTATTCAGAGAAACCCTGTCTCGAAAAACAAAAACAACAAAAAACAAAACAAAACAACAACAAAAAAAGAATACCCTCCTCAGTTGTACTGTTGAGAGGGAGTGTAAGATCCATTCTCAGCCCCGTCAAAGCATTTGTGGGGAGCTCTTTGAAGATACTGCTGGTTAGGAGGACTCGCTGCTCATTGGAGGGGATACTTAGTAGCATTGATCATGTGAACTGGTGGCCCCCAATGACTACGTTTACATGATCAATGCTACTAAGTATCCCCTCCTCTGAGGAAACCCGGCTCACAGCACCATGTTACTTAAACACCCCCCCCCCTCCCGCGACTATTATGATACATCTTCATTAACCCTAAAGGGTTCCTTTTTGAAAAAGGTAACTTTTTATTGATTGGTTGGTTGGTTGGTTGGTGTTTTTGGTTTTGTTTTTTAAGATAGGGAACCCAACTGAACTCTCACTCCTCTTTCCCTCCTCCATCCTATCCCACCCCAGAGAACTAGGATTACAGGTTTAAAATGACTACTCCTGGCTGGAATTTATTTTAAAATAGACAACAGGTCATTACCACCTTCCTGGAATGCAGACCCAAATAAGAATGTGCTGTAACTTCTTTCATTCACTCAAAAATGTGATTTCCATTTCCCAACAATATCACCATTTAGAGTGGCATCCCGAGGATGCAGACCAACTTGCAGGTCTGGCTGGCGCTATAAGGCCTGAGGGGTAGGTCGACTTTTAGTCCTGGGTACTGAGGAAACTGAAGTAAAGGAAGGTAGGACAGGGTGGAAGTTAACAGAGAAGCTGGGGCGAGCCAGTTACACACTGCTCGAACTCCAGGCAACCCTATCCAAGTTTCCCTGCTCCCCAACCAGCCTTTCTGCTTCGACATCACTTCTCAGAGATCAGCAGGACGGCAGTGGTCACTGTGTGCTGGACAACAGTGTTACTGAGGGTACAGCATCATGTTACCGAAGGGCAAGCTGGGGGAGGTGAAGAAGTCCAGGAAGCCATTTTGGAGCAAAAAGGAGTGCCTCACATAGCTCTGGAATGTGGGGGACAGCAAGCATGTCTTTAGTGGCTGTGGGTCAGTGAGCCCAAGTCTCACTGTGACATCAGTGAGAGAAGGCTGCCTGTGGGGAGGGTCAATGCCGGTACTGCCCGTAGAGGATCCAGGGTCAATGGACAGGAAAACAAAAGCAGGCCTCATTCCAAACTGCAGACTTTGGCTGGGGGCCCAGACTAGGCAGTCTGAGCTAGGCTGGCAGTTACACCTGCAGAAAGCATTAGGACACTGCCAATGCCAACGCACCTCGGAGCTTGTACAATATTGGAAAATGGCTTCCTGGTGTAGCACAATCCCATGCGCACAATGAAACTAAGGGCATAACTACACTGAAACTTTTTTCAAAGTATATGCCCCTCTTCCATAAAGATGGCTTCTATAAATAGACTACTTACTTGTGCCATCTTAAAGTTCCAGGGGAGGACTGGTGTGGGCTCATTCACACAGAGAGCACAGAGGTCACCTAGGCTGTTAACCACGTTTATTTGCAGTTCTGTGAGGGGAAAACAAGCGCCCCACCCCACCCCCCTCTTAAAGAGACAACCCCGTGTGTTTAACATTTCTGGTTTCTGTGAGTATAAGGACTTTGTGCCATCTGCATGGCGTCCTGCAATTCTGGGCTGCACAGGACGCATGCCCAGGAGAGGCTGGCCTGACTGTCTGTCTCTCTTTAGGGTCCAAGCAGAATTGAGGGAGAGCGGCAAGCTGATTCTCAGAGGTACCAGCATCCCTGTGACTAACAGCACTGCCAGGGCCCGGCCGGCCGTGTGAACCATCTTCCATATCATGGAGCCTCCTGGAGAGAAGCCAGGAGAGGCTGAGGCACTGAGTATCACACCCCAGCTGCTGAAGTCCCACTCTGGAGAGTTTGCCCTGGATTCCATCCTGTTGCTGAAACTTCGGGGTTTAGGGGTGGTAGACCTGGGTTGTTTGGGGGAGTGCCTGAACCTTGAGTGGCTTGACTTATCAGGCAATGCACTTACCCACCTGGGCCCACTAGCATCCCTGCGCCAGCTGGCGGTGCTCAACGTCTCCAATAATCGGCTGACTGGGCTGGAGCCACTAGCAGCCTGTGAGAACCTGCAGAGCCTCAACGCTGCTGGTAACCTGCTGACCACTCCTGGCCAGCTGCAGTGTCTGGCTGGGCTGCAGGGCCTGGAGCACCTGAGGCTCCGGGACCCTTTGGCCCGGCTCAGCAATCCGCTCTGTGCAAATCCCTCCTACTGGGCTGTGGTCCGAGAGCTGCTGCCTGGCCTCAAAGTCATAGATGGGGAACGTGTGAGTGGGCGGGGCAGTGAGTTGTACCAGTTATGCCGAGACCTGGACAGTTCCTTGCGCTCCAGCTCAAGCCCAGGCCCCAGAGCCATCGAGGCCCAGCCATGGGTAGAGCCCGGCTACTGGGAGTCCTGGCCTATCCGGAGCAGCTCCATTCTAGAGGAGGCCTGCCGGCAGTTTCAGGACACACTGCAGGAATGCCTTGACCTGGATCGTCAGGCCGGTGAGAGCTTGGCCCAGGCCCAGCAGGCTCTCAGCCCTGCAGAAACCACCTCTTCCTTTGTCTTCTGAATGCAACTCATAATAGCTGAGGTAGTCTGATCATAGACATTCCTTCCCTGACCCATGCCCTTGCCTCTCGGTTTATTTATTTATTTCTGGTCACTGGATCTGCAAACTAGGTTGTTCATTCATCACTTTCTTGAGAGCTTCCTACATTTCTTCAAGGACGCTTCCTGCCCTCCTACGCCCACAGAGGAATGCTTTCCAGGTCACCTCTAGAAGGTAGAAGAGATCCCCTCACTATCTGGCAAATACACTGTGCAGCCAGGCTCTGGGGGCTCTGGAATGCTGAGGCTGCGCCCCTTCAGATGCCCAACCCAAGGCTTTGTGGGTAAGGTTACTTGCCACCTGCTAACTCTTATTAAACAGTCCTGTGCTCATATGTGTCACTTCTCGTCTCTTCTTCAGCAAATATACAGGCTTCTGTATCTCTGCTTTGATCCTATAGGAGGCCCCTACACTTACCATACCTGCTTCTTCCTGGTACTAGGCAGGAAGTGTAGAGACAGACAGACAGACACGCGCACACACACAGAGTCTGAGTTTTCCTTATAAGTACAGGTCGAGCTGAGGGAAGAACAACACAGGGTTGGGAAGGAACAGACTCAGCAGTTTTTTATTAGCCTGGAGTTGAAAGTCCTGGGAGGCGATATGCTTCTGCTGGGTGCTGCCACAGCTTACAGGGAGTAAGATGAAGTCCTAGAGAAGAAGGGAAAGCCAGACTGGGTGTGCAGGAGGTTGTTTTGGCCTGATCCTAGCTTTTCTCACGTCTCACATGTCCCTTCTCTTCCTCCCTCAGCCCAGTTTCCCTGCCAAGGGCTGGCTCTCCCCATTAACCACATACCTGTCCAGGGCTTATTTGGGTCGCAGGGACCTGGAGAAGGCAAACTGTCCAGGGAAGAAGTAGCTGCGGGAGTCCTCTCCAGCCTGTGCTATCTTAGTGCACTGCGACTCCTGAGGCTCCTGCTAGAACCAGTGTTTGTTGCAGCAATGCCTAGGAAGGGAGGCACCGCCACAACCCCCAGGGGAATGTCCCAGCCACCCAACACTTCTTTCCAGGTTTCCTGTACTTTTTCCACAGACACAGATTTGATCTGTCCCTCCAGGCCTCTCCCTAACCTCTTTCTCTTCTTACCTGAGACCCTTGCTTCAGTATTGGGCAGTGGACCATCCGGCCTAGAACTTTACCCTTGGGGTCCAGTTTGATGCAGGCCAGGCATTTCCGCTTTCTCTGGAGAAGAGAATGTGAGCAGTCAGGGTGGAGACTAGCCTTCTGGTACTAGAGTGGAGGGATGTAGTGGTTTGAGTAAGAATGTCCTCCATAGGCTCAGATATTTGAATACTTGGTCTCCAATTGGTAGTGTGGTTTGGGGAGGTTTAGAAGGTTTGACCTTGATGGAGGACGTACATCACTGGGGCAGACATTACGATGTTAAAACCACTTTGGACCACTCCCAGTTCACTGTGCTTCCTGTTTACATGGAAGGCTGTGAGCTCTCAGCTTCCTGCGTGCCTGCTGGCATCCACATCTCCCCGCCTCCCACCATGATAGACTTTTATTCCCCTGGAGCCCTAAGCCAAAATCAACCTTTCCTATTATTAGTTGGTTTTGGCCATGGTATTTTATCACAGCAACAGAAGCATAACTAAATCCAAGGGGCAAGGTGACATGCAAGCCAGATGGACACACAACATATCCTGGGATGGGAGATTTTAGAAGTTCTCTCCTTTGGACACAGTCTCAAGAAGTAACTCAGACTGTCTGGAACTGTAACTTCTCCAATGGTGGCGTTTCAGGTGTGTGTTACCCTTGGCTTGCCTGCAGATGATAGTACTTTAGCCTGTGCAGGAATCATTCCTGTGTGGGCATGCATATGTGTACTGCTCACAGACAGTAGACTGCATGGGCATATTCACAAGTGCCTATGTTAGTGTGCAAACATGTTTAAAAGCAAGAATCATCCCTAGATAGTCTCTGTGTATCTCTGTTTCTCTCTGGTATGTGTGTGTGTGTGTGTGTGTGTGTGTGTGTGTGTGTGTATTCATGCCTGTGCATGTATGTGTCTCATTTCACCACTCTGCTTTATTCCCTTGGCAAAAACAAAACAAAACAAAACAAAAAAATAAAACAAACAAACAAAAAAAAAAAACCAAAAAACCCTCTCACAGAACCTGTAGTAAGACTGGCAGCTGTTAAACCTCGGGTATACTCCTGTGTAGCCACACCCAGCTGTTTTCACGCGGGTGCTGGGATTCAAACTCAGGTCCTCGAGCTTACACAGCAAGGGCCCTTACCACCTTGGCCTCATATTTACATTTTTCCTTTGAGATTTAATTTGAACAAAAGGTCTTTGAAACCAAGAGTCTCTCGCTAAATCACCAGTATAATCCAGTCCTTTCCCTTAACCCCGGAGGGAACAAGGACCTTCAGTGAACACAGAAAGCTGTTAGAGAGCAAGTCAGAAGTGCCACCCTCAGCTGGAGGTCAGTCACCTTTAGGTGGCTGATCACTGTGAAACCCTTAACTGGCTTGATCACTGTGAAACCCTTTGGTGAACTGGCTATATATAGATCCTGGCCAGGATACTGGATGAAATCCACAGAGAAGCTTCTTTAGGAGGACCCACTCTGATGGAGAAATTTCCTTCTTCCCTCCATCTTCCCTTCTTTGCAGACAACCCCCAGTGATGAGCACAGTGCTTCTCTGGACTCCAGTTCCTACCCTGGCAGAGCCCCTTCACTCACCCCGTTTGGTTTGATTGTGCACTCTGGCTTTTTCCAGTCCTTCTTGAGGCAGTTGGTCTGCTGGAGCTTAAATTCCAACCTCACAAAGGTGCCAGCTGAGAAGACCTATAGACAGACAGACAGACAGACAGACAGACAAGAAGAAGGCCAGCAGGTAATTCTTGGATGTTACTTCTTTCCCCCAACACCTTAACTTAGAATTGGCACAGCCTAGGAGGGTGACAGGCTGGGGACCTTTCCCAGTAAAACTTTCTGGGAGTCCACTGGTCCCTAGGGCTGCAGCCCCTCCATCCTCTACCCAGTCACACCACTAACCATGTCGTCAGCGCTGTCCACACCGATCTCTTGGAAGGCCCACTGCACAGGTGGGTGTCTGTGGAACTCCTCCAGAGCCACCTGCAGGCCCCTGCGCTGGATCTCACTGAGTTCAAGGTCTGTCCCATGTGAGCCCACGATGCCCAGCCATAGGGCCAGGGAGATCAGCAGGCACTTCATGACTTCACCTCAGTCCTATGGTCCTGCAAAGATGGTGTGTGATCTTTAGCCCTTGGAGCTGTGGTGGTGGTGGCCTGACCTATTCCTGGGGACAGAAGCACCCCTTTCTGAATCTCCATTGGTATCCAACCAGCCCTTCCCATTCGGCAAGGCCTTGTCTCCTGGGGCCAGCAAAATTTTAGAGTTCCCTGCCATCAGTGCCGGGAAGTAGTTCTGCTGGCTATGGCCACTACAACCTCTTTTCTGAGCCGTTTTCTCCTCCTTTTGGGTCTTCCTTCCATGTCCCAAATCCCCAGCCTCTTTCTGCTACCTTGAGAAATACCAGGTTTGTTGCTTTAGCGAGGCCCTTTTCTGTGTGGTCCCTCGAACAGCTCCCTGGCAACTGTCCCCTCTCACACTCTCATCTCCCTTTTCTCCTCTCTCTTGGTCCCCAAAGCCCCGCCTTTTCCCACTGACCCTTCTCCCAGAGTCCGGAGTTTTGGAGTTTCCCGTTTCCCAAAGTTCCCTGACCTTCCTCTTGCATTGAGCCAAAGGAGGGGGAAGGGGAGGGCCTGGAGCACCAAATGAGACAGGCTGCAGGCTGAATATTTTTCAGAAGACGTAAATGTGGGAGGACAAGCAGATCCAGGGCGGGTGGGAACTGCGAGATGCTTAACCCTCCCCGCACCAGGCTGCAGCTGCCATCAAGACAACTGTCCCCAGCAGTGGGTGTTTCTCCATCCCAGTCCCAACCCAGTCCTGGGTTTTCTAGTGTGAGATAGAGCTTGTCTCCTTTGCCTCTTCTGCAGCCTCAGTCTTTGAATTCTGTCATCTCTCAACACGTGACTGCGATCACTTGAGGGAGTGGTTCTTGATAGAACCCTGCTTGAACAGGTGATCTTCCACTAGAAAGCTACAGATGGGGAAACTGAGGCTCCTTCAGTACCAAGGTATCAGATTTGTTGCTTCAGCTTGTCCTGTGTGTGCAGTGAGAGAGCCCTGTGTCATTGGCTGCTGCCTTCATCTGCCCTCCAGACATCTGTCACGTCTTTCCTGATGTCACGTCTTTCCTGATGTCTTCCCTAGCCATAATTCCATCCACCTAGTACCTTCCACCCAACTAGCCTACCTGACCCCTGACCCCTGACCCCTGACCCCTGACCCTGGTTCATTTCTCCAGCTCAGTCTCTCAGGACTTATGTCCTGAGACCTTATGTCACTGCTTCCTGTCTAAGGATCTGAAACCTTCCAGATCTCATCTGGCCAGGTGAACCTTTTCCCTGAGGGTTGAAGGACTACGTGCTCTCTGAAGAACTTCCTTTTTGAAATTTATTTTTTAATTCTGAGTACTTATTGCCACTAAAGATAGTTTAATTTCAGTCAAAAACAACATTAAATGAATAAGCTAGAAAGAAAAACGAGGACATTTTTGTGTTAGGTTAGAAAATTAACATGAAACCTAATGATTTTTAGATCTTGAAAGAGTAGTTTGAAGGTCCTACAATCCTCCTTAAACTTAATTTTTTTATTAATTTATTCACTTTACATTCCAGTTGCAGCCCCTCCTTAGTCCCACCCTCACAAGTCCTTTCTCCATTACCCTTCTCCTCCCAGAGGAGACTGAAGAACTTTCTTTTACAGTCTCAGTTGCCCAGGGCTGCCTTTTCTTATGACTTTCCTAGGTGAGGGAAATCCCTAACTGAGACTCTTCTGTCAGTTAATTTCTTCCAGAATTGTCCTCTTGTTTTCTGGCCTTGTTGGCTCCACATGCTGCTTTTCCTGGCCATTCTTGATGACATCCGCATCCTAAGTGAGATGACTCTTGGTCTTCTGCAGACTGTTGGAGTGTTACAAGCCTGCTGCTGGGACAGAATGGGCTGCTGAAACCCATAAGGGAAGACAGAGAAAAGTGTTCAAATGTTGGCTCAACTTCTGGGTACCTTGAGCAAATGGGGAAAACTTGGACTGCATATCATTAACAGCCCCTGTCATTCCCTAGGATTGTTACCGGAGACCTTAGGGTCAAAGTGTGGTGTCTGGGAGGCCCAGTAAGCTAGGTTCTGCTGTAAGCCCCCAGAGAAAAATAATAGGGAAAGCAGAAAAAGATGTATTCAAATGTGGCCATGTTTGTAAGATGACAAAGAGCTACAGTAACCCCAGAGTCTGTCTTTCAGGCATTGGCATAAAGTTTAGACTGAATTTAAAAAAAAAAAGTATTTTGTTATTTTTGTGTATGAATGTTTTGCCTGCACGTATGTCTCTGTATTACATGTCCATGCTGCCTGTTGTCCACAGAGGCTAGATGGGAGCATCAGATCACCTGGATCTAGAGTTACAGAAGGTTGTGAGCCACCATGTGGATGCTGAGAATCAAACCTCGGTCCTCTAAAAGACCAGTATCCAGTATGCTTAACCACCGGGCATCCTTTAGCCTCTGAGGTGCAGGTTTAAGCAGACTTTCAAGAGTGCAACCATTTGTGGTCAACTTGCAGTCCCACCTAGGGTGTATACATCATTGAGCCTTCAGTGTCTTCCCTAGTCCCCTTGGAGGGTGGTGTCAAGTCACTAGGACTGTAGGAGATCTTTCTGAGACATAAGTGTTTGTCCCGGCTAGCACTGGGCTCCAGCCTTTCATTGTTTCAACATGAGATTCCCCAGGGAAATTCTTTCATTTTCTCTCCTCCTCCTTCTCTTCTTTCTTCTCCTCCTCCATCCTTTCCTCCTTCTTCCCTTCCCTCTCTCCTTCCCTCCTTCTTCCCTTCCTTCCTTCTTCCCTCCTTTCTCCCTTCCTCCCTTTTTTCCCTCCTTCTTCCCTTCCTTCCCTCTTTCCTCCCTTCCCTCCCTCCCTTTGTCCTTCCTGCCCTCCACTTCTTTTCATCTTTCTTTGTTTAATACATGGTCTCATTGTGAGGTCCTGGCCAGCCTGAAATTCACTATGTAGACCAGACTGGCCTCAAACTCACAGATACCTGCTTGCCTCTGCCTCCCTAGTGCTGGTGTTAAAGACGTGTGCCAGCACTGCAACAGTGTGATAACACAAGCGCATCTCTTTGAAACAGTGTCTTTCTGTAGGGCTTGGGAGTTGGTGCTGGGGTGGTAGAGTGCTTGAGTATGCACCAGCCACCTGTATTTGTTCCATAGCAATGTGGCTGGTCTTCTCTCCTGCCAAGACTGTTGTTACAGCCCTAAACTCTAACAAAGGAAGGCCTCATATTGCTTCCCAGTGTGCCAGACCATCTGTAAGGTGGGATCCTGGTCCCTTTGCTTGAGCTGTTGAGGATGCAGTGGGAAACTCATGAAAAGTGACTGGCTGGTAATGTTGTGCATAAAGTTCTCTTCATGAATTGTCACACTTTGCCGGCATTCTTCATATGGACCTACGGCTTCTTTACCATGCACTCCAAGGATAGCAGCAAGATCTTCATCTCCATTAACCCACTCCCATGGCATTTCAGTCCTCAGCTATTGGTGAGCAGAAATGTGAGATGGAGATCCAGTTTTGTTTCTGTTGCGGTGATAGAATATTGTGAGAAACGCAACTTTGAGGGAGAGTTTATTCTGTTTGTAGGCCCAGGTTGTCTATTGCTATGGAGCAGCCAGGTGAGGACCTGAAGCAGCTAGTCACATCCACTGTCAGGAATACAGAGGGGACGAGTGCAGGCATGGCCACTGCTCAGGAGATTCCTCAACTCACTCGTGTATAGTTCAAAATCAGGTGATACCCACTTTCCAGCTGTGTCTTCCTCATCAATTCATAATCAAGACAATCCCCCAGAAACACCCAAAGACCAGCCTAATAGAGACAGTCTCCCACTGAGATTCTTCCCAGGATACTGTAGATTGTGTCACATTGACAATAGAACTGTCGTGGATGGTAAGTAACTGTGTTTCCCAAGAGTTTTGAGTGGACAGGGTCAATATGCACACACAGCAAGGATTTCCCAGCCCCAGGCTCTGTGCTGGGGGATGCTCTGGGAACTGGTGACCAGAAAATTCTTCCAGTGTGGGACTTGAACTGAGAGACATGGCAGCTGCATCCTGCGCGTGGAAGGGCATGAGAAGGAGGGACAGGAATCCTAGGCACAGAGAGGGATGCTGGGAGCAGTGTTATGAGGATGCAGCTGGACTGCTTGAAGGTAATGACCACACAAATTCCCTTTAGTGCTCCTTGTGCTTGCATGCATGCTGTGGTCTCTGCTCTTCTAGCTAGAAGTAATTTGACCTTGATGCGAATATAAATTCATTGATTTAAAAAAAAATCTCAATTCACTATAATATACATTTAAAACACTACATTTTTGATACCAGAGAGAAGGCTTGGCAGTTAAGAGTGTTTGTGGGTCTTCTAGAGTTCAATCTCAGCGCCTGTTTCAGGCACCTCATAACCACCTTGCTCCAGGCTCTGGGGCACCTAACCTCCAAGGGCACTTGCACTTACAAACACATATACATAATTGAAAATCCTCTAAAAGTAAACTATTAACATTTCAGTCACACTGTCCACATGTCAAGCTGGCAGACCCAAATATAGGTGGTGGCTATATTGGATGGTAGATAATACAGAGAGGTATAAATCACGTGAGTTAAAACTAAAAATGAATCACATATGTCTATGTATAGATGCATGGCATCCTTTCTGAAAGAAAAGAAACTTTCTTATGAGGGAAGGGAAGGAAACTGTAACTTTTTAAACTTCAGAACTTTTTCAGCCTGTTTATATTTGGTTTTTAAATTAATGGTGATTCTAAAAGCTTTAAAAAGTTGCGGGCATAACACATACACACACACACACACACACACACACACACACACTCCGCACGTGCACGCACACAGTGCACTGGGGTATTTGTGTGGAAAGCAGAGTGTAGGAGAATTTTTCTTTCGGTTGCAGTTGTCTAGATGAGAGAGGAATGTTGTATGCTTATAACAAAACTGACAGCTGAGATGATGGGGAAAAAATAAACACTAGAAATCCCTTGTGAATAAAAGCACAGGGTTGGGAAAAGGTTCACTTTTTTTTTTAATATCCTCAGATAAATCTTATTTCTGCACACCCAGGACTCCATGGTAGCCTGGTGTGGTTTAGCAGACTGTTGTAAGGAGTCCAAGGATTCTGAGGCTGGCGGGTCTTCTGAAGCTGGTGGGAGTGGCTCCTTGTGTTTTCTATTCTCTGGAATGTTTTATATGCAGCTGGCTGTTGCGGTTCTAGCATTGTGTGTGGGGTGCCTGCCCCTTTCCACGACTGACAATTCCTACGGGAGTCATTCACTCAGGTTGTTTTTGTTACAGCGCTATAGCCTTCGGAGCTTCTGGTATCTTCTGACACGGTGGCTTTCAACCTTCCCAGTGCTGCCACCCTTTGATACAGTTCCTCATGTTGTGGTGACCCTCATCATAAAGCTGTTTTGTTGCTATTTCATAACTGTAAATTTTGCTACTGTTATGAATTGTAAATATTTGACATGTGGGATATCTGACATGTGACCCCCCCAAAGTGTTTGCGACCCACATGTTGGCACCCACATTGAGAGGGACATAGGATATCAGACACAGCCATTTAGCCCACCCTGCATGGATCTTAGCTTCTTCAAAAGATTCTTGAGCCTTTCTGTTCTGATCTCACATGGCATCCTTTTTTATCAAGTGCTTTTCTAAATTCGTAAAATACTCAGAGGTTAGCATTATGTCATTAAGATAACGAACTCCTTTTTTATAAAGGGTGAGTGTTAGATTTCTGAGGCAGCTTAAAGAGACAGGAATCTGACTGTCAACAGGTGGGACTATGTTTATTAGCACACACAGCAAAAAGGCAATCCCTCTCCCCCTCCCCTCCCTCCCTCTCCCCCTTGTCCCCTCCCTCACCCTTTCCCTCTGAAGAAATTGAGGTGGTCTGCCTAGGCAAAAAGCTGGTTGCAACTCTTTGTAAGGCAGGATGAAGAGCTTGAGAATGGAAAGATTGTTGCAGCCACGGACTACGTGTAATTCTGCAGTCTGTCATTCCTGAAATTGTGTGATTCAAGCAAGACATGATCATGGGGGGTAGGTTATCTCTGCAAACATTCTTTTCGGTGATGACTGAGCAAAATTATTTTTAATGTTGTAGGAATCTTGTTTTGTCACCAAGGCACTCTATTCTTCTAAACTCAACAGTATAAAAAACAGAGGTGGGGGTAGGTGTTGGTCCTTTCTTAGCTACTTTCTGCTGAGGAGGGCCATCTTCAGCAGGGGATAGTTCAGGGTTGGTTGAAAAGAGGTCCTCTGGTCACTTAGCAGGGGGAGAGTTTTAACTTGTCTGGCTTTGATGAATTATGCAATTCCTGATATGCATTTCTGGAGAAACATTTGAAAAATAATTCATGAGATCTGTAAATAGACAATTTGGTTATAGAGTAAAACTGAGAAATTTCCCAGAAAGGTGGATGGAAAGGGAGAATGGAGGCAGGACAGACAGGCAGGATAGACAGGGAGCTGTGATAGGAAGTGGGTACAAGGTTATTCAGGACAACAGTGACTGACAAGTCCCACTGCCAAGAAGGCTGCACCATGGTGAGCCAGGAGAAGCAGCAGGGAGTTATAGATCGCTAAGGACTGGAAAAGGAGAAAACGGCTGGCGGGTGCAGGCGAACAGGCGGGCAGACAGCAAATCTGCCTGGGGTGAGTGAGACGCAAGTTCCCTAGAGCCAGAGTTTCTCCACAGCATCTGAAAGGTCTTTTTGCAGATGTATCAGGAGGAAGTGCAGCTGTTGTAGGGTGAGGGGAGGCTCAGTAAGTAAAGCATTTAAAAGACAGGGTAAAACTGTAAGTTCGTGCGAGGAGGGATCAGGTAGGAATGAGAGATCCAGGGGAGGAGCCAGAGACGGAGGGAATCAGAAGCCCATACATAGGAGGAGGCTGTGGTTGAGTTTTTGTCTGCTTCTTGCCTCTTTAGGCCCCATTTCAGACCAGTTAGAGTTTATAGGTGCAGGAGCAGCATCTGCCGAGAAGGAGGGCACGCATCCCATACTTGGGGTTAGCAGACAAAGAATTGAGCTCATCCTCAAGGATGCTAAGCTGATCTGGAATGTAGGGGTTTTTCCTGAGAGCTGGTGAGACAAGGCTAATTGACGTGTTTTCATTCTGAGTCCTGAAAAGAATGGCAAGAAGAGGCATGAGCTGGATCGCCCGTGGCCATTAGTCCCCTTTTAGGGGTCACTGGAAATACTTCATGGGTTTGGGGGCACCACTCTATCTTTTAACCGCTTCACACTGACAAAGTGGGTACTTAGAAGGGGCAGCAGTTAGAGTGCCTCAGAGGAAGATTATCCCAGGGGCCACACCAGAACTTATCAGATGTCAAAGACCCAGAACACAAGGCAGGGGATAATAACTGTACAGCCTGTGGGAACATTAAGAGACAGAGTTGGTTTTTTTTTTCCTTTTTTTGTTTTTGTTTTTTGTTTTTTTGTTTTTTGTTTTTTGTTTTTTGTTTTTTGTTTTTCGAGACAGGGTTTCTCTGTGTAGCCCTGGCTGTCCTGGAACTCACTCTGTAGACCAGGCTGGCCTCAAACTCAGAAATCCACCTGCCTCTGCCTCCCAAGTGCTGGGACTAAAGGCGTGCGCCACCACTGCCCGGCAAGAGACAGAGTTATTAAGGAAGATTTTATTTTACATCTAGAGTAACATCAGTCATAAGTTAATATAAGGTTAAATATAAAGTTAACATAAGGTTAGATGCAATTGTACAACTGACTGGACCAGGCTCCTTCTGTAGAAGGATAAGGTGACTATGATTGGCTGTTTGTTACATCAGACTCCTGCATAAGGAACAAGACCTGGAAGCTTTAGTTAAAAAAAAAAAGTCAGTTAAAGCCAGCATCTGATTGACAATTACAAGAGAAACAAAACCCTTTGAGTCATTTTTTAAGCATTATTTAGCAATGTTTCCAAAGACACTGTTTGGATAGTCTGGATAGCTTTCCAAAGCTATGAGTTTGATGACAGAGCTTCTGGCAGCCTCTTTTAATCAGGAACCATAGGTAGTTAAGATGTGGACTCCAGGGTTATTTTTTGCTAAGAGGCAGAATTAAAAACTAGGTTAACAGGATAACAGGCATGACTAATTGAACTAGCATCCAAGTTCCCACACCAGTCTGGTGGTAGGCATAGGAACAAGGTTCCCCTGTGCTCAGAATCCTCTATGTAAATTTAGAAGACATCGAGGACAGAATAACTGCTATTTGTCTCTCTGTTGCTTGAGACATTTTGGATGTGGGCACAGACTCTGAAATTCTCCACCAGGCAAGAGAATCCATCCCTCTGTCATGTGAGACATAAGGAATAATTCTTCTTTTATAGATAAGGAGGAAATTTTCCTGGTCAAACCTACCCAGCCAGAGTTGACCAGGCCTACACAGCCTCAGGCAGAAGCAACAGACTTCCGGCAGATCCAGTCCCCCTCCCCCTTATCTTTATTCTGTATTGAGGCTAGCATGCAATTTCTCCAGATGGGAAAGGGTACTACTCAAGCATGGGACATCCTGCCATGCAAGTGTGGTGTAAATTTAAGCCACTTCACTCAGCATTCATCTTTTCATAATCTGTTTAAAAATATTCCTGAATTTGAATGTTACTTTCCATTAAATAAATTTCAGTTTACTATAAACTTATTTTGGGCTTAACTTTGGTAGCCTATTCAGAAGGCTAAATAATTGGAGATATAAATTAGTCTCTCCCTCCAAGCTTGTCTTTGTAAATGAATTGTATTTGTGTTTAGCATGGCTACAAACACGGCTCTGAGCATATTACACCATTTAGTTATTTATGAAAGGTGACTGATCATTAACTTTTGTGTTTTAATTATCTTTGACAGTTTTTAATAAAATAGTAACTTTTATAACATGAGGATTTCATAATTTCATCTCTGTTAAGTTTGAGCCTTGTTTTTTTGGTAACATGTTTTAAACTAACTTTGCTCGAAATTTTACAGCTTTTCAAACCACACACTCAGTGGTTTCGCAGATCTTGAGATAAAGTTTTCAGTAAGAGCTGAAAAGATATTCATTATCTTAAATGGGGGAACAGCTCTTGGCAAACAAAATCAAGAAGAGGGAGTGGTATTCAGAAAATTACAATGAGCTATTTTATTTTTTATAAGTTTCTCTTGAGTAAAAAATTTAAATATCAGGAACTCAACAATAACAAATAAATTTTTCTGTTCGTTGTAAGGAAATCTTCGAAGAGGAGGCACTGGGCAGCATCTGGGAACTTTACTCAGAGTGGACCACAGCTTTTTTAGTGCTGCGTAGGTGGAATACCGCCCCATGTCTTTAGTTTCTACCCTGTACGCCCAGAAAACCTCAAAGTCTCATGTAATTAGGGTCTAAAACTTACAACCAGAAGTGACTGGCTACTTGGGTGAAGGTTTAATGACACCTATCTTAAATCCCAGCTGCGATTATTTTAAGCAGGCATAGCTGGAATTTCTATTGAGAGGTTTTAGACAGAAGATTTGTTTGTTTGTTTGTTTGTATGTGTATGTGTGTTTGTTTGTTTGTGTGTTTTAATCCAAAACCAGTTTGTTCTCATTCCATCTACATATGGAAGCAGATACCCTGATAAAAAACCTTAATAAATTATTTTTATCAATAATATACATACCTGTAACCTAGAGGCCACCAAACAGAAACTTATAAAAATACAAGCAGGCATATCTAGGCTTGGTGAGGCAGGGACAAAGGCAGACGATAGATATATAGCAGAGGAGTCTCCAGAGCAGGAAATTATCTCAGTTGAGAGAAACAGGCTTGGTGACCCGGTAGAAAGAGCTGGCATTATGGCTCTGGATGTGGTTGCAAGTGGGAACTAAGCTCAGGGATGAAAGGGTTAATAAGATGGGCTGGGAGCTATAGTGTGTGTGTGTGTGTGTGTGTGTGGGGGGGGGGGGGGGGGAGATGGGGACTTGAACCATTCTCCATTCAATTTTATGACATTTTCTAAATGACGCTGGCAGTAGCTATTGTCCAGTATGTGCTGAAGACAGATTTGAACCAAGATCCAAACAAATGTGGCTAGTCTGAAGTCTCCCAATTGGAGCTCTTTTCGATTAACCTACAGATAGGCTAAGGGTTGGATCTTTTGGTGCAGACAATTTAGAGCCCATGGTAGGATCAGAGCCAGGTTACAAAATGGACCAAATTCAGCCACCTGAAGACGTCCTTCAGGTTTTAAATTGACCAAATAGGCCTGGAAAGTAGGAGAGACATCCTTAATTCTCTGTTTCCAGGAGCTGAGAGAATAAGGAGCCAGTGGAGATTCCTGGAACTCTTAACCAAGCAATTCTCATGGCCTGTGCAAAGCCTTGGAACCTTTGACCGTGAAAGTGTCAAGACTAGGTAGGGTGGGGGTGCTGGAACCCCTCTGAGTTAGCATCCCTGAATTTCCTTGTCCTGACATTTTGGCTCTTTGGATTCATGGTCTGATCGAATGGAGAATTGACCTTCCACCTGGAGGTCAGACTGCATCAGAGCTAGACAGAGGCAAGTGAAAGAATGGAGAAGAGAGTAAAAGAAAGGCTGCCTGAGAGAGATGGGGGTGCTGCTCACCCACAGGGGGGACCACAGCAGATGAGAGCAAGGGAGGTCCATGTGGGGGGCTTGGGTTGCCAGAGGATATCCTTCCTGGGTTTAGGCACTAATTATTAGATTTCTGAGGCAGCATAAAGACACAGAAGGAGGAAAAGAGGTAGAGTCTGACCTCTGACCGACAAGACTGTCTTTGTTAGCTCACACAGCAAGGGGTAGCTTCTCTCCTGCAGTAAACTGAGGGTCTACCAAGGAAAAAAAAGCTGACTAACCCCTTGTAGGGCGGGATGAAGAGCTTGAGAATTGGGAAATTGTTGCAGCCACGGCGACTACGTGCAGTTCTGCAGTCTGTCTTTCTACCTCAAGCAAGAAAGATAATCCTTGGAGATAGATTATCTTGGCTAACATTCCTTTCTGGACTGACTGAGCAAGATGTCAGTAACCTTGAAGGAATCCTGTTTTATCACCAAGGCACTCTGTCACTGGGTAAGATGTAAAGCCAGTCATGGGCCATCATCTCATGACAAATAGTGGGACTGTGACAGTAAACTTGGGGAATTACCCAAAGAGCTACTGTTGCCCTTTTCAAGTTAATTCAAGTTGCTCTTAACATCCAAGAGTGGTTTCATTCACCCTTCAAGGGTGTGAGGTAGGGTGTACCTCAGTAGACTAGCGCCCCAGAATGTTGTCTGGAAGTAGAAAAATGTGCCCTTTACATATCTCTTCCATAGTGCTGGCCTGCTCCTGCTTTTGTATGTGTGGGCTTTTCCCATGTCCCATCTCACACAGGTGGTCCCTAGTTCTCTGCTAACAGGCTCATTCCATATGCTATCCTCACAGCTCTCATGCATTTCTTTTCCTGCCCTACTGCCCTGTCTCAATAGGAAATGAAATTTTGATGTAAGTATTTTGACAATGCAATATGTATGTGTGTGTGTATATATATGTATATGTATATATATATGTATATATGTATATGTATATATATAGCAACTTTGCAATTCCTCTTTTAAGAAAGTGTAACAACTAACAAAAGAAAATTGCATCATTATAAAGTATATATTTCATGCTCGCTTTAATTATATATTATAAAAAGTGAGAAATCTTTTTAAAATCAAAGTGATGAGAATGCAGATGCAAATCTGGATATTGAAGACACCGCCCCATTCCGAGACCATGGACTGCACTCAAAGATCTACCACTAGATGGCGCTGCTGAGCAGGAACTATGCTCATTCTTCAGTTGGGAGGTTCTATAAAGGTTTTCAAATTACAGGGCTGTAGAATTTTCTTCCAAACTGACCACAGCCTTTGTCACCATAGGCCATAACCCTAAGAATGTCTGCTCCCTCCACGATGAGCCAAGCGCTTGTCAGTTTGTGGTATTGGTTTTCTGTCCCACCCATGTGTTTGTTAGAACTGCCATCCAGCATGGCACAGACAAGGGCAGGAGATGTCAGCTGGGAGAGGCACTTTGGTAGTTTATTTTTATCAGGGTGTATGTGTATATGCAGGGGGTGGGTACAAATGTGCCTGTGTGTGTGTGTGTGTGTGTGTGTGTGTGTGTGTGTGTGTGTGTGTAGGACAGAGGAAAACCTTGAGTGCTATTCCACAGAAATTACTCACCTTGCTCTTGAGACAGGGTATCTCACTGGCATAGAACACACCAAGAAGACCAACTAGGCTGGACTTTTTTCAAGTAAAGTCTTTTAAAAATATTTTTTGTCATTATATGTACTACATTTTATGATACAGTGTACTATGCATAAACTATGTGGTGTTACTTAAAATTAATTTTAGAATGGTATCAGGTGGAGAGAATGATAATGGAATGTTATTATATAGTTGTTAAACACATCACATTCTTACCATTTCAAATAACATATAATTAAAAAAGCTTTCTTAACTGGTGCTCAGTTGTATCTTCTGATGTCCTAAGAAGGTCAAGGCAGGCTGCTTGTCTGATGACGATGAAGTTAACCGAAGATGGACGCATGTTTGAAACAAACCAGAGGGTAAAAAGACTGGGGTCAAGGGGACTGTATTGGTTTCCTTTCTGTTGCTGTGATAAGATACCATGACATAGAAGGAAGCACTTACTTGGGTAGGTTCCCAAGAAAAGCTCATAATGGTGGAGGAAGTGGTAGCAGGTGCCCTATCACGGAGCAGAGAATTCACATCTTCAACCAGAAACGCAAAGCAGAGAGAGTGAACTGGAAGGATATAAACTCTCATGTTTTGCTGCTAGAGGCGTATTTCCTTCAGGAAGGCTGCACCTCCCCATAACCTCCTTAAACAGTGCCACCAACTAGGGACCAAGTATCCAAATGCTAGAGCCTATGGGGGACTTTCATTCAAACCACCACAGTGACGATTCTTTCAAGTCACCTAAATGGTTCCATTGCAAGGGTGTTTGGGCAGGCAGGAGCCATAGCCCAAGGTTTTAGTCATTTAGTGAACAAGTACAGATGACACCTGCAAACAACAGTACTTGCCACCACAGGGAACAAAGCACTCCATGACACATGTGTTCTGCTGCACCCCCAAACCTTTGCATCTCTGAGCCAGACCTAGTTTTTAGTAGATATTAAAGAAAAGGCAGACAGATACACATTGGCTTCTAAACCCATTTTTAAAAAAGATGTATTTATTCTATATATGTGAGTTAACTGTGAGTGTCTTCAGACACATCAGAAGAGGACATCAGATCCCATTATAGATGGTTATGAGCCACCATGTGGTTTCTGGGAATTAAACTCAGGACTTCTGGGAGAACAGTCAGTGCTCTTAATTGCTGATCCATCTCTTCAGTCCCTAAATCCATTTTTTAAAATAAAAACTTAAATTGAATAAGGTATTACGGGATCCCAGCTAGGCATTAACAGAGGTGTGTTAATGCAAAAACAGTCTGATTTTGAAAAGATAACAAAGGTTTTTAAACCAAGCTAAGCACTTTCTCTCCTTCTAGAGAAGCACCTGATGATATAATGTTTTCCTGGCAACACCTTGGACTATGTCACAAAGAGGCGTGGAAGTAAATTGCAGAGTGCCTTCCACCAAGTGTGTTCTTGGGTCATGATGTCAGACCCTCTTCAGAGGCAGGGCTTTCCAAAGTGTCTTGCACTCAGTTATTTTGACTGGAATAATGCTCTGGGTGGAAGAGTGGGTGAGGCCCTGATACAGAGTCTGTCTGAGAGACTCCGTGTCTTGTTCATTACTGCCCTCGTAGACTGATTGACTCTTTCTCTGTGAATAGTGGCACTAACTCTCTTGTTCTTAGACTTCCATGCCCTGCTTAACAAAGACAGCCAAGGAAGAAGCTGGGACAAGTGTGTGTGTGTTTATTAGGTTGGTGGAACCATGGGATGGAGCTGACATTGACGTCTTCCTTTGTCATAAGCACCTGGTAAGCAGGTACCTTGAGCCAGAGGAGCCTTTCTTTTAAGATGCTACTGTACATTGGTGGAAACAACAAACCAAATATCTATCGTCTTAATAGCTTATTTTGTGGTGAGGAACAAGAGCCTTGTAAATGTCTGACTACGTCAACAGATGTTATGAAGAGCATTAAAACTGAGCCCTGGGCTAGAGGGCATGGGAATGATGTGATGGGCTGAATAACAGACTGTGGGGCAGTGGACCCTGAGAGGTAGCTTGGTCCCCTGTTGAGCTAAGGCTAGAAGCCCCGGAGACCCTGAAGCGATGGTAGGAGCTTTGCGTGCTCCCAGGCACCGGGCCCCTGTCTCTAGCCACAGTCCCCCATAGATTTGTGGCCATCAGTCACATAAGGGTAATGCCCCAAGCCCCTCTACTTGTAGCCCTAACATCTCAGATCAAGACAATAGGAATAGAGCCATGATCACAGGTTACGTAGGCTCAAGACAGATCTCCATTCTAAGCTTTCTTTCCTAGACATTCCTCCCTGCAAAAGGTATTTAATCTCAGGCCCACCCTGAGAAGGGCGATATGGTTTTACACATCCACTTTCCACCGTGACAGTGCCTTAAAACCATGGACTGCCTCATTTCATCGGGGTCCGCCATTGCCTTTCACCTACAGAGCTGCTATTAATCTCTGTAGAAGGCCTTTCTGCCCGCGGGCCTGGATTCTGTTCTTAGTTCCTCTGCGACTTCCAGGGGTGCCTGGGTGTTCAAGAGCCTGGGAACCCCACGGCCCCAGCCTCTTTGCAGGCCTGGGGACTCCCGAGCCAGCTCTGGCTGTCCTGCACCACAGTCTGCACCTTCCCACCCCTGGAACGGTGTCCCCATGGCATGGGGTAAGAATGGTCAAACTCCCGCACCCTGCCTCACTAAGCTGCCGCACCCTGCCTCACTAAGCTGCCGCACCCTGCCTCACTAAGCTGCCGTGCCCTGAGGCGCAGCAGACGTGGGACCCACAACCCTACAACAGACCCCAAAGGTGACTTTTTCTAAGTCTGGGAATCTTACCTTATATGACAAAAAAAGGATCACTTTGCACATGCAAACTGTGAGTCGTGACATGAGAAGTCTGGAGAGATGGCTCGGGCATAAGAGCATTTGCAGCTCTTAGAGAGGACTGTAGTTCAGGTTCCAGCATCCCCATCGAGCAACTCACACCTGCCCTCTTCTGGTCTCCTTAGGCAGCTGCATGTATGTGCTAGGAATTGAACTCGGGAGATTGCTGAGCCATCTCTCCAGCCCCTAAATCCTTTTTTTTTTTTTTAAATATAAAAAATTAGATTGAATAAGGTATTACTGGATCCTAGCTAGTCATTAGTAGAGGTGTGCTAATGTAAAAATAGAGTCTGATCTTGAAAAGATAACAGAAAATATTAAAATATTTTAATCTTATCAATAATATTTAATAATAATAGATTAGATTGGGGTAAATATGATAACTTGGAAAACTTCTGGATAAAGATAGAAGAGAAAGAAAACAGCTTCGTTTGAAACCACAGTGAGAGCTGCTGAGAGCGCAGACATGAAAACCCACCTTTTACACAGCCTGCTAGACACACTTGCTACAGCGTCGCTTCCCCTTGTGATGGATCATCTACAGTGTTACCTTGTCTGGGCTTGGAATTGCCTAGAAGACACACCTCTGGGGATGTCTTTAAGAGAGTCTCCAGAGATGTTTAGCTGAGGAAAACCTCCCCTGAGTGTGAGCCGGCATCATGGGCAAGGGTCTTAGGTTGACTAGAAGGAGAAAGCAAGCTGATCACCAGCCATCATCTCTGTCTGCTTCCTGACTGCAGAGGCAACGTGATCGGCTGCCTCAGCTCCTGCTGCTACGGCTAGCTCTGCTTCCTGCCATGATGGACCATTCCCTCAAACCATGATGCAAGATAAACTCTTGAGGAGCTTGTGTTAGGTGGGACATCACAGCACTGAGAGAGGTACCTCCTATACCCTTAAAGCACATGCCAGAAACTTAGTCTGCAATGTGCAGCGTTAGAGTTGGGGCCTTGAGAAGGTGATTAGGTCTTGAGAGAATAGATTGATGTTGTTATTGAATGAGTGGGTTAGTTATCCTGGGAGTGGGTTCCTGATAAGAGCTATGTGGGCCGTACTTGTCCCCCCCTCTCATATGTGATTGTATATACAGCATTTGTTCTTCCACCCTCCGTTATGAAGATTGTCATCAGGCGTCAGCCCTTTGACTAATCCCCAGGTTGGAAGGTGGGCGTGGTGGTTCCAGCCTGTTATCCCAGCAGTGAGGAGGCTGAGGTAGGAGGGTTACAAATTCCAAGCTGGCCTAGACTGCATAGCCTGTCTCAAAACAAAACCAAATCCAAACCAAAACCAAATAAAAAATTACCCACTCTCAGTGCTGGAGATACTTCAACTCAGATACTTCTCAGGCCCAGATCCAGGGCTTTGAATTGACCGACTCCAACATCCAGCCCATCTATGAGTTGTTGGGATGTGTGAAGGGGCTGATCTTACAGATCCAAAAACAACAAGATCTCCGTGACACAGAACAGCAGGATAGACAAGGGGAGTCCCAGTGCAGTCCTGGTATTGGTAGGGTACCAGGAGGCGGAGGCCGAGTACCAGATCAATGAATCATTGCAAGGAACATTCACACGCCAGGAAGTGTGGACAAAAGGGAATACTGTGGGACTCGCTATGACACTTCCATAACAGAGATTGTTTTGTTTCTCTGTTTCAGGGGAGGCTGCAAGGGTGGAGGATGGGTATGAGGTGGGGGGAGATTAGTGGGATTGGGTTGCAGGATTTGAAATTCACAAATAACCAATAAGATATTTTTAAAAATTACCCACCCTCAAATCTGTTACATAGGAGAATGCACAAACTGCTACATGTCTGAATGACTAGTCCTCAGGCGAGAGGACCTAATGGCACCGTCTGTCACTGGTACTTCACTCTTAAGTTCCACTGGTGATTAGAGAAAGCCACTTGCATGTGCTTCTATTGCCTGCATCCAAAGAGAACCATGTGTATGTCTTTGTTTTAAGACAAGGTCTCCTGTAGCCCAGCCTGGTCTGGAATTTACTTTCTGGTCAAGGGTGGTCTTGAACTACTGATCCTCCTGCCCATATTTCCTCAGTGCCGAGTTTACAGTCATGCCACCACCTATCTTTATGACTGGAAGTAAGTTTGGCATTTGGAAACCTCAGAAGTTCCCCACTACATGGAGCCTTTGATGTTTACAATTCCATGAGGTGACTTTTGTCTTGGTGTAAGATGACCACCTTTGAGAAAGGCACCATAGCTTTAAGAAAGAATTAAACAGGCCTCATATAGAAGTTCTCAATTACGAGTTTTCTGGGATGAATGCCTTAGCCAAGGGGGAGCCTTGCATGGGGAGTTTTGTTTTTGTTATTTTTTTTCCCAGAAAGAATCAAAATGTTGTTGACTGATTTTGTTTCTCTTATATTTGCTGGTATAGTGATACTGGATTATCTGGGCACACTCACCTGTGCCTTTATACATTGAGTGACACCGAGGCTGGACACTTTGCTTTGCAGATGGTGGAAGGGGCTATGAGCCAAGGACAGGAGAATACAGCTGCAGATGGGGCAAGGCAGGGAAACAGGTTCTCCCCAGGGGCTGGCCCATCAGACACCGTGATTTCATTTTGGAATTTTGAAAAGGTAAGTGGAGTTGTTAAGCCAGCAAGCTGTCGACGTTTTATTACAATATCTCCGAGGAATGTGGTGTGAAGGTGGGACACTGAATCAAAATTTGAATCCAGGCAAAACTGAAGCCTGAGAGGAACCATAGGAATCGTCTGGGCAGACAGCACAGGAAAGGCCTGTTGGAAGCAACCTGTGACTGTCCAGAGCTGAGTTCAGCAGGCATTCAAGGTGCCTGAAAGTGGCTAATTCTATCAGTTCATGCTGTGGTATTCGTTTGGATGCTTTTAAAAATTACAAGGGAGGGATGGGGATTGGGTTCAGTTGATAGAATGTTTGCTGAGACTGCACAAAGCCCTGAGTTCAATACCCGGCATCCTATAAACTCTGCATGGCAAAATATACCTGTAATTCTATCATAAGGAGACAAGACGGGAGGATAAGAAGTTCAAGGCCATCCCTGGCTCCATAATAAATCTGTGGTCAGTCTAGGTGGATGGAACCCCATCTGAAGCACACACACACACACACACACACACACACACACACACACAGGCAAGGGAGCTATTTACTACCCTCAAGCAGGGACGCAATCTGTCCTGATTCACCTTTAAAAGTGTCAAACTGATTAAGGGAAAGAAACAAGGGGGAAGCTGGAGAGTAGGGCAGTTGCTTGGGGTGGGCAGCAGAGTCTCATGGCTGTGGGACGCCCACACGTACTCTCTTCCTCTGCAGGAAACCTGAGGTACCTGCTGGCTTCCTTCCTACCAACTGTATTCTGTTTCTTTTAGCAGAATAGACTCCAGGAACTGGGTTGTAATAGAAAAGTGCCTCCTGTAGCAGAGCTGACATCCGATCTCCACCCAAGGCTGGAGGGCCTCTCGTGGCCTTCCCTTTCCCATGCAGTATGCATGCTTCATGCTGCTACAGTTATTTTTAGGACATTATAGCTGAAGCACTCTGATCTTTTCCACAGAGGCCATCAAGAGCATTTCCATCTAAGATGCTAACCTTTGGAAAGGCAGCGGCTGATTTAGAATGTGGGGTTTTGTTTTTCTTTTTCTTTCTTTTTTTTTTTTTTTTGGTACTGGAGACAGAATCTAGGGTCTATGTGTGCTCAGAAAGCACTCTAGTGCTGAGCTAGATCCCCAGCCTTTTTCTTTTCTTTTTTTTGATAAAGTCTTGCTTTGCAACCCAAGCTGGCTTCAAATCTAAAATCCTCCTGCCTCGGTCTCTTGAGTTCGGAGATTATAGATGTGTGCTGCCATTCCTAGCCTCTCAGTTTGTTTTCTATTGTAAGGAAATACCTGCAATTGAGAAACTTACACTGGAAGAGGTTGCCTATGGCTCAGCATTCTAGAAGCTGGGAAGTTCAGGATGTCACTTCCGGTGAGGACCATATAGAATTTCACATTGCGGTGGGCTTCAAGAGGGAGTGCAGGCATGCGTGGAAGGGAAAGCACAGGAGATATCCTTGCTTTATGACAACTTGTTTCCATGAGAACTAACCCTGTCCTGTAGGAAAGGCCCTAGCCCCTCTCCAGCCCAGCCATCCTTAAAGTCTCGCATCCCGAGGCTTCTCCATCTCCCTCCCCCCACCTCTCTCCATGCAGGACTTGGATGTGTCAGTCAGTGTGTCCTTTCGAGGGGATAAAGCGTCCTCGCTCACACCAGACTTGCTTCAGCTGTGGAGGACTTCCTTTCCTGAGCCTCAACAGGTTCTTAGTTGGAGCTGACTCCTGTAACAACATCTGGATTAGCCAGAAGATCAGATGGCTCCCCTCCCCCTATTTTCCTCAGGTGGGAGCCACTAAGGGACAAGCAGCTCTCAACAAGGTAGCCTTGAGTTTCAGCCCATTCAGTGTCGAAATAAATGAGAGTGAATTTTAATTTTTTATCATCACTTTTCCACTGTGTTGGAGACCTAACCCAGGACTTCCTGGTAAACATGCTGCCTCTGAGCTATACCCCAGTCCAAACTGTGACAAGGCAAGGTTGAGCCTCTAGGGGTGGCAACTTGTGAAAGGGTGGTGGGGGCCATAAGGGGCATCTGGTAAAGCTGGTTGATGGTTTAATTTGGTGCTGTCTCAGGGCCTCCCAGGGCTTCAAGCTGTCCTCAGCCCCTTTGCTCTCCCTGGTGGTGGGCATCTTCTGTCTCATAACAGGTCAGGAGGGAGGGCCTTTTCTGCATCTATTCCTTAATTGTCCTCTGCCCAGCTCAATGTTTGTATTGGAAGGTTCCTGTTCTGGTCTCTCCCACTGTTTTCTTTTGTTCACCAGCTGCAAAAGCTAAGGAGGTCGGGCTGTGTAGGATGTTACAGCCAGTGGCTTGCCCTTTACCCAGGTCTGTGTGGGATGTGCCTACTGCATTCTCTCCCAGAACAGCTCAGAGGGTCCTGTGATTGGCCTCACGCATGTTGTCGGAGGCAGCAGTTAATATGCAACATTACAGGAAATCTACTACAGTAGATTTCCAGCTTTTCAACAACCAGCCATTCAGAAATCATTAACAAGGACTTTGTTTCCAATGACAATATACTACAGTTACAAGCATCTTGCCGTTCTCACTTATTCTGGAAAGCCAGCATGGACCACTTCTGTCTGGGTCAGGAGGAGATTCAGTGCCTGCAGAACAGAAGATGCTTCACTTTGACCAAATACTTGTGGGATATATGAACTAGCACTGCTGGGGCATCGTTGAGCCTGCTATTAGCACTATGTGAGCATCTTCAGACATGTTTTTCATCCTCAGTTGCTTACCCATTTAGCCATGTGAAGTGGAAACGTTTTTTGTTTTTTTGTTTTTTTTTTTTGAAAGTCAGTTATGTCAAATGGTGTTTTGCTAAAGCAGACACAGGTGAAACACTGTTTTTCTATAACAAACATGTGAAAGTACACGTGATGAAGGAATATAAACATGACCCCACAGACAATGGGAGATAGAACATTGCTCTGCTTTGCTCTGCCTTGCTATTCTTTGATAATGACACACATGTATTGGTTCGCCTTACATCGTGTTACTGAGCTCTGCTTGTGGTGACACCATTTGAGAGACACTTGCTAAAGAACTTCTTATGAGGTCCCTGTGGCTTCTTGCAGCTTCTTGTGGCTTCATGCCACTTCTGCAGACCCTAGCTGGTTGGCAAGCCTTGGAGCTCTCTCTGTCAGCTCCTTGCTGTCCTGTGTGATGTCTGCTGAGTGGACTGCTGCTGCTGGTTCATGTGTGGTGACTGCAGGTGGACTGGACTGCAGCTTCTGGTTTGTGTGTGGTGTTTTGCTAGAAGACTGGACTGCTGATCTCTTGACAACAAAGATTGGACTCTCCCCCAAAGTACTATTTCTAAACAGGGTTACTTTTCCTGTTTCCTAATAACTTTTCTACTACCTCTGGTGGGTGGTGGGGTAGAGAGAAGGTTGAACCCTTATTAAAGACAGTTGAAAAAATTTATCCCTACAGCCATGTAACTCAAATTTAAAGACCAGGCTCTTCCAGAAGAGACAATGAATCTCCAAGGGCCCTCTAGTGGGCCCTCAGCCCAGTCTGGCTTTGTACTGCTCCGGTGAACAAGTCAAAAGCTGGGACATTCTACATTAGGCTAGGTCACTTGGCCATTTGGCTGGCTACTGGACTGTGTCTTCCTTTCTCTGACACTGCACAGGCTGAAGCCCCCAACTCCAAGGCCTTATATTTCTGACCAGTACAAAGGCTCCGAAATCCTGGCCCAAGTCCTTGCCATTCATTCCTCTGAAGAGTCAAGGTGAGTGATTAAATCAAGAGTTTAATCACCACACTGGATGAAAAAATCAAGTCCTCCTGAGGGTTTAAGCATTTATAAAACATTACATTTCACACTTAATCTGTTGGGCCCAGCACTGTGGTGCTCTCTCCACACAAAAACTTGCAGCAGTTAAGGGTGAGGCTGGGTAGTGCTGCTGTGTTCCCATCATTCACCATGCAGCTGTGTGGCCACTGGTAAGCCTCTGAATATCTCCCAGGCTCAGAATGTCACTTGTAAAATGAGGAGCAGAGAGTCTGTTTCATAGGGCTGCTGGGGGGCTGAAATGAGCTGTGTATGAGAAGAGTTTAATCACCACACTGGATGAAAAAAATCAAGTCCTCCTGAGGGTTTAAGCATTTATAAAACATGCAGGTGAAACTGATGGGTCTTACTGCATGCTCTTCTGCAGCTGTTGTGCTGGACACATGCTCTGCCGATGTCCTTTTCATATTTGTGTCGAGGGGAGTTCTATATCTCAGCTGTGCTTTATGGGAAGTGTGAATGGTCTGTGTGCAGCCCACATATCAAGGACTCTGCAGGAAGAGATGACTCAAATAGTGCAGAGACACACATCTCTACTCTCTCCAAATGCAAACAGGGTTTCATAATATTGACACGTTCTAAAGTTCACGTGGAAAAACAGAGGGGCAATTCTAGACAGGAAATTTGAAAATCAAAACAAGACAGAATCACTGTAGGGAATACTGGCACTGTGAAGTATTAAAACCCACCTTCTGCAGTGAAACTATCAACACAAAGAGTAGCCCGGCCCTGGAGGACATCATTTTTCAAACACAAACAGAAAGGTGCACACCAGAAAGAAAAGGATGGGCAAGTTTTAGCACATAAAACCAAAATTTTATCACCTCAAAAATTAACGTTGCTCAGTGAGGTGGGCATGCCTGCTATCCCAGCACTTGGGAGACAGGCAGCCTGGTTTGGGTATGAGACCAGTGGGATCTACATAGTGAGACCATGCTTTCCCCCAACCCCCCACAGAAGAGCAACCTTTTTGGGAAAATATTTTCCACACACATGACAAGTGAATACCTTTAAGCATGAAGCCCAAACAACAAAACCAACTTCCCAGCCTTGAAAGTGAGCAAATAGAAAATTAGGCAAAGATAAATTCTCAAAAGTCATAGCATAAACTGTTTAAAAAAATCACACAAAAGGAACAAATCAGGAAACCGGCAATCCAAGAAACAAAACCTGAAGCAGACAGTCACTTTAATCAAATTTAGGAAAATAGCCCATGTTGTCGAGGAAGTGGGAAAATGGTCATTTCTCAGGGATAACTAATAAGTCTTGGATGATCATTTAAAAATATATACCTTGTCTTTGATCATCATCTGATCATTTTTACCTCCAAAAGTTTGATCCTGGGCATGGGTAGTGAGATATAGGAGCAATGTGTAATCAATCTATTTACATATTTATACAGTCATTAAAATATATATAAATATATTATATATTTTAACATAATAGATATAAGAACAATGAAATGGGAGAAAACTTACAATATCTTAAGTGAAGAGCCAACATATATAGTTGCAAGGGATTACCCCAGGCTTCCCCAATATAAAATACTATTCAGAACACTCGAGTATGTCAAAATACCGGATGTAATTGGCTCTAGGAGGCTAATATATGAGAGGGCTAGATGACCCTCTATTTCCTACATATGGGAGAGATTTTAAAAGTGTTTTTAAAATAATTGTACAATTCAAAACTTGTATCTGTTGAAAGCATGAAAGGACACAAAATTGCACTGGTCTGGAAGCTCCCATGGGGTTCTTTAGGAAAGCCAAGGCCACCTGCTAGTGGGTGGTGAGTCATCGCCACAGGCTTGCACCTGCCTCTGCAGATGTCACACTGGCTGCTGTGCGTTTCCGAGGGTAAATGACCCACTTGTACCAACAGCCACCTGGGCTCGGCCTGCATCTTTAGAGCTCAGGCAACTCCGGATCTTAGTTGTGGGAATAGAGAGCCTTGCAGAATTCACACTTGCAGGCCATTCATTCTCCATCCAGATGCGCTCTGTTGCCGTGGTGCTGTGTGTTGCAGCCCCAAGCTAAAGCAGCCTGGGCAAAGCCCCAGGCTCGACGCCAGGAGAACCATTGGTGCCCTGTCTAGTTCTCTCTGGCTCTGAGTCTTTAAAAAGCCAGTGGATCAGACGCAGTGACCACAGCCTGGCCACAAGGTGGCCCAGGGGCGAGCATCCTCTGCAGGAGCAGAGGGTTAGGAAACTGAAGCTCGGCCAGTGGCCAGACCCGAGATGGTGGCTGCCATGGCGACGGAGAAGGGGGGCCTCCCTGGCCTTCTGCCCCAGCGGGAAAGCAGCGGGGTGACCTGGCCCGCCCCACCCCCAGACCGCGGCCGCCTAGCCGAGACTGACCCTCCGCAGCTCCTGTAGTCACGTGGAGCTGGGAACCCGGCGCGTGGGGGGAGGTTGGGGACGGGCCTGGCAGTTGTGAACTCGAACCTGCTGCTGTCGCCGCTGCGGGGCAGAGAACCGGCCGCAGAGGCCGGCCTGGTGCTCTATGGATGGGTGTCGCGTCCCTACAGGGCACGCGGGAGAGGTATGGGTCGAGTAGGGGCGCTGGGGCCACCGAGGACATGCGGGGGCAGCTCCACCTGTGGGGCGCGTGACCGTGAGTGTGTGCGGCTGTGGGGTTCGCGCGCGCGCGGGATGGGGAGGGGGGAGTGTTGCCGCGCGGGGCGAGCGCACCTGCGCACAGGCTCCTCGGGCTGCGCTGTGCGTGGGACATGAGATGGCCCACTGGCTTGTCGGAACAGGTCCAGCGAGCCAGCGAATGTGGACGGAGGACACGCACCGATACAAAGGGAGAGTGTGTGGGCCTGCTGCCACCCGGGGCTGCCCTAGATGCCCAAGGGGATTCTGGCGAGTCCTGGGCACTCTGGCGCTGTCTACATAGACCCTCGGGAAACAGGCCTGGAATTTCTGTTGCAGAGAGTGGGGGAAGGGGAGCCAATAGGGATTCCAGAGTTACTGCCGAGGCAGCCCTTTGGCCACCTAGAAAGAGCCTTGCTACAGACGGAGGATTCTTCGGTGGCCCCCAAAGGGAGCACTGTGCTTCTTTAGTGAAGGGCCATATTTATGCTTTATTTAGCACAGTGCTCGCTAGGTCATTCGGCCAGGCTGGGTATGAAGCTTAAGGCTGAACCCTGTAGCCTTGAATCTGGGAGGGACTGGGTGATGACACAAACCTGCCCTGGCAGAGCACAGAGCCTCACACTCGGTTTTTTTAATTTTTTCTCCCTTCCCCAGGTAAGGCTGACCTCTCAGCAGTTAGAGGTCGGAGCTCTGCCATGGGGATAGGGATGTCTTTATTGCTACAGTTTTCTCTGACATCCGGGGGCTACCGAAGTGTGGGCCGAAGCAGGCGCTGCTGCAGCAGAAGTATCCCCAGGAACATTCCCAGAAGGAGCTGGAAAAAGCCTCACCCCCAGCTCTGCAGTCTCCAGGGTAGAGTTTGGCCTTTCTTGTCTCCTCAAACCAACCCAAAACTCAGTGCTCATGTCTCCTATACTTGAAGGACAGGGACATACTGGGGAAGGAATCCATTCTCATATCATGGAGTCTTCCTTGGGTTCAGGCTGGAGTGGGGTGGGGGTTGATGGGGTTTTGAGTCATGTCTGTAGTCCCCCCAGAAGAGATCAGGTTGTAAAGGAATTTAGGAGGTTGTGCCTGGACAGAGGCCACAAGCAGACATGAAAGGTCTCTGGGCAGCCTTACTGCCACCCCGAACTGGCTCTGTGTAGGAGGCTCTCAGGAATCTGGGCTCCCCTGTGGGGTATAGCTGAAGTTGGGGCAGTCCTTGGCCAGGTTTGGGCAGGACCAGGCAAGGGACAGAGATTACAATCTCTTCTTCCCACTCCCCCCCTTTTTTTTTTTACCCCAGCAATCCCTAGCACCGCTAAGAGGTGCTGAGCCAGGGTTCTCCCTCACCCCAGGGGATGGGCAGCAGACTGTGGGTGTTCCTTGGATTGAGAAGTGCTTTCCTCCCCCCTCCCCCAATGTCCCGATTGCAATTGCTTGGGTGTGGGTGGAGAAGGGCTGGCAGGCAGAATGTGGGTAGTCTGGACAGGTGGTGACCTGGCATTAGTCTGTGCTAGTAGAGACACCTTGCCAGATTCCCAGGTCTGAAGAAAGGCTGTTCCCACTTGCCCTCCAGGCTTAGAGCTGAGCTGGGAAGGCTGAAAGTACCTTCCTTTATTCCTTTCAGATAGTTTTTGAGGAGATCTCAGCACACCTAGGTGCTAGTGAGGAGCACACACTGGGCTGGGTGTTCACAAGATCCTGTCCCCCAGCTTTGGTTTGCTAATGGTTTACAGTGTCACCTCAGGCAACTCCTACCACCATTTTATGCTTCAAACTTGCTTCATGTGTCCAGTAGGGAGGTCTGATGTGGCAGAAGGAAGTGCCTGCCACAGGGGAAGGCAACAGAGGGTTAGCAATAGGTAGGGTACAGTAGGAATATTCAAGAATATTTTCTGTAACTCCTCCTGATGAAAGGTAGATACCATGGAAGAATTCCAAGGAGTATCAATGTGTCTCCCTTCTGGAAGTTTCCAGGGCAATAAAGATACAAAGATATCACATAAAATAGAACAGTGATGGCAGTTCCTGGAGGGAAGCTTTCTTCTTCCTTGGGGTCACACGGGAGAAACTGGGGTTAGTTCCTACAGTGATTGTGCTTTTCCACCCTCAGCAGAGGAAGAACCGATGCTGGAACGGCGCTGCAGGGGCCCCACGGCCATGGGTCCAACCCAGCCCTGGCTCTTTTCTGGGCCCTCCCAGGAGTCCTCCCAGCCCAACAGAGGGTTGGGGTACCAGGGCAAATCAGTAGCTCAGCCAGGAGGCTATGCCCCAGGCAAGGTCCATCGATGTGCCCACTGTCGGAAACGCTTCCCGGGCTGGGTGGCCTTGTGGCTTCACATTCGGCGGTGCCAGGCCCGGCTGCCTCTGCCCTGCCAGGAGTGCAACCAGCGCTTTCGCCACGCCCCCTTCTTAGCGCTGCATCTTCAGGTTCATGCTTCTGCAGTCCCCGACCTGGGTTTCACCTGCCACCTATGTGGGCATAGCTTCCGAGGCTGGATAGCCCTGGTTCTGCACCTGCGGGCTCACTCAGCTTCAAAGCGGCCCATCACTTGTCCTGAATGTGACAGACGCTTCTGGCGGCAAAAACAGCTTCGAGCTCACCTGCGGAGGTGCCAGCCTCCTGCCCCTGAGGCCAGGCCCTTCATATGTGGCAACTGTGGCCGGAGCTTTGCCCAGTGGGACCAGCTGGTTGTTCACAAGCGGGTGCACGTGGCTGAGGCCTTGGAGGAGGCAGCAGCCAAGGCCCTGGGTCCTCGCCCGCGAGGACGTCCAGCAGTGACTGCTCCTAGGCCTGGTGGAGATGCTGTGGACCGCCCCTTCCAGTGTGCCTGCTGTGGCAAGCGCTTCCGCCACAAGCCCAACCTGATCGCTCACCGCCGCGTGCACACTGGCGAGCGACCACACCAGTGCCCGGAGTGCGGGAAGCGTTTCACCAACAAACCCTACCTGACCTCGCACCGGCGCATACATACCGGCGAGAAGCCCTACCCATGCACCGAGTGTGGCCGCCGCTTCCGCCACAAACCCAACTTGTTGTCGCACAGCAAAATCCACAAGCGCTCGGAGGTCTCAGTGCAGGCTGCCCCCGACACCGGGAGCCACCAGCTTGCAGCGGAGCCTATGGCACAACCTGCACTTGGGGTGCCTCTGGGGTCACCGCGGACCCCGACTGAGGCACCTGCGCCCCTGTATAGCTGCACCGAGTGCGGCCGCAGCTTCCGGCTGGAGCGCTTCCTGCGGCTACACCAGCGGCAGCACACAGGCGAGAGGCCCTTCGCCTGCGCAGAGTGTGGCAAGAACTTTGGCAAGAAGACACACCTGGTGGCACACTCACGCGTGCACTCGGGCGAGCGGCCCTTCGCCTGCGAAGAGTGTGGTCGCCGTTTCTCACAGGGCAGCCACCTGGCAGCCCACCGGCGTGACCATGCACCGGAGAGGCCCTTCGTGTGCCCAGACTGCGGCAAGTCTTTTCGCCACAAGCCCTACCTGGCAGCGCACCGACGCATCCACACAGGCGAGAAGCCCTATGTGTGTCCGGATTGTGGCAAAGCTTTCAGTCAGAAGTCCAACTTGGTGTCCCACCGGCGCATCCACACAGGTGAGCGGCCCTACGCCTGCCCCGACTGTGATCGCAGCTTCAGTCAGAAGTCCAACCTTATCACACACCGGAAGAGCCACATCCGGGATGGCGCCTTCTGCTGTGCCATCTGCGGCCAGACCTTTGACGATGAGGACCGACTCTTGATGCACCAGAAGAAGCACGATGCCTGAGAGGGGCTGTAGGCCTAGGGAGACAGGCCTAGATGTCCTTGGCAACAGGGTGTCAGTGGCCCTGGTGCGGTACCTACACTGACGCCGCTAGAAGGACAGGTGGAGATCCCAGAGGGATGGAGGAGACAGTGGTCTGGGCTCTGTTTAGGAATGGACTTTCCCCCAGGTGTCCAGGGAACCCTTTTAGAATTCGGGGACCTGGTTTTGAACTAGTCAGGCCCCAGCTGGTTTTTCTAAGGGTCTACTCAGAGTGCCCTGTACCCTGGAAAAATAGCAATAGCAGCCCCCATCTACCCTTTGAGTCCTCAACTAGCCACCAGTGGGAAAGGAGCCACTCTATCCTCTGGTGTTAACGCCTTAATGTCCCCAGTCTTTTCTCTTGAGTTACTTCAGGTAATTTTTTTTTTTTTGGAGGTAGGTGTGGTATAGTCGTTAGTAAATGAATCCTGGGGCAGGGATAATGGGCTAGCTGGCTACACCTTAGTGAACCTGCTGCTTGTCAGGCAGCAGCAGAGGTGAAGCTGAGCGGTTTCTTTTTCCTTTTTCTTTTGTACCAGAACCCTTCTGCAATGCCTCCTGTGTAGGTACCCAGATGTGTAGAGATCCATCCATGGTTAGCAAGTCCATCTATTTCTTGTGTATTATCCTCCCAGGACATCTATTTACTCCTTCACCTGCCTCGCTTTTTTATCTGCCCACTCTCCCCCAAGTATAGGTCTTCCTGGTGGTTTTGTTTAAACTCCTGACCCTCCTCAACTCTTTTCAGAGCTTCAGGGGTTATGTGAAAGTCTAGCTGGGGGGTTGGCTGCAAGGAAGGTCCTGGGTAGATTTCCTTTTTAAGGTTTCCAGGGTGTGGATGGCAGCCTCCACCATGCACCTGGGTGCTGGGGCACTGTTACCTCCGGAAGACACTGCTTCTCTTGTAGGGCCAGTCTAATTGTTAGACATTCTTACTTGTAATGATTGGATTTTGCTTTCCTATGATGTCTGCTTTGTTCCTTGGGTTGAAACAGAGCAACCATTTACCCTCCTTTACAAACTAGAGAATAAAGATTTGGTTTTAGAACTAATGGCTGGAGGCATTCTTTACTGTGAGAGCTGTGGTGATGGGGGAGGAAGCATCACTGTTTCCTATAAAGGAGTCAGGCCATGGGGCTGGGACAGCAGCTGACTTCCTCTGTACACCCCCCTCCCCCCAAGTCCTTGCTGGAGGCAGAGGTAGTTATACCCAGACTTAAGCAAATTCTGTGTGGTGGGAAAAAGCACCAGAGAAGAAGGATGCTTACTTTGGAACCAAGGTCTTGTAATATTAGACTCAGGACTATCATTGTTTTTCTTACCACTTCAGCCTTTGTGCCACATCATGAGAACCTGGTTTGAAGGGTGGTGGACCTTACATGCTCTGGTTACTACATCTGTAGCCTTGTCAGGGCATTGTGAGAAAGGCATTCTGAGCAGCAAAGATAGCTTTCAGCTCACACATCCCCAACACTGATTACAGATCCACACAGACATGAGCTCAGCCTTTTCTGGGGTCAGCTCAGAGTCAGCAGGTCCCCTAAGCTCAGGTGGTGGTGGTTTGAGTTTTGGCAGGGCCTCCCCAATTGGTCTGCTGAATGCAGATCTGTCATTGATAGCTGTACACACAGCTGCCTGCTATTCTAGTCAGGCACCAACAGGCCCTCTCGCCTGTCATCTCTGCACCAATCCCTAAGCAGTAGTGCATAGGAATAACTTTGTTTTGTGACTGGACTTTGCTAAGTTCTCTCTGATCCCACCTGATGGGCTGCTCTGGGTGCTCTTGCTCTCCCTTCAAATTCATGGAAACCTGCACATGCTGGAATGCTAATTACCAGAGGCTGAGAGTTAGGTCTGTCTGTTTCTGCCTCCTTTTGTCTTAAAGATGTGTGTGTGTGTGTGTGTGTGTGTGTGTGTTGTGTTTGCCTTCATGTATGTTTGTGTACATGTGTGTACCTAGTGCCTATGGAGGCCATACCAGGAGAGGGTATTAGACTCCCTGGAACTGGAGTTATAGATGGTTGTGAGCCGCCATGTGAATTCTAGAACTCAAACCCAGGTCTTCTGCAAGAGCATGTGCTCTTAACTGCTGAGCCATCTCTTCAGCCCACCCTTCCAGCCTTGATCACCACTGTGTAAAAAAAAAAAAAAAAAAAATAGTGTGCTGGTTTTGGTTACATAATACTTGGTTTGGGGAGAATGCTCCGTTTGTAGAACACATATGCTTTGCAAGCATGAAGACTGGGGTGTTGCTTCCCAGAGGCCATACAAAAGCTGAGTATGGTGGGTCACAATTGGAATCTCACAGGTACTGAGATCCCAGCATCTTTCTGGTCACCTTAGTTAGCCTAGCCTACTTGATGGAGTTCCATCCAATTAGAGACCTTGTCTCAGACAAGATGGAAGGCGTCTGAAGATGCAGTGTGATCCCCTGACCTCCACATGCGACCCCCCCCACACACACATTTTATAATGTGGACTCCTTGTGTTATGTATATATGTATGTGCTTCAACACATAGTTTGCTTTTTTCCCCCCTGAGACAGGATCTAATACAGCTCCGGGCTGGCCTTGAACGCACCGTCTCATTGTGTAAGGTAATCTAGCCTTTGCTTACTGTACTTTATTCTTTCCACGCTTGAAACAGCCTTGGTCCCGAGTGTCACTCTGGAGAATCTGTCACTCTAGATTGGAAGTGCTGTTCCTGGGCCACATGAGCTGGTGAAGGATTGGAAACTAGAATGCTGCCCTGAGAGGTAGGAATGAAAATCCAGAAAGGTACATAAGCAGGTGGAAAAAACCTATTCATCTATTTTACAGGCAAACACACCAAAGCCCAGAAACAAAAAAGTCTCTATTGTGATTACTGCACATGAAAATGGCTAGAAACTCGGCCCCAGTTTCTGCTGCGCTTAACAGGTGAACAGTAACTGAGCCTAGAGTCCTGATAGTTACAGATTGGAGCTATGGTAGGGGTTATGGGACACTCACCTTGGTCCCAAATGCACCTTCAAAGTAGCTCTGGAGAGAAAACACATTTTCTCTCCAGTTGACCTGACTGTGATCACCCAGCTGCGACCAAGCTCAAGGCAGAAGTGGGAGGAATTTCTGTCAGTGTGTAGGAAAGGGTGGGAATGAAAACACTTTCCTGGAGGTGTTTGGGAAACAGTCACCCTCCTTGGCAGTCTGGACTTGGTTAGGAGCTAGAAGATATTTCACTCAACTGAACCCTAGTGTCCAGTGAAATTAGATGCGGTTAGGTAACCTCTTCAGACCTGCTTTCTCAGCTAGAAAAAGCTCCTCTGAATGCAGTGATTTCCAAAGCCACTCGCAAACAGCTCTAAACATCATTTATCATGGCTGTGGTCTGCTGATGTGCTGGCTGGCGATGGCTCACTGTACACTCACTCATGAGGCAAAGAGCTCATGCAATGTGCAACAGGCAAGTGTGATCAATGCCACCTAAACACAGCTTTCAGGGATAAAAGAAAAAGAGCCACAGTAAAGTAGATGGACTCTGCAGAGGGCTCCTAAAAGTGGTGTATTCTATGTGGCCCGCGATGGCTTCCAAGCATGGACACCAAATGGCACCTCGCTACCGCTGTAACCCACAACTATGCCACGAGTTCAGATGTCAATAACCGCTTGTGCGGGAGGCAGAGCGCTCAAAAGTGGGCAGATCAGAGGCACCCGGTGGACGGGCACAGCAACAACGCGCTGTCGTGGGGCACAGAGCGTCAGGGACCATCCCTCCGACCCCAGCAGTGTTCAGTTCACGGATTCATTGCTTAGGGCCGCGCAGCCGCTGGCGAGGTCAGACCCTGGCTATTGGTTCCGGAGAACAAAGGGGCCGCCCCGCGGGCTGTTCCAATAGGGCCGGGAGTGTCATCTGAGCCGTGCAGCCAATCCGCAGCGGGGCGGTACAGGGCGAGCAGCCAATCACGCGCGCCCGCCTGCCCCGCCTGCCCCGGGACTGGCCATGGCCGGGAGCCCGGTACCCAAGTCGCCCCTTGGGTAGAGCAGTTCCCGTTAACCTTAGCCACAAAGTCAAAGGTATTTATTTCTCAGGCCCCCTCCCTCCGAGTCCCTGTGCAATTCTGGCGGGGAGGGGCGGTGCAGGGACGGACCAGCGCCCGGCCGCTGTTCCCGTGCTGTTCCGCTGTCCCGGGCTGTAGAGGAAGGATGGGTCCCGGGCCTTGAGGTGCCCCGGGTCCTGTGTGCACCTCAGCTCTGGGCCCCAATTTTCTGCACCACCAGCACCCTGCCCAGCTTAGTGGGGAGGGACCTGAGGTTGGCTGGGAGGGCAACAGATCAGGGCGGTAAGGTTAGGAGGGTTGGACCATTGGAGAGCCGGGAGGCGGCCTTTCCTGTGCCATCTGGTTGTTCCGAGTTTCCTGTCTGTGTCTGCTCCCGGTGTAGAAGAGCTTCTGGGGGCAGCAATCCCAGTGTTGGCCACAGAAAGACTCGTAGTAGGGGATCCCTAAGTGAGCGATTCCGTGAGCCGGAATGAGGATGGAGGTGGAGAACAAGCAAGAGGAACGCACACAAAAGTTACTACTGTGTGCGTGTCTTGGGGGCGGGGGTTGGTGGTGGTCACTGAGACTTCTTTCAAGTAAAATGACCGCAGCAGCCTCAGTAGGTGTGGTGTCTGGCGACACAGAGTCTGAAAGGGCTCTAGCAGCTGTGGGAAGTTGGGTGTGGTCATCTGAGGCTGGAGGCAAGTGACAGGCCAGGCTCTGCAATTTTATTTGTTTGTTTTGGTTTTTAGTTGTGTTAAGCAATGCCATAAAAAACATCCCATATCATTTATGTCCTGTCAGTTCCAAAGCTCCATGATTCTATGCTTCTACCAATCAGCTGAGGCTGACGTTTATGTAAATGAGCCCTCATAACCGTGTTTTGTAATGGTTTACAAGGCTGGGGTCTGGACTGTGTGCTAGGGATAGAGGCATCCTGTGTTAGGATGCGTTTGGTCTTCTGGTGGTAACAGAAAGCACGGATGATGACAGTTACCCACAGGTACTTGTTTGGATGACACATAAGCTAAACAGTAGCATTGAATTTCCAAAAGGTGTCTGTCTCTGGCAAAATGACCCCTGATTTGGACCAGGGAGGGGTTGTATGGGCAAGGCCACTGCAAGACAGACAAGTTATAGGCATGCAGGTGGGTGAGTACATAACAAGTCTAGATTCTGGGTGATTACTGGGGACAACAGGGAAAGCTAACCAAAGACTATATTTTGAATGGCCTTGTCAAGACATTTTTGTCTAAATTTCCAAGTGTCAGGGAGCTCTTGAAGTATGTGAAGGGAGTAAAATGTCAAAATTGCAGTTTTAGAAAAATCAGCTTGGAGCTGGGTGGTGGTGGCCCAAACCCTTAATCCCAGTACTCAGGAGGCAGAGGCAGGCAGATCTCTGAGTTTGAGGCCAGCCTGGCCTACAGAGTGAGTTCAGGGCAGTCAGGGCTACAAAAGAAAGGAAGGAAGGAAGGAAGGAAGGAAGGAAGGAAGGAAGGAAGGAAGGAAGGAGAAAGAAAGAAGAAAAATCATTTTGGGTTTGGTAGCAGATGGATTTGGAGGGACCAAAAAAATCAGTAAAACTTTAAAACCATTCATTCATTGAATGTATGTGTGTGTGAGAGAGAGAGAGACAGAGTGACAGACAGAAAGACAGAGACAGAGAGACAGAGAGAGAGGAAGACAGAGAGCGAGACAAAGGACAGAGGACACAACTTTTGGAAGCTGGTTCTCTCACACTACCATGTGGATTACATGGATTCTGGTTATCAAGCTTAAGTCAACTGGCTTGCATGTCAAAACACTTTCACCCACTAAGCCAGTGGCTCTCAACCTTCCTAAAGCTGTGACCATTTAATACAGTTCCTCATGTTGTGGTGACCCCCAACCATAAAATTATTTTCATTGCTACTTTCATAACTGTAATTTTGCTACTGTTATGAATCATAATGTAAATATCTGTGTTTTCCAATATGGTCAAGGGAAGTTGTATTGAAAGGGACATTCAAGCCCCGAAGGGGTTCGTGTTCTATAGGTTGAGAACTGCTGCAGTAAGCTTTTTGTTTTGTTTTCTGAAGTCATTTAGGCGAGAAGTGGTGAGGTCTGGACTCAGAATTGGTGACAAGTGGCCCCGAACACCAGGTTCCTGATTCCCATTCTAGGTGTGACGCTGAGGCCTGGAAGACCTTTGCTGGCCTTGGCTGTGGGCTTGAGGGAGAAGCTTGGGCTGATGATTCAGACTTGGGGTAACACAGCTCACTTAAAGTTGGTAGAGGAAAAAGGGCCTTTTGCTTCTGTGTGGGCTAGGCCCTGGAGGATCTCACACTGCATGGGCTGCTGGGCACAGTGTCTGTTTATGTCCCACCAGGCTTTTTTATTTTTTTAGACTGAGATTCATGTAGCCCAGGCTGGTGTTGAACTTGATATGTAGCTTAGGCTGGACTTGAACTCCCAGGGCTCTTGTTTACTGAAAGCTTGGGTTACAAGAATGTATGACTCCGTTCAGCTTTGAGATGTGTCTCATGACTGATCCAGTTTCTGTTGTCACGAGTGGACAGTATAGAGAGTTGTGTTGTGCCTCACATTGGCATGCTTGTATACTGCTGGAAACGTATCTTTTTAAAAAAAGACATTTTTACTTCATGTGTCTAAGCGCTTTGCCTCTGTGTATGCCTATGCACCATATACATGAAGTCCCTTTGGATCAGAAGAGGGCGTCAGGTCCAGTTCCAGGAGTTACACATGATTATCAGTCATCATACGGGTGCCAAGAAGAACCCCGTCCTCCACAAGAGCAGCAAGAGCTTTTGATTTCTGAGCCACCTCTCCAGCCCCTATGCCTTGTGTTTAAGATGCTGTCTCTGTGTTACATTGTAACCCTCCAGTCCTCTGCTTGTTTAAGATGCTGTCTCTGTGTTTACATTGTAACCCTCCAGTCCTCTGCTTGTCTGTCCCACTGTTGCCTGACTCCCAGTGGTTGTTTGAAACTGCAGTTAATATTGGACCATTGTCCGTCTTTTATAGCACACACATGTGACAGTTTAGTTTATAAATAAAACACAGAGAGGGGAAGGTCAATTAATGATTCAGTATAATAGTTATGACAGTACACTATAATAAATGTCATGAGGTTCTTGGTTCTCTCAAAATGTCTTATGTACTGCACCAGGTGAGGCTGGCCATGACTAACTGAATCTGGAAGGCACACTGTGGGCAAATGCTGTTGCACAGCATGGCAGGTACCCCCTCGGATCTCCATTCTGTGTCTTTGAACTTCTGTCTCCTTAACTGGTTTGGATAGGAGGTATTGCTTCTCTGTGCATTTGCTTGTGTTTGCTCAGGTTCCTGTTTGCCTTTGGTCATGTTTGAATGGAATCTTTTCCAAGGCAAAGTAAATTTGTTGTTAGCGACAAAGGACTGGGGCCAGAGGAGTGACAGTGTTTAAGTCTTCAATTTAATTGGCCAGTCTTTTCAGTGCATATGGAGGCTCTTTTGTGTCAGGGCCCCAGCAGGGCAAAGCTCTGCCTTCCTGGAAGACAGGAGTGGCATTGGCTGTTAGTCACAGTGGGATGACCACACGTGGCCTTTGACTCACACTTATGAATGTCATTGAGAGACTGAATTCTAAAGTTAATCTATTTGAATTTAAGGATGTTTTTGTTGTATTTTAAAAATGATTCTATTTTTATTTTATTTGTATTAATGTTTTATTTGCATGTGTGTCTGTGTGAGGGTGTCAGGTCCCCTGGAACAGGAGTTGTAGGCAGTTGTTAGCTGCCATGTGGGTGCTGGGAATTGAACTTCTGGAGAGCCGAGTCATCTCCAGGTTATTTGAATTTAAAGAATGCATTTGGGCATTCTTTAATGCCCAAACTCCTGAAGATGAGGGGCAGGGGGTTTAGGGTTGTCTTCCAAGTGTCATGTTGTCTCTTGGAGGCTACATAGTTACAGAGAGTTCTCCAGCAGGGACAAGGCTGCCCCAGCTGTGTCCAGGTACCAGCATATCCAGGACCTTGAGCAATGACTCAGCCTCTTGGAGACAGGATTTCCTTTGCTAAACAATGATGTGGGCTTTGCTTGCTGCGTTCTTCATACATACTTAGTGTTCAGCAGCGGGTCACATTCTCCTTGTCAAGGTGTTTAAGGAAGCCCTTACTCCCTTCTCAGATGATGGGGGATGTGGGCAATGTTCCTCCTCTGCCCCAAGGGGAGATCTAAGAACCCCCATGGCACAGAGATACAGATGTTGTTCTCATCTATCCCAGTACAGATGTTGTCCCAGCTCTTTAGCTATTTCCTAGTGAGGCAGGCAGGCAGGCAGGCAGGGAAAGTAAGTGGAAGGCTGTCACTGATGGGGTGCTCTGAGGAGAGGTAGGGTCAGTGAGTTCTGGGAAAGATGTATCTGTTACAAAGGGAAGTGGGGTAGAGAGGATTGGCAGGTGGGGAGGGTCCTGAGGCAGACTGTTTCCTGTCTGGGTCTCCTGGGGAGGTAAAGGGTCATTGGTACATATGGAAGCTCAACAGAATGAGGACTTTGTGGGACCTGTGGGCTGAGAAGAACCAGCGGCTGGGCTTTTGACATTGGAAGTCCTGCTTTACTGATGGAGCGGTTGTGAATTACCATCCACTTCTCACTTCCATTCCTGGGCAGGGTCCTGCACTGTGGGAGGGGTGAGTGAGGAGACCTGACAGGTCCCTGAGGTGCTTGCTGGTCCCTGGCCCTTGGTCTCACCTCATTCCTACTTCTGCACTTGGTGTGCATCAGTCTATGCTGACACCAAAGTCCCCTGCTGTCTTCCTAGTCCCAGGCCGCACCACCTGCTGCAGGCCACAGTCCCCTCTTTGTGTTTCTGCAGTTGGCAGAGCAGCTGGTGGTTTGGGACTTCCCATTTCCAAACTGCAACCTGACCCAGTATGGGTATCTAGGCTTGAGCAGGCCATAGGAAGATGGAGGTGACCAGGGCTTTATCTTGTGTGTTCTGTCCTTATGGTACTCATGGGTGGCATGGAAGGAAGAGAGCATTAAGAATAGGGTTCAGGTTCCCAATGGTAGACCAACCTGTCTCTCAAGGCTATACAGGAAGGTGTGTGTGTGTGTGTGTGTGTGTGTGTGTGTACCTGTCCCGTAGCTTCTGTGTCCTTCTAGGTGGACAGTCAGCTCACCTGCTCGCTTTTGTCAGCTGACTGGTGTGTCAGCTGGGTTATGAGAACGGTAAATGGTGTGGGAGAGTAATAGATGGAACGAGACACACACTCGTCTGTGGTGGCATGGAGAACCTGACAGGAGTGTCCATGTGCAGGGCTTGCCTGGGGCTTGGATTTCCTAGGATGTTGTTCTGCAGACATGTAACAGCTGAGCATCCCGGAAGTAGGTCTCCAAAGCCATAGCCTCCCTCCCCATCTCTGTCTTTTCCATATCCCCTTCTTATTTCTCTCCTTTGAGCATGTGTGGGTCTCCTTCCTTCTGTTCCCACATTTGTCCTTGCTGAGACCCTGCCTGGTGTGGCCTGGACAGACATTAAGGTGGTGCTGAGGCTGGGTCACCAGGAACCAAAAGCCCTTCTGGTTCCGTTTTTTGAATCCGTTCTTAGAAGCCAGAGTAGGTAAGGAGGGGCTCTGACTGGGTGGTTTAGGGCCTGTCCTGTGTGGCATAGGTGAGACCTGATCCCCTAACCTTGTCCTGCATTTCTGACCCACACTCAGTCTGAGTCTCCCCATGGCTAGGTAACCCCTCTGTTTGCAGTTCTCAAGGCCTCTTGAGGTGGTCCCCAAGGTGTGGGATGCAGAAACACACAGAGGAACCTAGAGGCAATGGGTGGGGGCAAGAGGGAGCTCTAGTCTCCGAATGCCTCTTCAGGTAGGGATCGCCTTTAACTTGCTGTTATTCCCCTGTCTCTGCCCACCAGCGGATTTCAGTGTCTAGGAGGATGCACCGTGGGAGTTCTTCCCAGATCCTCATGGGGAAACAGAGCTGCAGCCTAAACCTGCAGCCTCCACAGAAGAGCTCTCCACAGGGGTAAAAGGCAGAGGTTTGTTTTGTTCATTGAATAAATATTAGTAAAAGGGTGACATTGCCAGACAGTGGGACTCAAGCCCTGGATACAGACAGCCCAGGCAGATGCGTCCCACTGCACACACACAATCTTACAACAAATGATGGCTGGTCCCCAGGCAGGAGGATGTCACATGCCACATGTAGCTCATTATGAATCCACTTGGTCACTGGGGTGCCATCTGTTAGGTAATTAATTGCCTTTATCCAAATTAAAAATAAACATCATATTTTTAAGACAGAAAAGTTTCTATTCCAGCCAGCCTGCTAGAGGGAGGCATCCACCTTCCCTGGAAGATGGGGCTGTGGGCTTCCTTCCTGTCATACTGCCAATGGATGGCTCTCAGACTCTTGAAGAAGACATTAGTGGGTTGTCAAGCTGGCAAGAGGCTTATTTCGTTTTGAGAAGCTGAACTGTTTAGAGAGGATAGAGCCAGAGCTTAGCAACTGCAAGTTTCTAAAGAAAATATTCTGAGAAAAAGAAGGAAGGTATTTCCTCCCTTCCAAAACAGCTGGTGTTTATCTTTCCAGTCAGGGTACTGGTTTCTAGTCTGCCCAAAGCAGACTCAGAAAGGCGGCCTGGGGGGTTATCAAATCAAGGGTTAGTCTTTATTCGGGTCTCTAGGGCCCAGAGTTGGTTTTCTAATTGAAGATAGCCCAATCAAAAGTAACGAGAAGGCCCTGTCCGGGGCCAGCATGAAGACAGCTCTGAGTTTCCACAGAGCAGCTTACTACACAGCCCCTGCTTGTGTTAAGGTGGTATTAGTGGGTGAAGCCAGACCCCAACCTTAGGAGAGAGTTGTGTCTCTGTGGTGGGTAGCACGAGCCCACTGTGAGCCGTGGCTCAAAGCCAGGCAGAGTGTTTGGAAATGTCCAAACCAGTAAGTGTCAGAGGTGATTGGGGGTGGGGTGGCAGATGTAGCTCAGTCGGTACAGTAATAGCATGCTGGAAGCCCTGAGTTCTAGCCCTAGCACCACATAAAGAAGCCAGGTCCAGGTCTGTGATCAAAGCACTGGGGAGATAGAAATGGGAGGTCATGGGCTGGAGAGATGGCTCAGTCGTTAAGAGCACTGATTGCTCTTCTAGAGGTGTGCTGAGTTCAATTCGCAGCAACCACATGGTGGCTCACAACCATCTGTAATGGGATCTGATGCCCTCTTCTGGTGTGTCTGAAGATAGTGACAGTGTATTCAAATATATGAAATAAATAAATAAATCTTTAAAAAAAAGAAATGAGAGTTCATAAACTGAGGGTCTTCCTTGGGTACATGATAAGCAAGACTAGCCTGGGATACACAAAACTGCCTCTCACGCTTCTAAATATAGAGGGTGGGGTGAATATAAATGTGAGGGGAGGTCCCAGAGTGAGGCAGCTACTCTGGTAAGGTGACATTTGAGCAGAAGGAGGACGCAGGAGTGAGCCAGGTAGACTATTGGGATGAGCAGAGCAGTGCGGCTCAGCCTGGGGCATCCAAGCAGCTACATGGTCTGCCTCGATCCATAGCCAGGGATAAAGGGAAGCACTTGGAAATGCTCAAAAGACGAGAGTGTGAGGGAAGACTGATGAACGCTAGATCATGAACTAGGTAGGGAGTGGGAGCTGGCATATTCTTGGTGGCGTTGGTGGCATCAGTGGCAGTGGCTGCAACAGCAGCAGCAGTGATGTCCTGGAGGGGTTTACTCTGGGGCATTGGAAGTGTCTCACTGACTTAGGATGTGGGAGAGAGTCTACGTTCCGGATATTGGTTTGGTTTGGTGATCGTGCTGGGGGTTGGATTCCAGGCCTTGAACGTGGCCAGGCAAGAGCTCTGCTACTTGAACACACACCCCGACCCCTCCAGGTGTTTTCTTTAACAGGTTCCCCATATCTCTGTATCCTTACCTGATGTACCTGGTTCTGGGGTGGCATTCTCCTCACATGCTCTCTACCTGTGCTGAGGGCGTGGGCCTTGAATCTCTAGTGTGGGGATTAGGAGACTTTGATGTTAATTTAGTTCAGCTGTTTAGCCATCTTTATGTCTCTGGGGGCACTAAGGCCTCTCTTGGGCCCAGTTGCCTCTTTGTACATGAGAATTGTTCACACTTAACCTTCCAATCTGCACATTTTTACCTGAGAGAGTGGATAGAACTCAAAAACAAACAAACAAACAAACAATCAAATAACCCTCCAAAAACAGGGCTATGAGATGGGCGAGGGGGCTGGGAAAATGGTTCGGACCATGTGCCATTGACCACTCGTTTTCTTTTCTCCCATCTCACCCCCCAGGTGGCAGGGCTGAGATCTCACCAGCACTGATGCAGTAGGAGGCCTGCAGGGATGGAGAGCAGCCTGGCTGCCAGCATCTCAGGTAAGAAGTCAGCCTGCATCTGGGTGAGACCCCTTGCCCTCCTTGGAGCCAAGCGTAAGTTAATGTCCTCAACTAGATTCTTCTAGGATGTAGAGTTTCACTGTGGGTACCAGGACTTTGAAGGTCATCCAAAGAATAAAACAAGGACGTTAATGTTGGGAGGGGAACAAAAAGGGGAAACCAGGCCGGTTTTCTCCAGCTGGTCAGATTTGGAGAATGAGCTCTCTGGGTAGGATAGCTGGCTCAGAGATGCTGGTGTTTATTGAATCCAGAGTACTTTAGATCCCGGGGTCACTTGGAGTTCAAGGTCTTCATCCCTCTGCAGGCTGCTATGATGACAAACAGCAGGCAGCCTGGGGATTTCCCAGGCTGTCTGAAGTGGAAAATTTTCCTACCTGGTCACGTGCTCTTGATAGGAGGCCTCTGCAAGCCTGCAACAGCCCCCTTCTGCGAATGGCCCTCATCTCTTAGTAGCAGTCCTGTCATGGCAACAGAGAGTATCATAATGGGGACAAGTACCTACAGGCCAGAGGCTTTTATCACATCTGAGGCAAGGGAATACGCTTCTGGGCAGGCTGAGGTTCAAGCACACCCCTGTCCTCAGCTGAAGGACCTGCAGGGGCCTGTGCTGTCCACGTTCCTCTTTCCCCGTCAGCAGGAGGGTGGAGAAGGGCTATGCCCAGGGTCATCTTTCTGGTTGGATGTCAAAGCCAAGTTTAACTAGACAAGACATTAAACATGGGGTCTCTGGGTTACTTTAATAGGTAGCATGTCAGTCAGGGACAGTGATCTCTTCTCATTGAATAAACCTCAAGTTCACTGTCAGGTTGGATACTTGGTACCAACTGCTTCCTTTGTCTAGATGTCAGTGAGGGTCAGGGGACGGTCCTATAATCAGTCCAACTCATTATACTTGGGTATTCAAGTCCTGACAATGTATAATGAAGTCACTGCTTTCCTTCTAAAGCATGGCTTTATTAAAAGGAATTCTCATGAGCAAGCACAGGGAAGACCAGAAGTTATTTGGAACTGACTTTTACCAGGAATTTATCACAAGTATCTCCCCCTGAAACAATGTCTTAGTTACTTTTCTGTTTCTGTGATAAAACACCATGCCCGAGACAACTTATAGGAAGAAGCATTTAATTTGGCTTATGGTTTCAGAGGATTAGAGTCCATAATGGTGGAGTGAAGGGACTATTGAGGACACACCTTGATCAGTAACTGAGAGAGAAACTGTCTCTCTCTGTCTCTCTGTCTTTCTCTCTCAGTTATTGATCAAGGAGAGAGAGAGACAGAAAAAGACATATAGAGAAAGAGAGGGGGAGAGAGACAGAGACAGAGAGATAGACTCAGAGACAGACAGACAGAGAGATAGAAAAAGACATACACATACAGAGAGAGTGAGGGGGAGAGAGAGACAGAGAAAGACACACACAGAGGGAGGACAGAGACAGACAAATACATATACAGAGGGAGAGAGGGAGAAAGAGAGAGAGAGGAAAAGAGAAAGAGAGAGAGAGAGAACTGGGAATGGCACAAGTCTTTTGAAACTTCAAAGCCTACCCCCAGTGACACACTTCTATCAACAAGGTCATACGTCCTTCTACTAACTGAGGGCCAAATATTCGAACATATGGCCCCTCTGGAGGCCATTCTCATTGAAACTACCACAGAAAGTCAGTTGACACTAAGACATAGGTCGCTGAATTTCAGTATTATTTACCTTTTCATTTCGGAATATATTTGTCCTGGGGTTCTGTACTAGTTTCACTTCTTTTACTGCAATAAAATACCCCGACCAAAGCAATATAGAGAAGAAATGGCTTATTTGACTTACAGTGCCAGGGTACAGGTCATCATTTGAAGTCATGGCAGGAAGCCAGTCAGCTAGTCACATTACGGTCACATCACATCACGTTGCAGAGCACAGAGAGAGTAAAAAGAGAGAGTAAAAGCATTGGGAACCGCCCGCTGCTGTCATTCAGTTCAGCTTTCTTCACATCTACAGTCCAGAGCCAAGGTCCTGAAATGGTGCCTAACGCATCAGGGTGGGTCTTCACACCTCAGTGCCTCCCACATCAGGATGGGTCTTCACACCTCGGTGCCTCCCACATCAGGATGGGTCTTCACACCTCGGTGCCTCCCGCATCAGGGTGGGTCTTCACACCTCAGTGCCTCTGGCATCAGGGTGGGTCTTCACACCTTGGTGCCTCCCACATCAGAATGGGTCTTCACACCTGGGTTACAATCACCACAGATGTGCCCACAGGTCAACTTGATCTAGATAATTGTCGATGAAAACTCTCCCCAGGTGACAGGTGAACTTAACAGCACACATTCTTTGTCTCTTCAGTAAAGTTTAGTAGTTTTCTTTACAAAGGGTTTGTGTGCTTTTTAAGACACTCACAGCTATTTTATAATAGCTATTGTCAGTCTTTAAAATGTGATTAATTTTGAGTGCTTTGTGCCTGACAGTCTTGCCGAACTATAGTCTTTCCACTTGTTAGTAAATTCTCTGGCACATGAGAGATTTTTTCTCTTTTCAGTATCTATGTGTTTCCTCCTATCCTTTGGCTGATTCCCCAATGACGAGGTCAAGTAGTATCAATGATAACCAGTGTCTTTATTCCATTCTTAACCCTGACTGCTAGCCTTTGCTGTTTAATAGAGTGCTCGCTGTAACTTCAGTACACATTTGTTCTTGTTAACTAGAATTTCCCTATATTCCTGGTTTGCTAATGCTTCCTCTCCTGCCTCCTGACATGATGTTTTTATCATATGATTCTGCATCTATTGAGAATGGCATAAGACCTCATGTGCAGGTTCCCACAGAGACAGAAGACGGTGTCAGGTCCCCTAGAGCTAGAGTTACAGCTGGTGTGAGCCACTCCACGTGGTGCTGGGAACTGAATTCAGGTCCTCTGGGAAGAGCAGGACATGCTCTTAAATTATGAACCGTCTCCCAAACCTTCCTTTGAATTTTTTATAGAATATATTGATGCAGCCATGTTGCATATAACCCAGTTTGGGGCTGGAATCCAGGCTTTCATATCAGCCTCTTATAAATGTTTATACAATCTGTTTTTTAAAAACATGATCTTATTTAAAATCATTTTTAACGTATTTTTATTTAAAAAAATTAAAGACAGGATCCACATAGCCCTGACTCTATTGGAACTCACTATGTAGGCTAGGGTAGCCTTGAACTCACAGAGCTCTGCCTGCTTCTGCCTCCCAAGTGTTGGGATTAAAGGTGTGCACTGTTGTGCTAGGATGTTTTTATTTTTATGTGTATGTGTGTGTTGCCTGCATGTATCTGTGAGTCACCTGCATGCAGTGCCCATGGACACCAGAAGGGGGCATCAGCTCTCCTGAGACTGGCGTTACAGGTGGTTATGCGATGCCTTGTGGGTGCTGAACTCAGATCCTCTGGAAGAGCAACGACTGTTCTTAACCACTGAGCCATCTCTCCAGCCCCTTTAGCCTGCTCTGGAATCAATTTTAACTAGTATTTTTCAGTAAAATTAATTACTTTACACTTATAGATTTAGTGATATGAAGGTTATGTGTGATACTTGAGGATTTGGGGAATTCTTTTGTACTCTTGTCAGTCCTTGTTTTAACTTTATTAACACCCCTTTCTACTTCTTTGAATGTGCTGCCGTGCTGGTCCCGGAGTCTGTTGTGCACAAATCTTTTCTTGGCTCACAACTGTTTCACGCTACATCCTTTTTATCAGGTGTGAGCATCTTACTGAAATATAACACATAGGAAGGTACACATGTTACAAGCTCCCTAAATTCTTAAAACGTGAACCCAGCTTTGTGACCAGGACCCACATCAAGGGACACCGATAGGACCTCAGAACCCATGCCTCTGCAACGAGCCATGGTCTTTGCTTCTAATTCACCAGATCTGATGTTCATATGAAGTGTATCGCATCCATATGGTCTTTTCTGAAGCAATCTTCACTACGACTTCTTACAGCCAGGAGCTTGGGTGTAAGGTGTGGGCTGGTGGCTGTTTCGCTGAGCCCTAGTGGATTTCCTTTATTGAAAGGGCTAGGAATACGTTTTTCCACTCGGAGCCTTTGGGGGCCTACCTACACTTATTCTTGGTGAACTTGCTAAATGGGGGGGGGGAGTCTTACCAGTGGGGTGTTCCTGCTTCACGGCTACTTATTGGAGCAGGGGCCCAGCCAGTGAAGAGGAAAGGTTAATGACTCAGGGTGTGGTACCCCTAATCACTGAGGGGCTGAGCATGCCTTTGCCTACAAAGCACACAGTTCCAAACTCTTAGAAGAAGAGTTTTTTTCCTTCTTCTTCAAGCTTTTGGGCAGTAAGATAGCTCAGCAGGTGACACTCTTACAGGGTAAACCTGATAGCCCAAGTTCAATCCCCATAGCCTGCTTATGGAATGTGAAAGTCAACCCCATAGAGTTGTCCTCTAACCTCCACATATCCGCCTTGCATCTGCCTACACACACACACACACACACACACCGCAGGGGGGGTAGTTTTTTTAAGTGGTAACTTTGAACATTGGCCATCTTTTCATCTTTCCTCCCTGGGACAGAAAGCATCTCTCACACACACACACACACACACACACACACACACACACACACACACACATACACACACACTGGGTCACAAAGCATCACTGCTTGGTTTCTTTAATGTCTCTGAATCTTTTGGGCCTTGGGTAGAGATGGCAGGACAGCGTATGCGTGCCCATAGCCCTGGCAGGCCAGCCATGCACTAGTTTTTACTCTCCTGTGGGCTTTGTCCTCACCCCACATTCTGCCTGTCCATATAGGGTCCTTCAAGTCTTTCTCAACCCCCACCTTCTTCCCTTTATTTAAATTTTTGCCTTTCACTCTTTCAGCTGCCCCTACCTGTCCACAGCCTTCTTCCTCTCTAGGCTCTTCGCACTCCAGAGTGATGTCTTCTGACTTCTTCCTTTGCCTCTGCAGGAGATGGGCTGGCAAGGATCAAGCAGGAGAAGCCAGAGTGGCCATTACAGACTGTGGCATCTCAGGCCGTGCTTCCGGAGAAGGACAAGGAAAACATATTTCAGCAGCAGAGTGGTCTCTCATCCTGCCAGACCATGGGGCGGCCCTGGGCTCTGGGGTCACAAGAGGAAACTGGGGGTGCACGGCGGGCCCCACTTCCTGAGCAGGATGCACCGCTGGCTGCTCGAGTTCCAGGGACAGTTCCAGGTCCTCTGAGCACCTCACATTCTACGGGTGGGAGTCACTTTGTGTGCGTGGATTGTGGGAAGAGGTTCAGCTGGTGGTCATCCCTGAAGATTCACCAGCGCACACACACAGGCGAGAAGCCTTACCTCTGCGGTAAGTGTGGTAAGAGCTTCAGCCAGAAGCCCAACCTGGTGCGCCACCAGCGCCACCATACGGGCGAGAGGCCTTTCTGCTGCCCAGAGTGCACGAGACGCTTCAGTCAGAAACAGCACCTACTCAAGCACCAGAAGACACACTCTCGGCCTGCCACTCACTCGTGTCCAGAATGTGAGCGCTGCTTTCGGCACCAAGTGGGCCTCCGCATCCACCAGCGAGCACATGCCCGAAACCACCTGGGTGCCCGTGTGAACTTACCCGAGATGCTCCGGTGTGCTGCTGCACGTCGCTGGGCCTGCCGCTTGCGCCCAGGATCACCACGCGGGCACCCCGAGTGGGTCTGGCTGGGGCTCTGCCGGAGTTGGTGGGGTCAGAATGGTGTCCGGACAACAGCCCACAGCCGCTTAGGTCCCAGTGAACAGCGCCAGTTCATCTGCAATGACTGCGGCAAGAGCTTCACGTGGTGGTCATCGCTGAACATCCACCAGCGCATCCACACGGGTGAGCGGCCGTATGCATGCCCTGAGTGTGGCCGCCGCTTCAGCCAGAAGCCCAACCTCACGAGGCACCTACGCAACCACACCGGTGAGCGGCCGCACCCTTGCTCTCATTGTGGACGCAGCTTCCGCCAGAAGCAGCACCTGCTCAAGCACCTGCGCACGCACCTGCCTGGCGCCCAGGCCGCCAGTTGCACCAGCTGTGGCCAGAGCTGCCCCAGCCGTGCAGCACTGCGAGCCCACCAGCGTGTGCACGCAGCTGCCGAGCTGCTGCGCTCGCAGTCTGCAGTCCCGGGTGATGTGCCCGGCTCTGAGTCACAAGCTGAGATTGCCCAGAGTGTGACTGTGAAGCCCCAAGGTCCCCACGATGCTAAGGGAGTGCTGTGTGACCAAGGGTGCGAGACACTGGCTGTGCCCAGTGAGCAGCGCCAGTTCATCTGCAACGAGTGCGGCAAGAGCTTCTCATGGTGGTCAGCGCTCACCATCCACCAGCGTATCCACACGGGCGAGCGGCCCTATGCCTGCCCAGACTGCGGCCGCTGTTTCAGCCAGAAGCCTAACCTCACACGGCACCGGCGCAACCACACAGGCGAGAGACCCTACCTGTGCACAGCCTGTGGCCGCAGCTTCCGTCAAAAGCAGCATCTGCTCAAGCATCAGCGCGTCCATCGTGGAGCTCAGGCACCACACCCTGGCCCAGAGGAAGAGCTGTAATGTGCCCTGTGCAGCTGATGGCAGCAGTGGAGGATGGTGGAGTGTGTGCCTGTAGGGGGCATATCAGGAACAGGAGATGCTCCCCAAGTTAAGCTCCTCAAGGTTCTGAGACCTGAGGATGGTATTCTAGAAGCATCTCAAAGGAAGCCTAAATAGTGCCTAGTAGGGGAGGTGAGATCAAAGCTGTGAGTGTCTAGGATGGGCTGTGATTGTTAGTGTACCATTCAGAATTGGCCCCCAGCTATAGGCACCTTGTGAGGGGCTCTTGGGAGCCTTAGGAAAGCCACCGTGTGTGAAATGACCTGGCACTGATCAATGGTAGCACTAGCCTGTCACATAAGCTATAAGATGGTCAGTGGGGTGGTCCCCATGGGAAAGACGTCACAGACTCCAGGATAACAATAGAACAAAGGCTGTGGCTAAGAAGGTAGTTATTTTCCCAGCACCAAGGACAGTGCCGAGCAGCCATGCTGGATGGTTTGATGGCAGCCTCTGAGCCTCTTGCTGCTTGGGGTGCTAAGTACAGCAGACTGGCCTAACTGGCCATGTGTTGTGGTGCAGTTGGGGGTCGTGGTGCAGTCAGGTGGTCTCACCCATAGCTTGGGGAAGTGGCTATGCAAGAACAGGTATCTGTGCCAAGTGTGTGTGTTTCTGTGACTGACTTGGGTCCTAACCCTAGTATTGGAGAAAAATGAAGGACTGAATGTTCCACATGGTGTCACTGTTCTTTCTGAATCATCCTTACTGGAGCCCAGATGTACGAGCTCCCTAGGATAAGGTGTGTGTGTGTGTGTGTGTGTGTGTGTGTGTGTGTGTGGCAGGTGCCGGGAGTGTTACCATTCACTTGTGTCCTACTCCTACCCGCCGCCCAGGCTGGAGGGTAGTGTTCTGTCTTCCACTCTCTTTCATGTCACTTGAGTGTCTCTTCCCATACACTGATCCTCCGTCCCCCACTCTGTCCTTCTGAAGTCACCTCTCATGTCCCTCTAAAGAAGGGTGGCTGATGTGCTGGTGCTGACAGGAGCCAGGGCTCCAGCCCAGGCTATGTAGCCTTAGGTCTATACTCCTTCCAGGAGATGCGTACCAGGGGCAGATACTTTGGAAGCAGGAGGAAGGTGGGACCCAGGAAAGTTCTGGAGAAGGGAGAACACTTGTGGGTGTCGTGGGGCTTGTATTCCCGGGGACAAGTACAGAGTTCAGTCTGCCTTCTGGTCACCACTCTTAAACAGAGACTACTGTAGCCTTTTATTTTGGAGATGCTAGACCCTTGCAGCCATTGCACCTCTCCTGAGGAGCACAGTGCAGTGAAGCTTAGCCTTAACCATGGCCAGTTCTTTCTTGGTCAAATTCTTTGATTCTAAACTGGACTGAATCCTGCACTGGGTGAGGCATGCTGATCAGCTCTGAGTACCAACAGGAAGGTGAACCTGCAGAGTTCCCTGTCCTACCCCTCTGTCCTCCCCCATCTCTCTCTCTCTCACACACACACACACACACACACACACACACACACACACACACACAC
>JANHMN010000016.1:67347270-67372031 GCA_030674055.1 Rhabdomys pumilio | reverse complement strand
CACACACACACACACACACACACACACACACACACACACACACACACCGGAAGTGGCTTCTCCCCTGCCTCCCTGTTAATACCCTGCCCTTCCTACCCAGCCTAACCTGCCCTTCCCAGGAGGTGTCCAGTATCTTGAATCACATCAGAACAGAATCCTCTTCGTCATCTAGCAAATCCTGAATCTAGCCTGAAATGATGAACTACTCCTGAAAGGCATCCCAGGGTACCACCATTTGGGGCTAGAGAACCATTGCCATCAGGACAGACTCTGCAGAAACACTGGCTCCCTATAGAACCAAGGGGCAGTACAGGCAGACACTGAAGATATCAGATATGCTCCGTCCTTCAGTAGAATAGGTGCTCTCCTGAACATAGCCGGTGTTTAATGTCAAATCACAGCAAGGCATCGGCTCCAAACAGACTTGTGTACCAGGATCTGTGTTAGCTGGGTAGAACATGGCCTCTGCCCTCACTGAAGGACATCCTAGGGAATCATTTTCAAATGCTGTGCAACTCGTCACAGTCTGTACGCTCAAGAAAATGGCTTTCAGCCCTGGCCTTGTTAGCAAGGCTTTCTTGTTTATTATGCCATTTAATTCCATGTGTTCACCAGTCTTGTTCTATCTACACTGATGGCAGGTCCAGGCCGCCTGTCGGCCTAAGGTCTGTTGTCACTACTGTTGGCTCCTCAAAGGAAAGCACAGAACTGTCAACTTCAGTTCTGATTCCCTTTCTTTGTAAAGTGGGTCAGAGAATCTCAAAGAGGTGGCATGAAATCAAAGACAAGGTCAGACTCGTCCTAGAGGTTTATAATGTGGGTTACAGTACAGCACTGCAGAGATTAAAGGGGGTACATGGGGGCCAGCCCTGAGAAAGGAAACAGGACCCCAAGGGCTTCTACCCTGTCCTCTGCCAGGTGCAAGCCTGCAGGGGCATTGTGGCCAAGCTTGCTAAAGGCCACATCAGCTGGTTGGGGCTGGATCCTGGAACCATTGTCTTCTGTGAGGAGCAGGCTGACCTTAGAGTTAGATGGTACATGAAGAGAGACTGGCATTTGGTAAGCAACAAAAACATCAAGTTTGACTGCAGAGGGGAGGGGGTCAGACTCCCTGGGAGGGTTTGATGTACACTGTTGAGGGTCAGTCTGCCATGGGAAGCTGACTGAAGGAAGGTGGGGGGCGGGTGGGATACAGAGGCCTGAGGAGCAGCTGCCCAGTAGGTGCACTAACCTGGAGAGAAATCAAATCTTTGTTCAGGGAGGCTTGGTGAAAAAGCTGGCGGAGTTGGGCCATATGGGACCCTTTTCAAAAACAAAAAAAGCAACTAAGTACACTCGAGTGCACATTGTCACACACACACACACACACACACACACACACACACACACACACACACGGTTCCTGAGTTTCAACTTGAGTTTTATATAATAGCTACGAGGCAATAATGCTCCCTAGTACTAACGGTGCTTCTATTGGCCAAACCCTAGAAGCCCTGCCTTCTCCCACACCTTCCTCCACCCTTTACCCATATCCCAAATGTAGAAAAAGGTGGGGTTTCGTTGTCAATCAAGGATAGAGTTACAGCTCTGGGGTTGAGGCTTTGGGACCTTGGCAGGTGAAGCACACGGCAAGCGCTCCTTAGGAACCTGCCATTATGATTCCAACAAGCTTCGTGATGTGTGGCTACCTGAAGAGCAATTACCCTACAGAAAGGGGAGAGAAGGATTTTTCCCTGTTGAGTCTCTATGCGGAACTGCACTACTCAGTTTTTCTGTTGCTGTGCAAATAACAACGGTGGTCCTATCCTAAGGGCGTGGCGGGTTTCAGTCCTTGCTTACCTGGCTCTCTGGCTCTGGCTCTGAGGTGAGACAGAGTATCATGGTGGTAGGAGTGTCTGGCAAAGGAGGCTGCTCATCTTAAGGCAGCCAAGAAGCAGAAAGACAGGAAAGAACCAGGGACAAGGTGTATCATTCATGGGAACCCCTCCCACCCAAAGGCCTACTCCTCCAACAAGGTCCCGCCTCCAACATTCTGTCATATGAGTCCATCAGTGACTAATCCTTGAGCCACTGACGCGGTGGTTCTCATCCTGTGGGTTGTGACCCCTTTGGGGCTGCAGATCACATATCCTGCATATCAGATCTTTATGTTACGATTCACGACTGTAGCAAAATTACAGTTATGAAGTAGCATATATGGCTGGGGTCACACTACATGTACTGCATTGAAGGTTGAGAATCACTGCTGAAGGGAGGGGCGTTCTGTTTCTCAATGGTAGCTGGGATGAGCCCAATTCTCCACAGTCAGTTCATATGCCATGTGTTTAAAAGTTTGGCTGAAGTGATGTTGTAAGTCTTGTCTTGGACTTTAATTGTGAAGAAAGAACTTTGGAACAAGAGTCGACACCTCACAAACAGAGCCCTACATCTATACTCAGGTCCCCTCAGCCCCAACACCCCTCTAAGTTGTAGCTGGTTCTGCAGTTTAGCTTGCAGCTCCTCATTCTCTTCTTGTCAGGATGGCCGCCCATGGAGATGTCAGACGTCCATGTATACATGTATTCTTCACTGAGAAGACAGTGAAAAAGATTCATCACAACAGACTCTTAGAGGCACAGGGATGCTAAAATCACAGTCCCTGCTCTTAGAAATTTACAACCAGACAATTTGGCGAGATGTAGTGGGGGGCATGACCTGATATCTAGGGATCGAAAGACCTCTTGGAAAGAAAGGCGAGACAGAAATCCTGGAGATTTATCCCTGTGCAGGCGGTACTGAAGGACAGTCAGCACAGCAATCTGTAGGAGCCTCGGGAATATTCTGGAGCTACCTGTTCGTTTGGTGTGCCTAGGGGTGAATGCAGCACAAGGTCTGAGCAGGGCTTGCCAAGTTAGCTGGCTCATCCAGGCAGAAAGGATCCACAGGACTTTGGTAGGCTCCAGCTGCTTTGTGACTCTTACATGATGGTGGTGGCCACATGTGGGCCTCTGTCCTGCTTGGATAAGCAAGCACGGCTGTGTATGCAGAGTGTTGTCACATTGTCATGCTGTTGTGTGTGCCACAGCACATGAAGATGGGCTTGGGCTGGGGACAGATGCTTGCGTGTGAAATGGGAGAACAGAAGTGACTCAGCTGGAATTAAGCCTTCACTCTTGTTGTTCCCCCTCAGAGACGTAGGGTTTTGGTTGGCATCCCCTCTTTCCCATCTCTGCCCACAGCTGTGCTTTTCTTTTTCATACTGGCATAGCTTACCTAGAGAATGATGTTAAGGGTGTGGTCCTGTCCCTCCACATATTACTCTGTTTGCTATTGAAAACCTTGATCTCCCTAAGTGTTCCCATTTTTCCTGTAGCCTGCTTAAGAGATGAAACCCATTTCCCTGGCAGTCGACAGCTCCTGCAGCACGAGCTGGACATGGAGGAAGTATATCTGTCAGAGATCAAATGGTGTATGCCACAGGAACTCATAACCGGCCCTGGTATGGTTAAGCATCCATCCCGGTAGACTTCTTATGTGACCTTCGCCACTTTTAAAGTTGTGGGTGTTAGAGGAAGCCACCTTGGGTTTCCTTTTAAAAATCTTTTCTCATCTATAAAATGGGATCATAACAACGTTATGGTCCCGTTTTATAGCTGCAAATGGTTAATTGGAAGTTTCCATGAGAGAATACATGGGACATGGTGGTGTATAAAACAAGGATATGGACAGGCAAGGGGTGTCATTAAAGGGAGTGGGAACCCGGAATCTGGTGCTACCTCTCACACCTGCTGCTTCTGTGCACTCACTTTCTCATTCACTCACTCACTAATTATTTATCCATTCATTTGAGACGGAGCCTCACTATACCACTGGCCTGCATGGAAGTCAATCGGTAGATAAAGCCGGCCTTGAACGCCAGAGATTTGCCTCTGCCTTAAGTGCTGGGATATTTAATCCCAGCACTTAAGGCAGAGGCAATGCCACCATGCCTGACTTCTCTGGGGATTACAAACAGTCCATTTAGGGGACAGCTTTGGTTTGATCACAATAGTCCACAAGAGGGGACTCTATGGGGCTTTAACTCTGAGACTCCATTACTGGGTCCCTGCTTCTTTTCCTTCTTGCTCCTCCGGAAGAGCGCGCTGGTCTCAGAGTCCCAGCCGGCTTCCAGGAACTGGGGTACGTCTAAAGCCTAGCTAGCCTGCTTCTGCCTAGGGATGAGTGATCTGAAGACCTTGCTCCTCCAGAAAGGATGGCCGGGGATGGGGTTGTCGGGACACAGGGGTGAGTCCTCCTGCACGGCAACGCTGCCCCTAGAATCTGGACCCTTTTCCTTCACGGGCAGGCGCAGCGCTCGCTGCATCCCCTTTCCCCGCCAGCTAGGTTGTTGGCGCGTTAGACCTCCCAGCCTCACGGGGCTGCTGTGCGGCTGCGACGAAGCTGGCGACTGCAGCGCTGCGGCAGAGGCAAGGGCTCCGGAGGAGGCGCCACGTGAGTCCCAGGCTAGCGCCCAAGATCTGGAGGGAGGTTACCGTATTTATCGAGGCCAGTGGGGGGACCCTTGATGCCCGGTCACTGCTGGCGTGCTACCGTATTTGCCTGGAGCTGTGCAAGTCCTTTCTGGGAGTGGCAGTGCCGCGACTTAATTACTTGTTTACTCAGGATACCGCGGTCCCGTGGGGGGCGCTGCGGGCACAGGGGTGGGTGGATTGCATGCATTCCTCTAGGAGCTGGGACTGGCAGCCCAACAGGGTGGGCTTCGGAAGCTGGGTAGCGGCCTGTTCCTAGGGTGGGGTTGCGATGCACAGCTTGTCACATTTCTCGGACCCCTGAACTGACAAGGCTGTGAGAGTCACGCTGGGTGGGGTGAGCTCTTGGAATTAATGCAGGGGTTTGACCAGACCAGCGCGGCAGGAGGCTTTTCGGCTTTATGGGGGGCGGGGAAGAAGGGCGCAGCGCTGCGGGAGACTTAATTGTTTTTTCCTTGGGCCGCTCAGACTCTTGAGGAAAAAGCTGCTGCAGACTGCAGAAGGGGAGCAGATTGGGCTGTGAGTGTGGCACCTAATGGAGGAACTTGGGGGGAGGGATGGAAAACTATGGCTTTAGACCCGCCGGGCCCTGGTCAGAGTTCTAGTAGGGAAAATGGGGAGATTGCCCAATGACAGGACCAGGCTCAGATTGGCCAAGGAGACTTTGATGGGTCTGTCTTTGCAAATGCCAGCACAGATGTCTGGGGAGGGATTATGGGTGGAGCTACAGGGCAATGGATTCTAATCCTTTTCTCCAGGGTGAGTGCCAATTCCAGCCTGGCCTGAAGGTAGGGGAAGACAGAGGGTGTCTCTGAGACTCCCACCCTGCAGGTTGATTGACTGAGGCTGGAAGTTTGGAGAAGACCTGAAGGGAGGTTAGAAGGGAATTCTAGACAAGCTTTTCTGATGGAAGGAGTGAATGGAGTGGGTTCCAGTTGCTCTATAAGGCATGGGAGTGATAGCAAGTCACCGCCCCTGTAGGGCATGGTGACCCTTTGAGAATGAATGGGTTTGTGGTGGCTGGGGTGTTGGTAGGCACCTGTGTGTCAAGGGATGTTTAGTTGTTGAGCAGATGGTATATTGAAACATTTTCAATTTCAACAATGAGTCAGGAGACTTAGGGCCTAGTCCTGGCTCACCTTGCTGTGTGACCTTGGACACTGTTGGTTTCACCCAGCTTCAAACGTTCCATTTACAAGCCTGGGCTCAGGAACGCTGTTCTCCTTGTTCAAGGATGCTGTGAGGGCAGTGGGGAACTATTTCAGAGAGGCACAGTTGGTCTGGGAAGACAGTCTTTACAGGAGGCATGCTGGGAGCCAGTGCTGGGGTGATGAGTGTAAGTGGGCAGCCTTTGGACCAGGCCTGCCTCCTTGGGAGTTCTTGCTTTGGTTCAGTGACCTGCAGCTTTTCAAACTGTGTGGTATGATTCATCTTGCTAAACAGCGGGACTACTTTTAATGGTTAACCCAGGGAGGCCACTTCCAACTTTACGGGGAGGAGGGGGGTGTTATTTTACTTCCTGCTTTAAGCCATCGATGACCTTCCTTTTTTCCTGAAGGTTTTGGGTCACCTTCTATGCTTGGGCATCTAACTAGAGAAGGCGCTCCTGAGAATTTTCCAGCAGTTTTGAGCCCATATCTTGTATGCCAAAGGCACAGGGCTTGATGTGTCTTCTAACAGAAGGTAGCTCTCTGTTCTTGAGGTTATTCCAGGGTGATGATAAAGGCCATAGGGCAGCAGACCTTTGAAGGGGATGCTGGAGAGGTCAGGGAAGACTTCTAGAAGGAGGTGGCTCTTGAGAAGAGCCCGGGACGACAGACTGTGATGAAACAAAACAAAACTGTTGATGGGCAAACTCTGGAGGTTGTGGGAAGTGATTCCTCCCTCAGGCTGGAGAATGGCTGACCCTGGGCTCTTCCTTGATTCCTCTCTCCGCTTCTGCTTCTCCAGGGGCTGGTGATTGCATCTGGAAGTGCCCATGACAGAGCTGGTGTCCTCCAGGGGAGGGTCCCCTACAGGGGACGGGGAGGAGGGTCTAGGGGACGATCAAGGCCTGGTTATCCACCACCCCGCGGAGGAACAGTCCCACCGCTGCCCACTGTGCGGGCAGACCTTCTCCCAGCAGCCCAGCCTGGTGAGGCACCAGAAGGCGCACGTTGGGGCTGGCCGCGCAGCCGCCTTCGTGTGTCCCGAGTGCGGCAAGGCCTTCAGCGTCAAACACAACCTGGAGGTGCACCAGCGCACACACACCGGCGAGCGGCCCTTCCCCTGCCCCGAGTGCGGCCGCTGCTTCAGCCTCAAGCAGAACCTGCTCACGCACCAGCGCATCCACAGCGGCGAGAAGCCGCACCAGTGCGCGCAGTGCGGTCGCTGCTTCCGCGAGCCGCGCTTCCTGCTCAACCACCAGCGCACCCACGCGCGCATGCCCACGCCGCACCCGCGCCGTCCTGGCGTCTTCGGGGAGCGGCGACCCTATTTCTGCCCTCGCTGCGGGAAGAGCTTCGCGCGTGAGGGCTCGCTCAAGACCCACCAGCGCAGCCATGGCCACGGGCCTGAGAGCCAAGCTGCCCATTTGAGCCGCGTGCTATGACTGGTGGGAGACCTGCCACCACCAGCTGCCTCCAATCCAGAAGCCACATCCAAGGGTGCTGAGTTGCAGTCCCCTGGCTGGATGGGCGGCTCCTGGGAGGAGGCCGGGGCCAGCTTAGGATGTTGAAAGGTTTTCTTCCTTCCCCTGGACCCCTTGGCTGGCTGCATGTATCCGCTTTGGGCACCTGCATTAGTTTGCCTCTTCCGGCTGCCTAGAGCAGGTGAGACCCCCAGGGCTGGCCAGAGTCCCCTGAGGTGTGAGGGTGGTGGGAGTGGGGAGTGGGTGTGTAGTGTTGGCTGTCTAGATCAGGACTAGGGAGGTGGGGCTTGTGTTGGTCTCCATGACTTGCTGTTTACCCCATCTTCATTCCCAGCATGTCAGACTTGAAAGCGACTTGGAGAGGGCCACTTGCCACGGTTCCCAGACCCAAGCTCGGTCCCCAAAGCCTCAGCCTCCTGCACCCACTGCCTGATGGCCTTGAGAAGCCATTTCACTCCATGTCTCAGTTTGCTTATCTGTAAGTTGGAGATGGAAGATGAGAGACTTTTCCTTTTCCCTGGGGTGCCATGAGGCTTCACTGTTAGCAGAAGGTGAAGCCATTTGTCTGGAGAGTTGTACTAATTAGTTCTGGGTTATGCTCTGCTCCACTCTTAGTGGGACCCCCCCCCCACCCCAGGCCCAGGCACTTAGAAGCCCATACTCATGCCTGTGACAGTGTCTGCACAGAGATAGGGACTACAGTTGGGACAGCCTGCTCTGGGTTGGATGGTGACTGTCTTCACCTAAGGGGTTTTCGTGGCTTTGCACTGAGTCCTAGAGAGACAGAATTGCTGTAGGAGGAGTTGGGGTGAGGAAGGATGGCTTCAGGACAGCAAGGGCTAGCATTTGTTCCACAAAGGACAGTGTTCAGAGGGAAGGCACACCAGAAATTTGTCATGAGTGCAGTGACCTATGATTCAGAATGAGAACAGAGGCCCTGGGAGGACAGATGCATGCACAGAGTCTTGAGGTTCATTCAAATAATGAGAAGGGAGGCCTAAGGCCTTCTGGTAAGAATGCTAGCTAGGGCTTGCTTTAAGACACATGTTTACAAGTTGTCACTCGGAGGCACTGGCCTTTTTTTTTCCATTTGACAAACAAGGAAACCAAGACTCGCCCAAACTTGTTCCAAATTACAGCAAATAATTAGTGCTACACAGTAGGTCAAGTCAAGGCCTGGTTTTCCATTTTATACCTGAAAACCCTTCAGCCTTCTGGTTGAATTATTGAAAGTGCAGCTGGGAGAGCCTGGGCCCATGGCCAGGGGCCAGATGACAGGCCCTCATGGGCAGGGCATCACTGGGTTTGACAGGTGCGTTTGACAGATGCTGGGGTTCTGAGCTGGCCTCTGTTCCCTGAGCCCTTGCTTCCAGCTATGCCTGTGTTTGGTGCTAGAAACTGTTCATTGCCTTTGCTCTTTGTCCCACCTCAATGCCATGTGGCTCCTTTGGAATCACTGGCCTCTGCCTGAGATCCTTGGTGATTATTGTAATGTGGACTAGTATTTAGTGGCAGAAAATATTTAAGGAGGTCCTGGGAGATCAGAAGCTAGTCAGTCACTCAAGTACCCAGACCAAGGCATGTCATGTGTAAACAAGCCAATAATCTTGGCAGTGCTTTGCTGGTGGTAAGAGATGGACTTAAGAGTGGATCAGGTGAATGTGTCCATGTAGTTCCGATGGGCTGGTAGGTAAGGCCGTGCTAACTATAATGTACTGACCATGGTCTCTGCTTCTGTGAACAGATATGAAGTGGACAGGACCTCATGGCCCAGGACCTGCAGGGCACCTCTGGGCATGGAAACTAAAAATGGAGTCTCAGGTCCTGGGTTCCTGGCATGAGGACGTGTCTCCTCAGAAGACCTACCTCGTGTTGGTAGAGCATGGAATAGAGGCTGACTCCATGCCTTGGTGGGAAAATTCCCCAGATCTGACTTGAGTCACAGCTGGGCAAACCTCTTTTTTGGCTTCCTGATCCTAGACCTCAACTCAGGTGTGGAGGCAGAGACAGCCCCTGTGTGGAGAGGTGGCTTTTTTGTTCCAGCCTGGCTCAGCCCTTGGTTGAAGGGCAGGGACAAGGAGTGACTGTTGCAACAAGATGGTGTCGGACTTGGCTCGAGAGGCAAAACTTCCCTCAAGATGTGAACAGCACATGAAGGCTTGCTTCCACGCCCTTTCAGAGCTAGAAAGGTTAACACTTCAGGGGCTTGTGGCTCTTTAAAACCTGATGGAGGCTGTGGACCTTGTCTTAGAACTCACATACTCACGGGGCTCTCAGTGCCACGCAGTTTCGGGAGCCTCTGGACTCCAGCCTAAAGACCTCAGCCCTGGGGATTCCATCTCCCATCCTTTCCTTACTCCACACAAGTGTGACGCTCTCCTCCTGGTCTCCTCTTGTTTGGGAATAAAGAATTCTGAGGCTGAGCCCCTTTTAGTCCATCCAATCCCTTCTCTGCAATATGACAGTACCTTGGATTTCTGGCCAGGCTTCCCTCCCCAGACACTGCCCAAGATTGGCTCCTGGGCTTGATTCCTTTCCCCTGTTTTGTGTCTGACAGGCTGTAGGGTTTTACAGTGGAGCCCTCTGCTTGGCTCTGACTGCACTTTCGGAGTCAGGGGAAGGTGGGCCTGCTGAAGGGATGGTAAATCATTTTCTCTGTGTCAATTCCACGGAGAAGGAATGATGCTTCCACTAGCCATATGCAACCAGTCAGGCCTCCTAGCTGGGCAGGCATGTAGCTCCAGGCAGGAATCACCTGGGAAGGTGAGGATAGAGGGGCACCAGAACCCTGCACATGGTGCCCATGGGTCTGAGCAGTGGGAGGAGCCAGTGGAGGGCTTGCATGCATCCCCATACATAAACAGGGGTACAATGAGGAGGTGAGGGTCCTGGGCCACTGCTAGTTAAGGCCTCACATCCTCACATATGAGCAAGTCAGTTGAGAGCCCACAAGTGTCTCCCTTTCCTTCTTAGAATGAGCCATTCGTTAGGAAAGGGGGAGGGGCTTTCTTTTCCATCAGGACTTGGTTGAAACCTCTGGATTCCTGACTTGGGGTCTTACTGCCTATATTCCCCTTGCAGTTTGGGTTACAAGTTCTTACCAAACCCCCATGCCTTATTCTGGGGTCACTGAGTACTCAAAGAGGTTAGAGAACGGGGAGGCGCTATCCATACCTTGGGAACGACCATGCACCTCTTTTCCTTGGCTAATTTAGAGGAGCCTTCACCATGCCCCTCAGATAACCGCCAAGCTTGTCTTTCCCCCGCTGTAACTGTGCCATGCCTTCCCTTATGCTGGTTTGAAATGTTCTTCCCCCAGCCCCCAAACCCACTTATTCACCGGGGCTGAGCCTCCCAGCCCACCCAGCCCAGGCCCCTTCTTAACAGTCCTCATGTTAACACTCGGTGTCTCCCTGGGTAGTATGTGCTGTTTAGTCTTGTGCTTGTTTCTTCTGTGTTTGTGTATGTAAACGTGCTGTGTGTGCACATGTGCACTTTGAGTCCCCAACTAGACTGTGAGCTCCCTGAGGGCAAGGGGCTGTCATTTCTTCTTCAGCCTCTGTTGGGTCAAGCCCAGACCTGGGCTCCCAACTCTCAGGAAGACACTTGACAACTGCATGATGAACACATGCTGGAGGTCATCTCAGGTGGAGGGTTGTGTGCAAGCGGAGAGTCCACGTGGGGTAGCTAGACGGGTATGGTGTTGGGTTGTGGGCTGACTCCTCGGAAGCTCAAGGTCTCATGTCCTTGTAAATTGGAGATAGTAGAAGCAGGAGGGACACCCTCCCCCACCCAACACACATAGACCGTGGCTACACAGGAGTGCACACGAATGGATGGATGTCCAGCTTGGATATTCACAAAGGTCCCTGACATCTGTTGGAGGAGGTGACTCAAATAAATGTTCTCTAAAACAGCATGTATGTGGAGCGGTCCTTGGGGGACATAGATGGGAAGAGGGTAGCAGTTTATGTCTCAGCCTGTATCTTAACCTCCATCACTTCTGGGAGAGTTTCATTCAAGGTCACATGTTCTTATGTTCAAAGTGGAATAGTAGCCAAAGACCATAAACTCCAGCAGAGTTAGTACAGGCCTGTCTGTCCTGATAGGGATTGCTTGTTCGGTCTGGCTAACATATTCCAACTTCTTTCAGTCATTCTCAGCCCCAAATGGGACAATACCTGCTCAAAAGCTGAGATGATGCTCACAGGCCTTCAAGAGCTGGGCCACCAAGGAGACTTGAGCCAGGAAATTGTACTCCAGGGTGGGTCATCTCCAAAGGAAAACTTGGCCAGTCACATTTCTTCTTGACTGTAGTAGCCCTAAGAGCCTGATTGCTGGCTCAGAACTGTGGTGAGAACAAGCAGGTCATATATAATTGGTGCACACCACACCCTTGCCCTGAGCTGGAGCCTGTCACAGACCACATCTCCAATGCAAGTGCTAGACAGCACCTTGATGTCAGGTGGGCCTCCACCATCAGGCCTTGTTAGTGTGTAGGGTATGGGCCCAACCATGGCTGAGGAATACTCGAGATTCTGTCATTAGCCAAGGAAGGTCGTGAGTGGGACCTGGCTCTGGGCCAGTGCCTTTGAAGCTTGGCTCTAAGGTGAGTGACGGGGAGTGGAGTAGTCAGGGCTGATGTGATACATTTGCATTGCCTAAATTGAAGGCAAGGCCCAGCCTCTTATTCTGCCCCTGCAGCTCCCATGGCAGAAGCAGCAGCTGTGGCCTAGTCTCTATTGTGGTTCAGGTCCTCTTTGTGAACCTCAGACACGGTTACAAGCCTGGTTCAGCCTGAGCTGTGGAATGGGGAAGACATGAATGGCTTCTGAATTACAACCCTCTACTGTCACCCACAGTATGAGGATAGGGGGAAAAATAGAGCTGAGTAGATGGTGGGTAAATCCCAGGGGATGAGCAGTGGGGTATGTGTGTGTGTACACATGCGTGAGCATACATGTATGTGTTTGCAACCATGGGTGTATGTGATCTGGGCCAGAGCATCACTGTTTTTTGGGAGCTTGTATGTGAAGCCATGGGTCCAACCCCAGACTCAATTTGGAAGCTTAATTTTAAAAAGATGCCATCCACATCGAGGGCTGTGTCCATTCATGTCTATCATCTGAGGAGGCTCAGGCACCTCTAAGAAGAGAAGAGGAGATGTAATGATTGCTCCCCTCCCTGGGCAAGTTGTAGGGAATAGAGGCAAGAAAAGATTCAGTACCTTCATAGGGGTCCATCTGCCAGTGCTGTTACCACTGTCATGGTCCTGGGGCTGGCCATATCAGTAGGGCCCATCCTCACCTGACTTTCACAGCCCAGCTTTATGGGAATTGGCTGGGATACAAGACACAGCAGAGAATGAAAAGCTAAGAAATGTTTGGTCCTGGGCCAAAACATAGGTGTCTTTTCTGGAATAGGCTCCTAGTCCTCATCTGTATATCCTGCCTCAGTTGCTGTCTTCAGATACCCCAAAGCCCCATTGTCTTCACCCCAAGTGAGAGAAGGTCTGTGTGTGTGCTCTTGGTGTTCCTTATCCCTTTATAGTTATGATGCATGTTGGCCACTGTGATAGTTAATATTGCCATTTTTTAAGAAAACATATTTGAGGTAAGCTTTATTAAATACTGGCCAGGACAATGGACACCAGTATTCCCCGAGTATGGGACCAAATTACACTAGTCACAGGCTAATAAAGCCAAAACTCATAAGACTGTACTTCCCGCCTTCATCCAATCAGGGGCAAGCATACCTTCTGACATGTTTCCTGCCTACATACCACCCACCCATCTCAGCGTATGTGTGATCAAGCATACCCTGTGTAGTTGGGGCAGCCAAGTTTGTTTATGAAATCGAAAACATATGGTTGTTATCTTACATGACGAACAGCCCCCAGCATTCCAGGAAGTTATCTGTCTGTGGACAAATGGGGCTTACAGGTTTGAGGCATTTTTAAAAAATAAATCTTAAGCACAATAATTATGTTTTAAACTTAAAACATAATTTTAGCCATTTCATTCACCCATGAGTTGTATCCTGAGTCAAATCCCTGACTCTGTGGTGGGTACGTATTTATGTTGGGATCTAATAACCATCAGCTTAATGGTGCCCAGATGGAACCAGGCACTTATTTCATCTCAGGTCCTTGTGTGTGTGTGTGTGTGTGTGTGTGTGTGTGTGTGTGCATTTTATTTTTTTTAAGTATAGCCAAATTGTGTCTAATGGTTTCGGAACGGTTTGAATAGAAACAATAATTTTCTCCCAAACCCACACAATAACCTTCTTGGTCCACATAGAGCAGGTCAAGTGGCCAATTATATTATTAAACTGTTTCAGATAATGAATCTACCTGTTGATAGATAGCTTGGTTAGGGTTTTATTACTGCGAAGGGACACCATGACCAAGGCAAATGCTATGAAGGCAAACATTTAATTGGTGCTGGCTTACAGTTTCAGAGGTTTATGGACTAAATATGGCAGGAAATATGGCAGCGTGCAGGCAGACCTGGAGCTGGAGGAGCTGCGAGTTCTACATCTTGATCCAAAGGCAGCTAGGAGGAGACTGTCACACTAGGCATAGCTTGAGCTTATGAGACCTCAAATCCCACACCCACAGTGACAAACTACCTCCAAGAAGTCTATAGCTACTCCGACAAGGCCACACCTCCTAATAGTGCCACTATGGGCCAAGCATTCAGACACACGAGTCTATGGGGGCCAACTTATTTAAACCATCACAATAGATCTGGGTCTATCTGGTTTTAACAGGTACCTTTTCCAGATAGGCATTCTGGGTAGCCGTTTTGTTCCTTATGTCAGGGCATTTTCTTTTGATCGAACATTCCAGCCTGTTGAAGATAAAGGGTGATGTACCCTCTTCTGTAACTTTCTGCTGAAATTAGACCATCATTGTCAGGGCCCAGGGAGGCTGGAATGCTAGTCAAAGGCCAGGAAGAGATTCAGACAATGGGGCATTCACCAGAAACATGTGGTTAGCTGACCCAGCTGAAGAGACAGAGAGCAATTCCATCAGCGGGACTGGTTCACACCAGCTTTCATCTAGTGCGAGAAGCTGTTTGAAGCAGTCTCTGGTGTGCAGCGATGTCTGCATGGGCTCTGCCAGCCTAGTGGAAATCTGGGGATGCCTCCAGAGGCTGGCTGTTTTTCTCAGCACAGCAGTTCACTCTAATAGCCAGCAAAACAGAAAGCATGCCTTAAAGCCTTTGGCTGTCTCAAGGTGCACACTTTTGAGGCAGCTTTTCAGCCTTTGGAGCAGAGTGGAGAGGTCCAGCATTAGATTTGGGTGGGGTCATCTGCTCTCACTAGTGTAACCATGGGCTTCTTTTTTTTACTTGGACCCAAGTTCCCAAAATAACAACTCTTGAGACTTATTATTTATGAATAATTGCCTAAGCCACAAGCTTTGACTCGTTCTCCCCAGCTTCATCCTGTTCCTGCCAGCAAGCCTTCCTGATGGACCTTCCCAATCCCCTCATGATGAGATGACTCCTTTGAACTATAAGCAGATAGATCCTCTCTCCCTTAAATTGCTTCTTGGCAGGAATTTGGTCATAGTAATGGAAAAGAATACAGACAGAGTTTACAGCTGCCCAGCCTGAGAGTTGCAGCAACCCTGCCCTACCTGCTAACTGGAAGCTGACCAGGAGATGCAAGGAGTTCTGTGTTGCAGCTTGTGCTCAGTTTCCAGGAGAGCTGAACAGAAGTGGGGGCCTCCTGCTGAGATGTACTGTGGCATCCTTGCTCTGTCCTGTGCTGTTTGCAGCTGCTTTTTTTCTCGGGAACCTTTCTAATAATTCTCAGACTGTCAAGTGAGCACCGCTGTTTCAGCACCTCCTGGATGCTGCATTTTGTGGGACCAGGTCTTTGAAGACCCAAGCTCTTTTTCCCCAGAAGATGGCTAGTTCTGTGTGATACTGGTCACCTGTGGGTCTTCAGTGAAGAATTGTCACTGGGTTCATGGGTGGTAGATGACAACTGGGGAAAGGATCCAAATGTTGGCTGGATCCACAGTAGAGACACGGAAGTACTTTTCACCTGGAAACAAGGGTTGAGAGCTGAGTTTAGAGGGAAGGGCCAGGGTCTGTATGACTGTGACCAAGGTTTTGAACCTCTGTTTCTGATCTCTGACCAGAGCTGGGCAGAGGAGCTGACTGTGGGCTTTGACCTGGACTGCTGGCCTAAGGATGTTTTGGGTGTGAAGGGCAGAGGTCCACAAGGGCTGGTGATTGGCTTTGTCCAAGGCCCTTGGGAATGTGAAGATTCCTTCCTGTCCAACTGTACAGCTGGGTGTTTGGGAGGAGGCAGCAGGGGTCTCAAGGTGTTGTTCCTCTTCTGCTCAGCTGCAGCTCCCCACTAAAACAGACGTGACCTCTGCCCTGGGGGAGATGCTTGATGAACGGCAGCATAACCTCTTTTTTTCTTTAGGCATGAAATCTTCAGTCATTAGCAGTTTCTAGCAGCATTCAAGGAGAGCCATCTTGGAGCAGACTGTTTCTGGAAAGCCGTAAGTGAATGCCTGTGGCTGTTCGTTGGTAGGTTAGAAAAACCTAAGCCTACACGATATGGTTTTCTGATCACAAATGAACTGTAGTTCATGCTGTCAGGGTGGGATGCATTGACCATGGCTTTCTGCAGCCCTAGCCATGTGCTTCCTGTGGTAGCTGCAGCCGCATGGCTCATGCTTGCTCTTCTTTGTACCACAGTTCATGGCTTTGGTGGTGACACATCACTCCTAATATGGTATCTTAACGTTTGAGAAAATGACAACTGTCAGAGGGTCACTTCCACCTCCCCCTCTCCCTGCTTCCACAAAAGAATCCCTGATCTCTAAAGTAGGCCTTAGCACCTTTATTCCAGAGGAGTTCTTCCTATACAAGGAGAATGAAAAGCCATAGGGGTGCTGGGGAGAACTGGATCCGACTGGTCTAGTTGACATTCGTTTCTGTTCGCTAAGAACAACCCTTTGTTCTCCAGTCACATTCCAGCAGAACTGACTGAATGGACAGTCAGCAGGCCTCCCTGCTTCTGTGAGTTTCCTATTTCTGAAGGCTTCCATGGGACATAAAGTGTATATAAAATAAATCTGTGTGCTTTTCTCTCCTTGCCTTTTGTTGTAGGGTTTCCACCATGGGTCTGTGGTGGGTGAGGGGAAGTGTCACCACTCTGCTCCCCTGTTCCCTGTTGTCTTGCTTGTGAGTGTCCCAGACACTGGTCACTGTCCTCATCAGGGTGTCTCTCGAGAAGACTTCTTTCTTCCCACACCACCTGCATGGCTTCCTGGGTCTCAGAAGACCGAATCCTTTAGTCCTGTCAGGTGACAGAGTCCCAAAGTGTAAATTCTGGATACTTTCAAATTGTCATCATCTCATGTATTACAAATAAAAGCTTCTATATAGAAAATGATTTAAAAACATATGGAATAATCCAGGTAAAAAAAAGAATTGGAATGGAGACTATAAATATTTATGAACATGTAACTTTGAGAACATTGCATTAAGAAACGTGTGAGGCATAACTAAAATAGTAATTAGCGGAAAGTGTTAGCTGTAAATACATTCATTAGAAAAGAAGAAAAATCAGGAATCTAAAAGGGAAAATCTCAGCTTAAGGGCAGGCTGGAGGCATGTATCTGTACTGCAGAACTCCGGAGACTGAGGATGGCATCAGGGGCCAGTTCCTGCTTAGCCTGTTCTAGTAGCTAGAACGTCCATCAACACAAAAATAACAACAAGCAAAAAGCCACAAATCCGATTTAAATTACCAAAATCAGGAGAGGGTAAAGCCCTGAGGCAGATCACCAGCACTTGCCCGGGTTTGTTCTCCAGCAGTAGAAAGAATTAAAATGTCAAAATAGAAACAGGAAAGTTGCAGTAAAAATAATGGGTTACAAAATAGAGTAATGTCAAATAGAATACATCAAACTACTTCTGTGGAAAGACAGAACAGACAACCTCTTCTGGGGGTGGAGATGGAAGAGGGGAACGTGGCACTCACACAGTGTCGGGGAGCACGGGAGAGCATGACACCGTGGATACAGCGCTTTTATAAACATCACAGAATTCTACGGACAGACCAGCAAACAATTTTATATTTACAACAAACAGACAATTTTCTAGACAAAAATTGTAAAAATTCCTATAACGGACCTAATCTGAATCTATGCTGGATCACAATTACTGAAAATAGTGGAATTTTTAGTAGAAAAAATGAGATCTTTATTTCCACAACCTTGTTAAATGGCTTTTCTGTACAGTCACAGAGAATGTGTGAAACACTTCCCAAGTCAGGCAAGGAGACTCCCGTAACAAGATAGTACCATGGAGGAAAACTAGGCCAGTCTCACTCAGGGCTGTAATTACAACTCTCCAGTAAAACATTAGCAAATTAAAGCCAGAAGTATATTTACAGGTATTCCATGACCGGGATGTCCTCTCACTCATATAATAATGGTCCAACCTTAAAACAGGGCTTAAAGAGGCTGGTGAGATTCTTCAGTCGTAAAGTGCTTGACTTGCAAGCACAAGGAATTTAGTTTGATCCTTAGAGACTATATTAAAATACCAAGAGTGATACAGGGAGATTCCTAAGGCTTGCTGCTCTGCCAGCCTAGCCTAGTTGGTGAGCTTCTGGCCAATGAGAGCTTGTCTCTAATAAACAAACAAACAAACAAACAAACAAACCCCCCAAACTGGTTATTACTGTTTTTGAGGAATGACACCTGAGCTTGTCCTCTGGCTTCCTTAAAAGAATGAAAAATAAACCAAACAAAACCAGAACAGATGTTTCCTGGTCATTTTTGTTGCTCTCCCATATTCTCCAGCTACTCAGTACACAAATGTCTCTTCACTCACGATGGGGCTCTCTCCTGATAGTCGATCATCATTCCGTGAAGACTGCAGGTCTAGCGTGTTTAACACCCACACTACAGTTCCCTGCAGAGCAGCAGGGCTGACTAGGGGCTGTGGCTTGATGCTGCTGCCCAGTACGAGAGGGAATTTGCCATGTGTACCTTACTCCAGAAAAGCTCAAAACTCGGACTTTGAAGTTGCTAGTGGATTTATATTAACCACTGCACCACAGTAACATTGAAAACTTAAACCTAGAGCCACCAAAGTCAAGGCTATTCGTTATGATTTTAAACTCATACTGCATCACAGAAAGCTCCTCCTCTGTTTTTTCCCCCTCTGTGTGGTTGTTCTGAAATATTTTGCTCCTGTATTCCAGAGTTCTTTCTCGTCACTTATGGTTTCAGTGCAGGTGTCAATGTCTCAGGAGGCTTTGGCTCAAGACACTACCAAATCAAAATCATTACACATCTATTCTCTTTGTGTTGCCCGATTTTATTTTTCTGTTAGCATTCTCCACTAATGCCCTCTGTGTTGGGCAGCTTCCTGTTACCACAACAAAACACTGGAGAAAATCAGCTTGCAAAGAGCAGAGGTTTGTTTGGTCACAGTTCAGGAGGGAGGTCTGGGCCATGGTCATTTGGCCATTTTGCTTCGGGCCTGTGGTAAAGAGAATCTTGATGGGAGAAAAAAAATGACAAGAGACAAAAAGATAAAACAAAACAAAAACCCCATCTGCTCAGCTCATGGACCAAGTGCAAAACAGAGAAGACAAAGAATGGGCTGAGGTTGGCACTGTCCTCTTTAAGGGCACACCCAACCACAGGGACTAGAAGCCTTTTTTTCTCTGCCTGGAACGCCACCAGCACCATCAGCTACAGACCAAGCCTCCAACAAGTGTCCTTTCCATTAGATGTAGCACTTGTGTCCCCCTCCCCCTCCACCCCATCGTCTTCCCTTCAACTCTGAGCTCTGAGCTCCAAAAGTGTGGAGCCAGACTTACACTGCCCATAGCAGGGTCCAGCACACGTTAGTCAGACAGTTGTCTGCTATCTGACTCTGCTTTCTTGGCCATCATTCAGCTGACTGAAGAGTTTGATAATATGAGAAAATTATATTAACAATTGATTAAATTAGTTGTACTGTAAACATTTAACTAATGTTATTATAGTTGTGTTTTTTTTTAAATAGGAGTGAAAACAGTCTTTAGCTTTCATAATTTTATAGGACCCTCAAATCCGTAGACTTCCTCTACTGTGTTTTTTGGAAAACAGACCTGTTTGAAAGTGATGCCGTTTCTGTCCTTGCATCCCTATGATGGAATTGATTTAACTCCTTCCCTCCCACCCCCCAGTCTGTGGTTTGACCCATTGCCTTCCATGTTAAGCAAGTGCTCTACCACTAGGCTATACCCCCAGCCCTTTGTTTCCCATTTAAAGTGCAACTTGTCTGGGATTCTTCAATGAATGGACTATGAAGTATGCAGAAATCTCACAGGCTTGGAGACTGGTATTCGAAGCACATAGCGCCCTCTAGTGGCTTGATGGTTCTTGGAGGAAAAAAAGGCTGCCTTGGTGTCCTCCATCCCATCCCAAAGATCCAGGAACTGTTTGAATCAAGTATTCAAACAGGAGCCTATGGCAGCCATTCTCATTCAAGCCTCCATACATCCTCTCTGCAATTTTAAGCCAAATAAACTCTTTGTTTTCTGAGTTGCTTTGGTAGGGTTTTCTTTTTTAATCACACTAACAGAAAGTGAAATAATACAGTCTTAAAATCTAGTTTTCTTCTGGTCAGTTTGATTATATAGCTGTGATCTCATATGGAGTAGCTAGCTACAATTCTAGAAGAGGTTAGTCTTCTGTATCTAATTCTTACTTTGTTTTAAATTTCTATTTATTTTTGAATAAAATTTTTATTTTGTATTAAATTTTATTTGAGAATAGTGGTTTGATCTGTCATTTTATTTTGGTATTTCACCAGATTCCAGTTTGAGGAAGTAAACGGACAAAATCACATCATAGAAGAAATCGGAAAACAACACCGTGTCTCTTTGAATTCTCTTCCAACAGAATGATTCTTTCCCCCGTGTACAGTTATTATTTGTGACAGGGGTAGAAAAAAAAAGAGACCAGTCCTGTGAGAAGTCAGGGTTCCATTGATTATAATATCATGTGTCACTTTTCGGAGAGTGAAATGGGACTTCAAAAGGAATCATTTTCTATTACTGCCTGCTATGTGACACTTCTCCAGGGAGACAAATGTCTACTCCCACGTAGGGAGCTGACTGACCAAAGCAAGGATGCCCCCAGAGTCCAGCTGAGTGAACCAGTGAGTTTTATGGGGATTCTTTATACTGTCGCATGTGGGTGGGGGAGTACTTACAGGATCAAAAGGGACTCAGAGACAACTGCATCTCCAAAGCCCACCAGCTCACAGAAGCTGGGACCTGCAGCTCACTGCTCAGCCTGCAGCCTCTTCCAGATGGCTTGGTTATTTTGAACCTCTCCCAGGCAGCCCAGAACATTGTCATGGACTCTCGCATATCTGCGGGCCGCTTGCATCAAATTCCTTGTAAGGGTGGAGAAACTTTATCATGAAATCACACCACTGAGCATATACCCTACTGTGGCATACAGAGCATATTTACTGATAACAAGCATAAAAAACTAGGGCTCACAAGATGGCTCAGTGGGTTAAGGCGTCTGTTGTCAACTAGAGTTCAGTTCCCAGAACCCACGTGGTAAGTAAGAGAGAATCAAATCCTGCAGGTTGTCTTCTGACCTCGATATTCATGTGTGCTTCCCACCTGCTAAGTAAAATAGATATTTAAAATCCAAGTGAGTCGTAGATGCAGGCTAACAGCTGCACCTGCACACACACGATACACTCATGGGGTGAACAATATTGAACGCTGTAAGAAGAGACTCAGAGAACATACAAGTTGGTGACATTTAATAAGTGCTTATGCTTAGTAGAATCAAGACAGAACCTTGACAACACAGGGCTGTGCCTAAGTATTCAGAACAGCTGAATGAAGGCAAAGAGTTCAAAGTAAAGTTAGTTATCGACAGGTAGGTTAGTGAAGTTAACTGGTTAGTGGTTAGTGTTAACTAGAGATGGGGCTCACTTATGCTGCAGGAGAGGCTTGGTGGTATTTTAAGGTCAGAGTCTGGAGACGAAACATAGACCAGTTCTAGGGACAAGTTAAAGGGACTCGACCAGAGGCCAACATTTACCCTGAAGGCTGGCTCGCAGAGGAAAAGAAGAGCCAACCTTACCGCATTAACTCAAGTTGACCCTTTTTTCTGGGTTCCCCCAAGGAAAGAGCTTTCCTGTCCACAGGGATGCAGTGGTCTCAGTCTTCACTTAAAGCCGTCTGGCTGGTTATGCTGAACTGACCCAGAAGAGAGGCTCATGAACCCAAACTTTCCATAAATCGGGTGTGAGAGAAAGGAGGATTCGCCACTCTGAGGAAAGTAAAACCTTACTTCTGGTCGGTCCTTAGCATAAGAAATCCTGGCAGGAAGAAAACTGGCAAGGCAACCATCATAGACACGTGCTCTGCTCCTGTCCGTTCTCAAAAGCAGCACCGAGTGCCAGGACAGGAACAGGAGGGGGAAGAAAAGAGTCTCTTCACAGCGCTCCAGAAAACTTTCCTTGGGTGTCTTCATGCCACACACTGAATGCAAACAAAACAAAACAAAACAAAACAAAACAAAACCAAACAAAAACCAACCAACCAACCAAGCAAACAAACAAAAAACCAGAGTGAAAGGTAGCTTCTTACCCTTCCAGATTACAGTGGGCTATCCTCCCCTCCTTGCTCATAGGTTCTGCCAAATGTAGCCTCAGCTAGTGTCTGCCAACTGCAGAAGGGAAGTGGGGTTTTCCACAAGGAACTGAAAAGGGACTCCTTAGCACGTACATTAATATGCAATGGTGGCCTGGAATTGCAGCCCGTCTACCTTTGGATTTCACAAAAGAGCTACCCCAGCTAGAGATTTTTGTTTGTTTTTGGAGACAGAGTTTCACTATGTAGCTCTGGTTGGCCTGGACCTCACAGAGACCTGCCTCTGCCTCCCAAGTGCTGGGATTAAAGTGCGTGACTCAAAGATTAGCCTCCGTGTCTAACACAGTTCATGGTCATCGCAGAGTCTTCCTTGCATGGCCGCATCGTTCTCCCTATGCAATTTCTGTTAGTTTATCTCTTTGTCCTGTCCCTATTGAGAGCTGGGAGAGTCAGCGGGGACCTTGCAGGCTCTCCTTTGCTCCATGCGTCTTTACACATGGCCACTAGAGGGCAGGAGATCCCATCCTTCCTTGGAGCCAAACCAGAAAAGACTCAGAACCAAATCAACTCTTGTGGAAAGATCACTCGGCACAAAGAGCAGCTCGGCAAATCGTCCACCTGCTAAATCACGAAGAAGTTGTGTGAAGCTTTATTTTTTATTTAAGCGCTCCTCCAAAGCTTATTATTTCACTCAAGATCCCTGCCCCACACCCACTCCCACCCCCATCCCAAGTCTATGGTCTCTCAGTTCTGAAGCAGCAGAAGCTTGCTAGCCCTTAGCTCAGCCCTCACAGACGCCTGCATGTGCTAGTAGTCTACAGTCTTCACCTCAACATTTTAATGAGATGGTTTTCTAAGCATTGACCTGGTGCCCAGAGGAGGTGGGGACTGTTCTTAGAGTGGACTTTCTTTATTAAGGTGAGGTGAGTGGATGTGGGGTGGGGGATAGGGCTTTTTTCTTTGCCAGTGTATGAGTCTGTATGACCCCTGTCCGCCAAATCCTTCAGGATCCTTATAGAATAAGCATGGTTCACTTTAGATTTCTAACAAGGAAACCATGTTGTTCTCAGCGTGCCCCTTGTTTAGGAAGGACAGATCATATTGGGTTGCTGGGACACAGTGAGTTCTGTGAGTCACTTGAAAACAGGTTCAAACATTTCTGTGTTTCGGTAGCTGGGGGAAAGCTTTTACTTGTCTGTGAGGGAGCACTTTACTCTGGGAGAAAGCAAATGATTTCTTTGTAGTTTTACCTACATCTTGTGAGCAGTCCAGGCTGAATGAGGAGGTGGTGGGGTCGAAACAAGAGGAAAGTCAGCTGGGATTTACTCCCAAATTGGCTTCATCCAAACTTTCTGATTTTGGTATTTACAAAAGAGTAGACCTGTTCTAGTTTGCTTTTCTTTTGCTGCGATAAACATTAAGACCAAAAGCAACCTGAGAAGGAAAAGGTTGATTTCAGTCTGCAAGTTATAATCTGCAGGAGAGAAGCCAGGGTAAGAGCGCAAACCTGGAGACCGGCACTAAAGATGAGACCATGAGGAATGCTGCTTACTTTTCCTCCTGGCTTGCTCAGCTACCTTTCTGACACAGCTTAGGTCACCTGCCGAGGGATGACACAGGCCACCACGATGAACTCTAATATAAATCAGCAATTAAGAAAATGCCTCCTAGACATGGCCACAGGCCAGTCTGTTATGGGCAATCATTCAGTTGTGGTTTTCTCTTCCCAGATGACTCTAGATCTGTGTCACGGTCATAGCTGAAGCTTACTAGGACAAGACCCAAGCTGGTCTTCCTGTGTCTTCTGCCTGCATCAGTGTGAATGGCTGCGCTCCCACAGCCTTCTGCCACATGGTGGCCCCCAAGGGCATCTCCAGAAAACCTGCGCCTGTGTGTTCACACCGGCCCCTCCCTAAGCCCCTTCCGTGTTCATCCTGTGTGTTCTGAGCTCCTTCTCAGGCTCTTCTGATGTGAGACATGCTTCTAGAAACCTCTGTCTTCGTGGAAGCATTTGGAAATCCTCCTGCTAGGGAGACTGGGGTGGCCTGGTAAACCTTTAATTCTTCTTGTGTGTCTCCTGGTCCTCTTTAGGATTTGCTTGCACGGACCTGAGGGTAGAGATGGCAACTTCATCCCATCATGGAGCAGCTGCAGGAAGCCAGGCGGAGCACAGAGGCTGTGAGACATCAATAGGACAGGGGGAAAGACCAAGGTATGTTTCAGGTGTGTGTGTGTGTGTGTGTGTGTGTGTGTGTGTGTGTGTGTATTGTAGCTTGGGGGCGGGTGATGAGTTTAGACCATGGAAGGCAGTCTGCCCTGTTTTGGGTTGATTTCAAGAGTCCTAGAAAGATTTTCCCCTGGCTGGAATCATGCCACTCCAACCAGACCCAGTGGGATGTCCAGTACTCTTCCTAAGAAAGAATGTGGAACAACTGCCTGCCAGGAGGTCTGTGGGGGAGGGCTTCGCACCTCAGGGGGAAGAAGAGGACAGAAATGAGGCAGACGGGGAGCTTCAAGATCCAGCAGGGAGTGTCTCAGGTATTGGACTCCCAGAAGGAAGTCATCGGGTGTTATTGGGACTGTTGGTCTCCTGGAGAAGCAGATGGCAGTGTCTATGTCCTGTATTCTCTCTTCTGACATTTTTCCATCTTTTCACAGAAAGATCTAGTTAGTCATGTATTGAAGGAAATCTTGAGTTTATGTACATTTAATCCAAACTGGCCCTCCTTTTTTTTTTTATGCTGACTGACTGACTGCCTAGGACTAAATTTCTTCTCCTGCTGGGCTCTGGGGACCTCTTCGCTCTCTTTTCTCTGTGACCACTTGCACTTTGACATAGGATGAATCCCTGTATCACAGAAGCTCCTTCCAATGGTTGAACTCATAGCACCCTTGGGCAGTGTCCAGGGAAGACGGAGAGGGCCTTACACACTTAGGTACTTAACTGCCAGTATAGGTGAAGA
>JANHMN010000016.1:67335892-67347260 GCA_030674055.1 Rhabdomys pumilio | reverse complement strand
AGAGGGCCTTACACACTTAGGTACTTAACTGCCAGTATAGGTGAAGACGGAGAGGGCCTTACACACTTAGGTACTTAACTGCCAGTATAGGTGATGATTGTCTTCTGGTGGAAACATCTGCTCTCTGTAACCAAGACCTCTGTGCTAACAGAGGATAAGGTCTTGGGGACTGGAAGCAAGGATTTTGCTGATGTCAAGTGGTGTCATTCCCACTTGATTTCTACCCATGAACCTTGGCTATGGAGAGATGGCACTGTATACTTTGATATTACCAGGCCCATGTAGATAGTCTCTATCCCTGTTCCTGTGGCTACTGTGATGAGCCTATTGACTGATGATCGGGTGACTGGGGAAGAGGCGGACTGGCACCAATAGAATGGGTCATCCCATCAATTTATGATCAAGCTCTTTTTTTTTGCCGAGGTCAGTTTTTCATGAGCGTTCAGAAGTCCTCCTGGTTGTCTTCCCTGCGGTCCTCCCACACTCCTCTTCCACACCAACTTAGCACTGATTTTCCAGCAATGTTGTTTCCAAATCCGTATCATCCAGCCAAATTGCTGGCTGGAGCCCGTGGGTTGGTAATAGCTGCAGACCTTACCACTTCTTTTAGTGTAATTGAACAAGGTGCACGGCTCAAAGTTCTCCCTATGGGAAGAATAGTCTTCCAACATGTCCTCAAGAGATGCCCAAGACTGGGCCACAGTGAGGTAGCTGTCCTCTGTTGGTGGTGCCCACATGTTGTACACAACCATCTGCCAAAACAGGTCTTCTTTTGCTCTGTCAACTGGCTGTGGAAGACTCACCCTGAGGTCACAGATTTTGGCCTGGAGTGAGAAGGTGGTGTGACTAAAGTGAGGACATGAAACCAGATTATCCTTTTAACCTCTTCTAGTCACTAATTAACATTTCCACAGGGATGGAGTGCCAGTTGCCCATCTACTCGATGGCCCAGTAGATTGTCTTAGTGCATTATTTACTCATGTCATCAAATATCTGAGGCTGGGAAATTTAAGATCAAGGGATCCAGACCTGACAAAGGCCTTCATATTGTTTTACTATGATGAGAAGGAGAAGGGAAATGTGGGTACATAAGAGGCAGCGGGAGAGGTACAGACTCACTTAAAAAGATTCATTTACTTAAAAAATGTGCACGTAACACATGCACGCAGTGCCTGCAGTTGCCAAAGAGGGAATCAGATGCTCTAGAACTGGAGTTGCACATGGTTGTGAATAACCATGTGGGTGCTGGGAACTGAACCCAGGCCCCCTACATGAGCAGCAAGTGCTCTTAACTACTGGGTCATTTTCCTCATACTCCGTAATACATTCCTATTAGATGATATCGATCTCCGTGTGAGTGCTGTGCCGACAGAGGCTTCATGCCCTTGTCATCCCTTAGGTCTCCTCTCCCAACACTGCTCACTGTTGGATGGAGTTTTCAACTTTTGAGGATGCATTAAAACCATAAAACTCTACTCCTAGACCTCAAATTTGAGTTTGAATTACATACAGTCTATGCCCATTTCATCCCAATAACTTCTAATGTCTTAACATATTGTCCCAGCTTTTATATGAAGCAAGCACACGCTTAGCACTGACCACTTCTGAGATGAGCTTATGGAGATTTTGTGTTCTTCCTTAAAATTTTCTGAGTACACCGAGCCCTCTAGAGTAAATACCAAGTTTTATAATCAGGACCACAATCAGCCCCTCATGGACTGGAGATGAGGCTTAGCTTGCCTAGAAAGCACGAAGCCCTTGGTTCAATCCCTACTGTAAGCTAGACGAGCTGGCTACTGATATCAGGGTGATTGCCTGTCTCTGTTACTCTGTGATTACAAACACCTGCTACTTTGAGCGTGGGAGCCTTACATTTGTGAAGCAAGACCTTACAGCTGAGCTGCCTCCCAACCTAGTAGTGTAAATTCTCAGGAACAAGGAGGGCAATTTTCCTCTTGTCCTCCTTCCTCTTGCCATGGATGGAGCGTTCACGTGTTGCTCTTGTCTCAACAGTGCCACCTGGAGTCAGGAGGACAATTTCAAGCAGAGCCAGGGAACACCCACACTGCAGCTCCTCCTGCTGGGGAAACAGGGCACAGGCAAAAGCGCCACAGGAAACACCATTCTGGGCAAAGTCGTGTTCGAGTCCAAGTTCAGTGATCACATGGTAACCAACAGGTGCCAGAGTAAGAGTGTGTTGGTAAGAGGGAAACAGGCCAATGTCATTGATACCCCAGATCTTTTCTCCTCACTGGGCCGTCCAGAGGTTAGGCAGCAGAACCTGCAGCAGTGCTTAGAGCTCTTAGGTAATCATCCCCGTGTGCTGCTCCTGGTCATTCAAATTGGCCGCTATACAGAGGAGGACAGGGAGACCATCGAAGGCATCCAGGGTGAGTTTGGCCCTAAAGCATACAATCACATGATTGTGGTCTTCACTCGGGAAGATGAGCTGGGTGAAGACTCACTGGAGAACTACATCGAAAGCAAGAAGTCCCTGAAGGAATTGATTAAAAACATTGGAAGTCAACGATGCTGTACTTTCAACAACAAGGCAGACGAGAAGCAACGGAAACTGCAGGTGTTCAAGCTTCTTGATGCAATTGAGCTTTTGATGATGAAACACCCTGGGTCATATTTGGAGCCCTTAAAAATGGAAAGCAGTGGAGTTCAGGTAAGACTGGTGGGAGGAAGATAACCCTAAATCAATAGACTATCTTGTATGATTACCACAGCGCATTTTGAAACAGAAAAACCAGAAATAACCCAAAAACCCATCACTGAGAGGATGTGAGTTAGATATGGAAGACTATTAATTTTATATTATGCAGAGCATATTTATATGGAAACATGAGAGAGAGGGAGAGAGAGAAGGGAGAGGAAGGGAGGGGAAAGGGAGAGAAAGAGAATCAAATGCATTAAAGATGTTAGGTGAGAAGAGGTAGGGAAGCAGAGCTGGTTCTTCTGGTTGGTATGAGCTTTAACACTTATACCATGGAGCCTAGGAAGTTTCTAGGACCAGTCCATTTTCAAGACTGAAAGGTATTGTTTTCATGTTAGTTATGTGTTTGATCTTCCGTACCTGGTGAGGTATTCTCAATTTAACTTCATGTCAGAGCCTCCGTCCCCATCCTGGGGAGCTGCAAAGGAATGATGGGGTGCTGGAAACACCTCCATCTCTGGGAACCTTTCCAACAGCATCAGTGAGGTTGAAAATTGGACAGGTGCATGAAGGAAATTAAGGACGGTGACCTTACTGTGACCGCTTCCTCATCAGCAGATCTCCAATTGTGTCTCCATCTGTCACTGTGTGAAACGATGACCTCCTTTAGGCGTGTGTGTGTGTGTGTGTGTTTGTCATCTTCCCCTTTATTTTCTAGGGTTGTGGCAATGGAGTGATATTTGAAGAAGACAGTCTGTGTGGTAAGTTGATCACCTAAACATTTAGATTCATGTCTGCATTCTTCTAATGCTTTGCCTATCCAAAGAAAAGTAGAAAAACTAACACACAAGAAACAAAATATACATGGAGACCCATTCTCTGTGGGTGTCCATACCTGTTCCCAGAGGACTCCTGACATGTGTGACTCAGTACAGCAGTAGTAGTTAGTAGTCTGGTGCTGCACACTGCAAGTGTCCCTGGTCTCTGCTGTTCCATGGAGCCAGCCTTGCTTTTCCTGGCTTTCTGCCTAACTCAGCTTCTTCTTCCTGGACATGAGTCTAGTATTCCTGATGGGGACCACATAGGCATAAATTTTTCCAACCTGCTTTAATAAACATTCAACCTCCCCTCTAGCCCACCACCCACCAGATGTAGTGGAAAAGAAAAGTTATTAGGACATGGGGCAAGTAAACCTGTTTAGAAACAGTTCTTTGAGGGTGAGTCTAATCTTTGTTGTCAGGACATTAGCAGTCCGATCCTCTAGCAAAACACCAACACGAATCAGCAATGGCAGATCTCACAAACACCATTCACAAATCAGCAATAGTAGGACTCACAAACACCATTCATGAACCAGCAAAGGCAGGTCAATCCAGAAAAAAACAGCGAGGCTCTGCCAATAGGCTAGAATCTGAGGAAGCAGAAAGAGCCCATCAGAAGTTTTTTGGTTCATTTCTCTCTATGAAAGCCTAACAAAGAATGGTCAGGCATACCAATACCACCCAGCATCATCAGCAAATACCAGTGTCAGCAAAGCTCAGCGATGACCAGTAAAGAACAGCAAGGCACACCAATACTATACAGCATTGTCCACTGTCTACTGGGTTATATTTATATCCTTTCGAAACATCACATGTTCTCTCAAGCGTCCCCTCTAGCATAACATCACCTGCCCTTTTCCCAGGTTGCCTCCAGAAAAACACCGTGTGTCTGTTCTTAGCAAAATATCCTCTCACATGTATGCATCAGGAAAAAAAATCCCCTCATAAGATAAGATAGTTTCCAGAAAAACATCACATGACACAACTGAGTCTCCAAAGAAACCAGACATATCTACTTCCTGACAAGGAAACACTCCTCATGGATGGCACTAGCTCACAGCATCTTCGTGCTGACTTCCATTAGTTGTGCCGTTAGTTGTGTGTCCTGTGTAGCAACATGGGTCACTATGCAATAGTAACTAGAGTGTCTATAGTGAGGACATACCAGCCTATGAAGTCACAGATACATTTTAGCTTATTTCTGGGTCAGCCCTGTGTAAGAACTGAAACTCTCACAGTGAATCGAACAGACAAGGTCCTTTCCTCTTAAAGTACAACAAGATAATAATAAAAAAATCTTACAACATTTAGTAGTAATAACAACAACATCATGTGCTAGGAAATAACATACATGCACTTCAGTCCCCAAAGTATTTAAAATGATATGTATATTATGTGTACAGTTTTTAGTATCTTGGCAGGCACATTACTAGCCAGGGAAAGCATCTTTTTATAAGAATTATAGAATGAAGGTGTTTTATCAACGTACTGATTTTTACAGGCCTTGGGATTCAAAATTCAGCCAATGCCCTTTAGTACAAACCCTCAGGAACATGTATGTGACTAAGCAAAACCAGTCTAACTGACCTAAGACAGTGACAGCACCTCAGGTCAGGGGGCAGGAGGGGACGCTCAGTGGAACGTTAGGTGGTTCTGAGGAGATCAGGCTCATTTCGGATTGGGTGCTAGTAAGCAGTGGGGGTATTCTAAGGCTAGGAACTTTATGATTTTTTTGGTCTCAGGATGTAAGGTCAGTCAGTAGAGGATGTTTTGGGAGTCTCAACTTGGTTTGCATCAGACATGCTGCATATGGCCATGGTCTGGGTGCACTGGAATCTATCGTGTGACACTGATGAGCGACTGAGAAAGAGACATCTCCAGGTGGCTGCCTTCTTTCCAAGTACCTGCTTCTATCTATATGGACTCTCCTGTACTGAAGGAGCCCTCCTTTCAAAGAAATAACAAGTGGAAGATAATAGGTTTTTCCTTTTGTGTTTCTTTGGGAGGAGTTTGTAAGACAGTAGGTTTCTGTAAGGTTTTCCACAGCCCTTTTGCTTTGGCTAATCGTCTTTGCATTCCCTCATCTCCTCAACATACTCATTCCTTCCAAACTTAAACCTCTCTGCTCTTATTTACTTCCCTTTGACCTACGTCCTGTCACACCTGTCTTCACAGGGGACCCTGCTCTCATTCCCCTTCCCAGCTCCCTCCTTCCACCAGAACACCATGCCAGTGTTGTATATGTGTGCCACACTGTCATTTTCCAGTCATTACTTGATGCATATCTGAGTTTTTACCATTTCTTGGGAGATCTTGGAGCAATGATCACAGATCAGCAGAGGTTGCCGTAGTGTGGTGCAGTCCATTGGGTACATGGCAGGAGTAGAACAGGTGGGGCCGGGGTGCACCATGAGAGCCAGAGGGAACAAGTTGTCCGGAAGGACATAGTAAGAACTCATTATTTTTTAGATCTATCCAGACATAATTTTATTTTTATTTAGAGCCAAATTAGACTTTAATGTGTATATATACACATATGTCATATGTATGTAATATTTTACACATGTAATATTACATATAACTATATGTATGTGTATCTATATCTATGTATGTACACATATATGTACATACGCATATATGTGAGTATATATGTATATAAATACAAATGTGTATATATGATATACACATATATACATATACATGTATATATTACAGTCATTATATACACATACATATATATATATATATCACATTTGTGAGTGTTCTTATTTTTATATGTATGCATCCAAGTATGTGCATGTACATGTGAATATGTTTGTATATGTGTGTATATGTGCAGACCAGAGGACAACCTTGTATATCACCTTAAGCACCATGCAAGTTTTTATTGAGACAGGATCTCTTTGTGGTCTGGAACTTACCTGTAGACTAGATTATCTGGCCAAAGCGCCCTAGGTATCTACCTGGTTTTGCCTCCACAGTTCTGGGATTACAATTGTGTATCACCATACTTAAATTTTTAATTTTTTCATGGGTTCTGGGCAATGAACTAGAACCCTCATGCTTGTGAGGCAAGTCCTTTAGAAACAGAACTATCTCCCTAGACTCCAAATTTTCCTCATTTATCTGTTGATGGATTTCTAGGCTAGTTATTCTATTATCAGCAATGGAACAATAAACATGAATAGTGAAACATTTTATGTTACTAGAAAGTTAATACATAAATAATGTTCTCTCCTCTGTGAAGAACGGCAGTTCTTACAGCATCCTCTGACAGACACCCACTCTCCAGACTCCTATGAATATAGACTAGTGTGCCCTGTTCTGAACTTCAGATAACGAAATCACATAGAATGTAGGTTTTATGTCTGGTTTCTTACATTCAGCATGATTTTGAGTTTCAAACACGTTTTAAAAAACCCAAACCAACAACTGAGTATTTTATTGTGTGAGTATAAGACTAAGGGGCATTTTATAATCAGAATGTCACAGCCCCTGCCTTAGCCAATGACCTCATGCTATAATACCTTTGAAGGATGAGGGCCAGTGGAAGCTCAATTTAGCATAGTCATTCTCCTGGAAAATCCTGGGCTTCCTGTATTCCTCTTAGTTCATTCCTGCTTTCCATGGTTCCTCCCTGGACGGCTGGGTTCTGCCTGAGATTGGAGTCCTGCTCCATCAGAGGGATGAAGCTTTTCACAATTGTTCACAACTGTATTCAACTGCAGAAGGAGATGCTGGATCTGTTTTTATGTTTTTTTGTCTCATAGGTTCAAAGAAGAGGCAGCCTCAGATCACAGGACCTGATTGTAATATAGAAATGCCACAGCTGAAGATCCTTGTCATGGGGAAGCGTGGTGTTGGGAAAAGTGCAGCAGGAAACAGCATTCTGGGAAAGCAGGTTTTTAAGACTCAATTCAGTGAGAAGCAGCAGGTCACCAAGGACTTTGCGCTTGACAGCAGAGTCTGGAATGGGAAGGAAGTTGTGATTATTGATTCTCCAGATATCTCGTCGTGGAAGCTTGATAGGTCAGATATCAAGGACAGCATCTTTCCAGGTCCCCACGCCTTTCTGCTGGTGACACCACTGGGTTCTTCTTTAAAGAGTGATGACAATGTGTTCAGCATCATCAAACGTATTTTTGGAGAAAAATTCACCAAGTTCACAATTATTCTCTTTACTAGGAAAGAAGATTTTAGGGATAAGGCTCTAGATAAATTTATAAGGGAAAATGATAATCTCTATCAACTCACCCAGAAATTTGAAGGAAGATACGCAATCTTCAACTACCGGGCAGCTGTGGAGGAGGAACAGAGCCAGGTGGGCAAACTACTGGACCAAATCAACAGTATGGTGCAGTGGAATGGCAACAAGCCGTGTGTCACCAGAGACAAAGGTATGGCTGAGCAGGGGAAATGGTTTTGTATCCAGTGCTTGCGATATAAAGCATGACCTAGAGCTATTGCTTTCTGTAGGATATGGAGGTCCAGGCTGGGCTGTAGCTCAGTACAGTGCTTACCCAGCATGCACTAAGGTTGATTCCCCAGTAGGTCAGCAACTGGGCATGGTGGTGTATAACTGTAGCCCCAACACTTGGGAAGTAGAATCAGAAGGACCAGAATTTCAAGTTCGTTGACTGACTAGTGAGTTCAAGGCCTGCCTGGATTATATGTGACCCTGTCTCTGTCTCAAAATCAGCCAGCAGGTATATACTATGGGCTTGTCTTTAAATTGTCTTAAAAGTTATGAGTTATTTTTTTAATGTACACTCTTAGAACTAGCTTTCAATTTCTTCTCTACCTCACCTCTCCTGCATGGAAACCTCTCCCAGCCTTCTTGCTTTTGCAGTCTGCTGTTGTTGGGACTTAGTACACAGCTCTGTGATGACAATTTCCGGTCAGTGATTTGCTTTTCTTTTCTCTTGACATAGAACTCCCTCTGGGTCACTTGTTGTTTACTGCTTTGGAGATGGAAGCTGTAAGAAAGTATAGGTAGGCTTAGATGATGACTCACAAGTATAAGACCTGAGTTCAATCCCCAGAACCCACGGCAGAAAAGACAGGCATGGTGGTGAATGGTGGTGAATGCTGAATTCCCAGGGCTGGGGAGGCAGCAACAGATGGCTCTCTGGGACTTCCTGACCAGCCATCCTTACCTGTTTAGCAAGTTCCCAGCTAGTGAGAGATTGTCTCAAAAACCAACTTAGACTATGGCTGAGGAATGACAGCAGAGGCTGTTCTCCAGAATCTCCATGCATACCATACACATATATGTATGCCTGCACACACATGTATATCTTTATATATATGTACTAAAAAAGAAGAAACTAGAACAAGAGAGTTAGGAGCTAAGACATGACAGGGACAGAGCTTGCATGCTTGTGGTAGATGGCAGTATGTGGCACTCAATGATGTGATCCCAGCTCTCTCCTGTGGAGAAGGGACGGCTCATTTTTTCAGTACTCCCCATTGACCTCATCTGACATCTTTCCCATTTCTACTCATCTGTTCTCTCTGGCTCAGATGGTCTGACACAGGAAGATCAGTACTCCAAGTGGGTATCAATGTTGTCCTTTCACAATCCCCAAGGAGGGCCAGGCTCCGGGAAGCCAGCTCAAGGAGTGTAGGGAGGTGGGAAGGCCAGGAGAAAACATCTGCAGAAACTCAATTTGCAGTAGGTTTTAGGAATATAGGTAGGGTTTGGATGGCTAGGAAGAAAGGGAGATACTCAGAGAATACATTAGCAACTTTAAGAAAGAAACAGGAATGGCTGAGCATGCCTCTTGATGGAAATAGGCCTTCAAATTGCAGGAAGGATCAGATTTCAGAGAGGGTCGGCAGTATAATCTTTTCTATAAGTACAGAAGTCGGGATTCGAATACATGATGTGAGTCTGGGAGTGTGTGTGTGTGTGTGTGTGTGTGTGTGGGTGCACTCGTGCATATGTTGGTTCATATCATTGGTCTATTTTAGATCTTTAGGCCAAACTCTGAGGCTGGGTTCAACACGAGTAGCTCATTAGTTGTTCCTGGAAGGAAGGCAAGATAGGATTTCCACCCTCTTTGGTTTAAGGTAGACAATAGTGACTTGACATGGAATTTGTGATGGAAGACCACTGGGAAGAAACATGGTTAAGTGAAAAGGCAATAGGAACACCAAAAGAGTAAATGTAATCAGATCTCTCTGCACCTGCAAATACCATTTATAGGGAAACTTTTCCCCCATCACTGAAACCACAAAGAACAGTGTTATCGGGCATTTTTTTTTTTTGCCAGAAAGCTCCTTCAGCTCATCAGTAAAAGACACAGTAAGCCTCATCATGCTTTAAATGAATTTTAGTAGGAGACAACCAGCACAACTGACAATCTACTGATAAAATATGTGATTGCTTTTTCCTGAAAATCCAGTTGTATAGACTTGACTTTCAAAGACCTTTTGCAAAGACATTATGGTTATCAGGAGTTGGCAACAGAGAGACTTAGTCACAGAAGGAATAGAGGACAGAAATGAAGTGTATGGATCCAGCAAAGATAAGAGGCCATTGTTTCTCTTAGGTACCAGGAATTAAGAAGAGGTCCTGGAGAAGGGAGCAGAGTAGATTCAAAGATAGGAGATATGTCATGTTCATAGATGAGCACTGGGCAGAGAATTGTCTAAGTCCCTCTGTTGAGTTCCTAGACCACATGTGCTGGGAAGCCAGTCTCATGTGTGGGGTAGACCTGCTCGATGATATCCTGTGAGCTTAATGAGGAAACTAGTGCTCTGAATAATGTGGAAAAGTGAACCTGTATTGGCCCACAGTCATGAGTCCTTCCCAATTTCCTCTGCAACAGAACCCTTAAACATCATCCTTTTGGGAAGGAGTGGGGCTGGAAAGAGTGCAACTGGGAACACCATCCTGGGGAGACCTGCCTTCTTCTCTCAGCTCAGAGCTCAGCCGGTCACCAGTAGAAGCGAGAGTGGCAAGAGGACACTGGACTGCCAGGATATTGTGGTTGTGGACACTCCATCATTCATCCAGATGCCTGGTACTGAAAAGGATCCATCCAGGTTAAAGGAGGAGATCCAACACTGTTTGTGTCTCTGTGAAGAAGGCATGAAGATTTTTGTCCTGGTACTCCAGTTGGGACGGTTCACCCAGGAAGATGAGACAGTGGTGGAGCAACTGGAGGCCAGTTTTGAGGAAAACATTATGGAAAATATGATTGTGCTGTTTACGCGGAAGGAAGACCTAGGGAGTGGGGACCTTCAGGATTATACTAGCAACACAAAGAACAAAGCCCTTAAAAGATTAATTAGAAAGTGCAAGGGGCGAGTTTGTGCTTTTAATAATAAGGAAATTGGTAAAGGCCAGGAGACCCAGGTTCAAGATCTGTTGACAATAGCCAATGGTCTCAAAAAGAAGCATGATGAGTGTTCAAATTCATGGGTGAATCAAATTAAATCAAAAGTGGACCAAATTGCTATGGCATTTAAATAAACTCAAGTGATCACTTTTAAGGCCTGAGACAATTTAGGGATGCCATCAGACAGAGGTGGGGGTGAATGAGAGAGGAGGAAGGATTAGTGTGCCTCTCAAAGGCTGAGGAATAAATGCATCTCATGATGGATGTAGATATTTGGGTAGATAAATCGTCAAGTTAGGCCAGGCAGAAGGGAACTAGAAGACACAGAGAATAAGGTAGAGAATATTGGAAATGTTTTAAATAGATAAAGGGTCAAAACGACTTCGCCAGTATAAGTTGGGTAGAGTGAGGATTGTCACTGTTCCCAAGGCTGAGGTCAATGTCAACAATGTCAAGCTCAATAAGATAGTATCCTGAGGACCAGGGTATTCAAACACACACACACACACACACACACACACACACACACACACACACACACA
>JANHMN010000016.1:67323975-67335882 GCA_030674055.1 Rhabdomys pumilio | reverse complement strand
ACACACACACACACACACACACACACACACACACACACACACACACAGAGAGAGAGAGAGAGAGAGAGAGAGACATGCCCAGCATGGCAAAGGTAGTTGTAAGCCTTAACTCAACATTTCACCTTCATTCTTTGTGCCCAGCTTCACGGGTATATGACATTTATTTCCTGGTGTTCTGTGCATGGTTGAGAAGATCTACTGAAAGCTGCTTGCAGTCAGATGAAAAATATGAAGTCTTCTCCAAGGTGTATGAAGGGTCAGAAATTTTAAACATCAGCCATTTTCATGTATACCTTGAGGATAAGATATACTATAACATATGTGTTTAGCTACCTTCAAGATCAACCTACTGAAAATGAAGACTGAGAATTAATATGTTCTTGATATTATACTTTATCTTTGCCAAGAGGCCAAGAAGTAACCCAACTACTATTGAATGCCACATACTTCTTCACACACAAACTTCTAGAAAATGTATGTATGAATATGAGTTGAATCAGAAAATAAAGATGAACTGGATTATGACTTTACACTTTCCTTCTGATGACAATTTTTCTGATTTAGGGAAAGAGCCTAATTTTATAAAAAGGAAATGTTTATGTATTTTGACCAAGGTGAGCTTTTCACATCTATGGTGCCCAAGGATCTTTAAAACAATTCGTATGACAGGCCTTTGCCAGCTCTAGGATTTTGTGTCCTGGACATTTTATCACACCAAGGAAAAATGAATGGGAACCGTCTTTGAACCAGGATCAGGAGGATTCAGGCCTGGATGACTGATGATTGTGACTCTTCCCTAAGATTCCCTTTTGTGCGAGTGCAGTAGCCACAGCCCCGATAGCTACCTCAGGCTGAAGAGGTGACACTAGGACCTGGGCATGGGGAGGGATGCACAGGATAAGCAGTGTGGTGTATTCTTGTTGTAGGATCTAACTTACCCTACAGAATTTCTTTAGGTCTATTTCTAAGTGGGTGACAGCTGCTGTGGTAGTTGTTCTGAGAAAGCACATGGGAAGAGACAGGACAGCTGCAGGGTGACAAGGGGATGATGACCATAACCCTGCTAGGCGGAGGTGGCCGCTCTTGCTCGTTCCCAGGACAGTTAGTTGGTCTTGGGATGGAAAGCCACATATGTTCCTCTGTGTTTCTTTTACCACAGCTTCCTGAGTTCCTCTCACTGTCCAGATCTGGTTAACCCCACCAGGGTGAGGTTTCTCTTCATGCCTGCTTGTTTGTGAACACAAGGAAGCCACAGTGTCCAGGTGGCAGATGTAGCTCACTGTTCAATGGGGCTGTATTAGTTCTTTCCTTTGCTGTGATCAAACACATGATAGCAATAAATTAAGGAAAGAAGGGAGAGGGGAGGGAAGGAAGAACTATTCTGGCTCACAGTTTGAACGTACACTCTGTCTGCTATTATTAGAGTAGGCATTGTGGCAGGAATAGGAGGCGACTGGTCACATCTGGACCACAATTAGGAAGCAAAGAATGATGAGCTGTGGTACTCAGATCACTTTCTCCTTTTTGTTCAGTCTGAGTCCCCAGCCCATGAAAGGCTGTGGCCCACAGTTAGAGTGGTTCTTTCTCACCTCAACCCAGTTAAGAAACTCCCTCACTATTATACCGAGAGGTTTGTGTCTGCGTGATTCTGTAGTCTGTCAGGCTGATGTCAATATTAATTATCACAGACAACTTTGTTACAGCTGGAAAATCTAGCCCACAGAGCTTGGGGCCTGGAAACACAAATTATAGTGAGAGTTGACAATGATAGTAGATGTGACTCTTTTGATGTTTCTTCCTGCTGGGGACACAGTGGCACACAGAGGTCATTTAGTGTCTCCTGCATCTTAGTAAGTAGCACGCCTCCTTACTAAGGATTCCCCTTTGAGCCGTCAGTCTGAGTTGCTCTTACACTCTCGCAAGCATCAGAATGCTGATCATCTGGTGTCCGTCCTGCCTCTTCAATATGATGTCATTACTGTAATGCAGTGGCTTTGCAAATTGGAGTAGGGGGATGGGCTGCCCTGCAGGGGACATTAAGCCTTTCCTGGAGATGTTTCTGCTGTGATGCTCCTGACTTATAGAGGGTAGGTCTCAGGAATAGAGTTAGCTCATAGACAGCGTTGGACAATGCACTGAATGGCCCTCTGTAGCAGAACCCCACCTGATCTTCAGTGTCAGAAGTGCTGATGCTGACACATTGCATGAAATGGATGAATGGATCGTGCTGCAGCGTATCCATACAGTACAGATCTCTCCTGAACAAAGAGTGGGAGGAGTTAATGGTGCATCTGTGTCTGTCGTGCTGATACACGTGGCATGTGCTTATTCTTTACACTGGGATCCTCTTCTCCTTCCTCACAGAATTACCTTGGGCTTCATGTCTCTCTCTTCGTGCCCTGAGAAAGAAATCCTGAAGACTCTGGCCTTTGTAACTTAAACAGGCTTTGAAAATTGGCTAAATCCTTAAAAGGGAGGAGAAGGTCCAGTGCTGGCACCGCCTGTGAATCTACAAGCAAGAAGAATCTATCACAGCGGTTCGCAACCTGTGGGTCATGGCCAGCCCCAAACATATTATTTCCAATGGTCTTAGGAACCGAGACACAGCTCGGTAGCAAAGTTACAGTTATGAAATAGCAACAAGTATGAAGGTACAGGTTGGAGGTTCCTAACCGTCGGAAATGTGTGTTTTCCAGTGGTCACAACCCACAAGCTGAAAACGTCCATCTAGAAGATTCTCAAGGCCTTTGATTATGAGTCCTCCTTTACTACTTCAAATACAATTGTCACCATTACAGGAAAGACTCCTGCTCTTCCTTCCATCACCACCTTTGTCCTGACACCATGAGCCTGGTCTCTCCCACTGCCTCACGGTCGTCTCCCTAAGACCAAGGCATTAATGTGCCTCATAAGAGGCAGGATGGTGGCCTCCATTCTTGCATGTCTCCCTACCATTTCTGACAAGAGTCATGGCATCTACCCAATAAATGAAGGATGTAAAAATCTAGCTATTATTAGCAAAACACACTTCTCCCCTCAGCCACACACAGTTCCTGTTTATTAGTTTTCGACTACATTGTCTTCACAGATGGTGTTGGTGGCTTGTGTTTCCCACAGATGAAAGGGCTAAGTTGATCAGAATCAAGTCTGAGCAAAGTGTCACACCCCAAACCACTTTAGATAGTGGGGAGGAGACAGGATGGGAGAACAAAGCCTCCCCCTCCTCGCTCTTCCGGAGAGGAGATGCAAACATCCTGACAGGGATAGGCAGTCTGAGGTCAACGGAGATGAGAAAAGAGCAGAGGGCAGATTGACTAAACAGAAGCCCTGGAAGGCGGGTGGGTGTGGCTGAGAGTTCCAGCCGATTGATTCTAGTGAGGTGTGGGAGGAAAAGAGAATCTTTAAGTCCAGAGATTCAAAATAGACTCTAGATGACCATCAGCAGATGGGTCAAAAGTAGGTTTGCAATCTGTCAGGTTGAACAGATCTTGGCAAAGGTCTGGGTAGATTCCAGTAGGGCAAGGACTAGAACAGCAGGGAGGGAGGACCCTAGCAGGACAGCCACACCTAATTTCAGAGAGGTCCTAGGGGTTTTCTGCCACTCCCACAGCTTGGGCTGGCAGCCTGGTGAACAGGAAACTGCATGCATGCCTCTACCACCCCTGCCACCTTGGCGAGGTGGCCCTGCACCACCTCATACACTTCACTGGAGTAGTGAGATCCCCACCCCCACCCCTGCCGAGCTCCCTCACAGAGCTCAGGAACAGGCCCAGTAATTGTTCTTTCTGTACCTTGTGCTCACTGCCTGTGGCAGGGTTGTCCTGAGTGCTCACACAGTCCCACACCCAGCTACCAGCTCCCTCAATCCATGGTTGTCCTTGCAGCTCGCACAGTACTGCAGGGAATCTCCTTGCAGGAGATCACCACTATGCCTCTGCTTGCTCCCCAAACACCTGATTCACAATGGCCAGTGCCTGGGGGTCCTCCTCTGTGCTGATGTGACACAGCTGAGTGACCAGCAACAGCGTGTGTGGCCTGGGCACCAACAGCAGGAAGCAACAGGCTGTCCCCAAGCACGGGGGACTTCAGAGCTGATGACTTCGGAGTGTCTACCGCCTCCACATGCCAGCGTGCCCACCTCCTAGGCTCTAGTGACAGGCACAGCCTTCTGCTGAGAGGAAGCACTTCTGGCCCAGGATGCTGTTGCCAGTGGCACTGTTGCCTGTCCAGGTTCTGCCCACCGGGATGAACCTCAGCTGGGGCTGCTGCCAGGCTCAAGAGACTTCCTCTGAGTCTGAGGACCAGATATGGCAGCATTGTGTCAGAGACATAGGCTTTCCTCTGGGACACTTATATTCAAGCCTTCAGCATAAAAGGGAAGGACCACATTACCTGCTCTCCTTGGAAGCCTGGTGCTCTCCTTGGAAGCCTGGTGCTCCCGTCTGCTTTGGGCTCTCTGAACTGAGGCTCTTCCCCATCTCTCCTTTCTGCATCTGGATTCTCTTTATAACTCCTGAGTTTACCAGGGTCTCTGGTCCTTCACACACAGGTCAACCTGATGCTGCTTTGAACCTAATGTCCTCACAGGATGCTGGCAGTGGAGCACAGGAGTTGATTCAGACAAGGGTTGGCTGCAGCCCACCACATACTCCTTGTGTAAACGCAGGAAGTGCTCAGTGGAGGATGCATCTCAAAACTGGAGACAACATGGGGCTTTCTCTGGGTTGTTAGAGAGTTAGACAAGAGAGGTCACCTTTTTCCCTGTCTTACCTTTTCTGTCTTAAGTCAGCTCCCTAAAGAGAATACCCTTGCTCGTGGTTAATATTTTATTACATTTTATTTACTTAGGGGGCATACAACCATGTCCTATGGAAGCTGAAAGTGAACTTTCAGGAGTCTGTTCCTTCCTTCCATCATGTGGGCTCAGGAGTTGAAAAGAGCTCATCAGGTTTGGCGGCTTGGCCTTTACCAATCCAGTCATCTCCTGACTCCAAATACTGATACACAGTTAATCCCCTATCCTCCTAACACTGGGGACCTGGTGAGTGAAGCTCACTCTAGTACTGGATTTCCCATCCTGTATTATTTTTGTGGAAACCAGAGTAGGTTTAGGATCCTCCATACATGCTGTGAGAACCAGCAAGAGGCTGGTCAAAGCTCTGAGCTCCCAGCAGAACAGGGTCAGAGACACAGCCAGATGCAGGACCCAGGTCCTGCTGTTTCTTCCCAGGGGCTTCTAGACCCCACCTCTTTCTTACCCTGAGCTCACACACTAGCCAGGATGTTTTGCAGAGAAGGACTCTTACCATAGATGCCTTCCTCATTCCCTTGCCATCTTCCTCTCCCCCACCCTGTGCTTCTTAGAAGGCTCTCAGTTTTGGTTTCCTCACTCATGTGTTCATTTCTGCAATTGGGCAAACCCCACTTACAATATCAGGCAAGGTCCAAGGCACAGGGTTTTGTTGTGACAAAGCAAGGCTTCTGACTGCAAGGGAAGAATCTAGACACTTGTAGATAGACACACATCTATCTAGGTGTGTGCTTTGGGGTGCAGACAAGTGTCTAGAGAAAAAACAGGCACATATTTTTCTGAAGTTGAATTGTGCCAGTTGTTTTGTGGTCACATCTAGATTTTCAGTAATAGCACCAGAAGAAACAACCATACTACCTTGAGTTAGAGTCACACTGGGAGACTGCTGAGCATGGTTAGATGTCTACTCAGGGACTCCTGTAGGACCGTGAGAAGATGATTTGGTCTCCAGTAGAGCACTGGCTTTGAGATAGCTGGAGAGCCAACAGGTGCCCATTGTCTGGGTAGGAAATGGCACATATCTCTCCATGTTCCCTGATTCCAGACTCCTGATACGTAGTCTACATCTCCATTAACCTGCACCTTGCAGACATGTTTTGGCTGAGCAGCCCTTCCCAAAGGGCACAGGCAGAGGGTGTGACTACAGGCCTCAGCCTCAAGAGATTTACATACTAATGAGATTTCTGAAGGCCAGAGGGCTGTAGCCAATTAAACATTCTTCCCCAGCCCCTCCCTATTTAACTCAGGTCTGCACTGAATTTCACAGGGGTGCACATCCAGACTCGACTACCATCTGTCATGAAAATAAAGCCTGTAAATCTCATGGACTTTCTCATGTCATTGAGGCCATGCTGCGAGGAATTGTGGAGAAGGCCTTTAATGAGCCACTGTAGCCACAACCGCTGAGCCTAACTTCCTGCCTGGAGGAATCTCCTGCATTTCCAGCCACCTTACCCACAGGCTCCAAGAACAAAAGACCAAAGGAATGTTGGACTGTTCACTCCATGCAATCTTTAGCTCAACTGTAAAACTTCCCCCGGGATTCCAGGTCAGTAGTTACAGACAATAGCTTTCCCCAGGAGAAGCTGACCAACCCTCAGAACTATAATCTTTACTCAGTGACTTTGGGATCTACCTACCCTAGAGAAACAAGGAAGAAGAGTGTTGGGAAACTGGAGAAGAGATGGACCTCCAAGCAGTGTCTTCAAGTAAAGCTGGCTTGTCTAGACACATCTGGATATGGTGTGTGTGCTGGGGGAGACTAGTACCTCCTTCCCACCTCTGTTCTTTTTGCCAGCTCTAAGGTTTTCATAAGTGACTTGACCATGCTTGATCCTCACACTCATCAATATAACGGAGCACTCCCTGGTCATATGTGCCTGAGCACAAAGGCACATGTTCTCACTAGTCTGTTTGTTCCAGCTCATTTCCCCTAATCTTACTCAGCTAACTACAGCTGAAAACAGACTCAGAATCTCTCCAGTTTTCTCTCTTGTGATCACAGGGCTACAATCTGCATCCTTATGTGTGTGCTTCTCCATCATTTCAGCGTCTACCTCTTTGTCAGGGCTCAGGCTATTCAAAGTGGTGAGTTCCTTCTCATTATCCCTCCAGTGGGCACAATATACAGAAGAGGGGTGCATCCAGTGAATACACTGACAGTCTGTCTGTGGCTGAGGGTCTTTGAGCACATGCAGGCTTGGCTACTATTCAACCTTAGAGAATTTCCATTCTGTATGGACACCTCTTCCCACTCTCCACAGCCTTCAGTGAGACTCACCCTATAGTCCTGTGTCATTAACTATTTTGCATGTGGAAATTACCAGACTTCAATAACTGACATCAGAAATGAAGAAACAGCCACAAGATTTGGAGAATGAGAAACTAGCAGAATCTTGGAGTCCTGTCCAAGAGGCAAGTGTGAAAGTGTTCTGCAAGGGATCCAGAAAGACCTTGGGACAATTTATGAGGAAGAGTATTGGCCCAGGAAAGCTTTGCACTCCCTCTGGCACACAGACACATCCAGATGTGCCTAGCTAAGCCAGGAGCTTCTCTTGAAAAGAGTTCAATTCACAGATGATAAAACTTGGACTATCTGTTGGAAGGAGTCAAATATGTAAGATCTGACAATGTGCAGTCTTCAAGGCATCTCCAAATCTGTCTAGTGCAAAGCTTTCCCAAGCCAGAAAATTTGGGAATTATCTATGGACAGCTAAAATCATTTTCATAGAGATTTTGATTCATAAACATGCTTCTATAGCTTTTTTGTTTCATTGGTTTGGGGCAGGGCTTCACTATACAGTCTGTGTTGTCTAAGAACTTCTGCTTCTCCTGGCTCGGCCTCGCTAGTGTTAGCATTTCGTTTGTTCTCCACAGTTAGTCACAAAGCTGTTTGCTTAGTAAATGTTTCTAGCCTCCTGGTGTCTCTGATGCAGTTGGACCGGGGACTTCAGATTGGGAATCTGTTCTCTTCATTCCCTTACAATCACAATGATAAGGAAAGTCACAGGCCTTGGCACTCAGAGGACTCTGGACAACTTGGATTGGGAAAAACTTTAACAGAACATGAAGACCATATTGGCACCCTTCAGTGTCTCCTGAGAGACACCGCTGTGCCTGGAGCTGAAAAGGTCACAGCTGCAGGATTGTCACTTCTTAGCTAGTCCCCAGGTTTGACATGCTTATACAACTTCAGGAATAGCTTTAAGTTTTGGTGGTTTCTATCTGGGGAGTGTATGACATGTTTTTTTTTAAGTCTTTGTTTTGGTCTTTTTTTCTTTCTCTAGTACTTCTAGCAAGCATCATCTAACTCATGGAGGTGGGTGCAGGCTTCATCTTCCATAGGAACGCCTGTACTGCAAAACTGCCTTGCAGTTGTAACGAACCCTCTGAAACTCAAAGCACCCTCCAAATCCTGTAGTGTGAAGTCATACCGTCTAGGTCCTGCTGTTCTTAGAACCAGCTGTTCCTCTGTGAGCTTGGCTTGTTCAGCACCCACTCAGTGGTGCTGAGTGCTTAGTGCAACTCAGATCCCTCCCTCCCAGGTACTTCCTTCCCTTGTGCAGACTCACCTTTCCTGGGACAGTCTCTGGAAGGCCTTCACCTCTTGCTTTTATTTCTGCTGTGAGCATGGGCTTCTTCCTAGAGCCTACCGAAAATCATCCAGCCTTCAGAGCTGACTTCAGGGCATCAGAGGCAGCCTGATGACTTAAAGCCAGAGGAATTCTCACCAGTGGGGTGGTAAGCAAGATGTCTCTATTATAAAACTTATCCTCTTAGGTCTAAGAGAACTTAAATCTAAGACATCTTGTCATAGTCACATGACAGTGATATCTTATCCCCAGCAGGAATTGTACCATAAGAGGGAAAGAATAGGTCTTTACCTCTAGCCTCTGACCATGAATGTACCTCCAGGCACATTTTGATTTTTAGCTACTTTCCAATGGTCTCCCAGACTGACCACTGTGTGAAGGCTACTCCTAGTGGGAGCCTGCCATCACATGGTCCTCTTCAAAGGTTTTCCATGTACTTCAAATGGACAGGGAGTACAGAGGACTTTTGGAATGGCAGTCATTTTCTCCCTCCCATCTTTCTTAGACAGGATCTCTTTAGCACAGGTTAAAACTAAAGAGTTAGTTTTAAACTAACTACATGGCTCAGAATGATTTTGAACTGTTGCTCTCGCCTTTACTTCTTGATTGGTGAGATTATAGGCATGTGCCATTATATGTGCTTGGAGTGTTGGAGATAACCCAGGGCCTGGTGTATACTAAATATACACTCTAGCAACTGAACCACATCCCCTGACCCTGGAATTGAAATCCATATACTCCAAGGTTTAATCTAGCCATCTATGCTGGTACCTGCTTCCCTCTTCTTAGGCATCATGAGAGCTAATGAGATAGCCCATCACTGTGTGAGAGAAGGCTGCACACAATGTGATGACATGGCCCATGGGACCAGTTAGGCCACTAGCAGGTTCTACGATCTTTCCTCATTCTGCAGACTTTCTGAGTTGGTTATTGCAGGGTAGTGTAGAGGTTTATTCATCCCTGGGCTAATTGTCTGTAGTCTGATTTCCCCAAATCCTTACTAGCTCATCATCTTTGCAGATGGTTCTAGTCCCCTTCCCCTTCCCCTAGCCCTCAGTTATTGGTTTCCACAGTAGGAATGGAACCTAGGGCTTTGTGCATGGGAAACACTCACTCTAAGCTGAGCTTAGCTTCCTTCCTTTTTAAAAAATTGTGTTTTAAGTCAGGGTGTCACTCACTAAGTTGCCCAGGCTGCCCTTGAACTCTCTCTGTCTGTAAGCTGGCCTTGAGCTTGGAGTCCTCCTGCTTCAGCATTCCAGGTAGCTGGGATTCTAGGACTCATAGCAACAGGCTCTGATTTTGTGGTTGGTGTTGTTGTTTGATTTTGTTTTTCATTTTGTCTTTTGAAGTTTTATTTTTAAAGATATTTTATTTATTTATTTTCACTTTTGTGAATGCATGTGCGCTTGTACACAGGAGCCTGCAGAGGTCAGAAGAGGATGTTGGATTCCCCTGGAATGAGAGTCACAATGGTTGTGAGTCATTGGATGTGGGTGCTGGGAACTGAATCCAGGCTCTGCAAGAGAGGGGAATGCTCTTAACCACTGAGGCATTTTTATTTTTATTTATTTATTTTTTTTGGATTTTTTATTGGATGTTTTATTTACATTTCAGATGTGATCCCCTTTTCCCATTTCTCCCCTTCCCCACCCAGGAACCCCCTATCCCATTCCCCCGCCTCCTGCTTCTATGAGGATGTGTCCCCACCTGTCCCCCAGTTCCACCTTCCCACCCTTGAATTCCCCCACACTTGGCATTCAGCCTTCATGGGACCAAGGATCTCCTCTCCCACCTATGCCTGACAATGTCATCCTCCCCTACATATACAGCTGGAGTCATGGGTCCCTCCCTATGTGCTCCCAGGCTGGTGGTTTAGACCCTGGGAGCTCTGGTTGGTTGGTATTGTTGTTCTCCTCATGGGGCCACAAACCTTTCAGCTCCTTCAGTCTTCTCTCTAACTTCTCCATTGGGAACCACATGAACAGTTCAATGGTTAGCTGTGAGCATCTGCCTCTGAATATGTCAGACTCTGGCAGACCTCTAAGGAGACAGCTATATCAGGCTCTTGTCAGCATGCACTTCCTGACATCCACAATAGCATTACCTTTGGTGACTGCACATGGGGTGGATACTCAGGTGGAATGGTCTCCAGATGGCCCCTCCTTCAGTTTCTGTCCCACACTTTGTTTCCATATTTGCTCACTTGAGTATTTTGTTACTCCTTCTAAGAAGGACCAAAACACCCACACTTAGTCTTCCTTCTTCATGAGCTTCATGTGGTCTGTGAGTTGAATCTTGGGTATTTCAAGATTCTGGGCTAATATCTAATTATCAGTGAGTGAATACCATGTGTGTTCTTTTGTGATTGGGTTACCTCAGTCAGGATGATATTTACTAGTTCCATCCATTTACCTAAGAATTTCTCAAATTCATTGTTTTTAATAGCTGAGTAATACTCATTTTAAGACTAGCTTGGGCTACATGAGACTATAATCTCAAAAAAAAATCCAAAACAATAATAATTTAAAAAAATTTAGAAACTTTTGGCATTATAACAGATATACAGAGAAAAGGCTTCAACTTGACAAAGCTGAAGTACCCACTAAATTCCAGGGCACTATTTCTGTTTCTTTAAAAGCAAACAGTTTGTTCATTGGCTCCACCCACAGAACTTCCTGACTGACAGGCATTAGGGAGTGCAGGCAGCTTTGCTTCAGAGTTAAGCAGAAGCACCAGGTCAAACAAGTTTCTTGGAGAGATCCTGAACTCTCCGCCAATTCCTGCAGAAGGAGGTGAGTCTGGCTGGAAGAGACATGGAGGGAGGGAACTGTGAGAGGCAGGGAGTGCAGCATCTGTGGGGGGTGGGTGTGGGGGGAAGTACGGTGCCTGCAGTACCACAGGGAGGAGGCTGCTGGTGGGAGGGTGGGGGCTAGGGGTTGTGAGGAGATGAACTGGTGTGCTGCAGTGTGTCTGCGGGAGGGACACAGAGGGTAGTCTGATACCCTTTATAGAAAGTTCTGTGTCCTCAAGGCAGGTTCTTGAGAGTTGGAAGACAACTCTATCATGTTTAAGTCATTTTTCTTACCTCAGTGTGCTGACTCCTCTACAACAGGCAAATTTACATGTATACCTGTGTGACCCTGGCTTGAAGAGGGCTGCAGAGGCCAGTTCAGCTGCCTGAAGGCACAGCCTAGTCTAGGGTGAACCCCAGGTTGCCTGTGGCTCTTGCTTTCTTTTTACTATGTCTCTGTAGTACACCCTGAAATCTGAGGTGGTGTTACTTCTGCCAGTTCTTTTGTTATTCAGGATTGTTTTAACCCTCTTGGGGTCTTTGTTTCTTGTTTGTTAACATGATAGCGAACATATTTCTGGCTTCAGTGTGATATTTAACTGTAATAATTAACATAAATTGTGTACTGGTCAAAGCAGGGGGTGACTTAAGGTCATTCTGTTCTCTTCTCTCTCTCTCTCTCTCTCTCTCTCTCTCTCTCTCTCTCTCTCTCT
>JANHMN010000016.1:67293179-67322201 GCA_030674055.1 Rhabdomys pumilio | reverse complement strand
AGAGAGAGAGAGAGAGAGAGAGAGAGAGAGAGAGAGAGAGAGAGAGAGAACAGGTTTAGAACCATCTATCAGAGCATGGTGGGGCTCACAGGAGGAATGCAACCGAAGACAAGACAATGACTCTCCCTTTCCCAGAATCCATCAGTAGTTACTATCTTGGCAGGGAGGAGTAGTTTCCCATGAGCTCCTTCTTCATCTATCTGTCCTTGTCTAACTGTTGACAGACACAGTGCTGCTGTGAGCTCCCACCTGCAATGACTGTTTCCTGAACCTTAAAGGTATAAGTGTGTAAGTGTCTTATTTAGTTTAGAGTCCTGGGTTTCTGCATTCACCCCTATACTCTGCAAAGAGAGGTTTTCTTGATAAAAAGATAAGAATAGCATTTGTCCATGGGTGTAAATATTTAGACTGCAGTTTGGTACCATGTCCAGTTTAGCTAAACAGAAAGTAGTGAGTCTCTACTATGGCCTATGGTCTCCCCAGCCCTGGGTTTTGATCGGGGTGATGGGACCACACATGAGCTCCATCCTGTGAATAGGCCTTAAATCCAACCAGAAAGCACATGGCTATACTCCATAGTAGTCCCACCAGTCCTGCACAAGTGGGCCCAGCTTGCTTGGTATGTTGACATTGTAGTTTATAGTATTTGGTTAAGACTATTGATGTCTTTTCTTCCTCAGCAGCCTACATAGCAACTTCCAGAAAAATGAAAAGCTAGCCTGTAGAGAGGAAATCCATCTTGGTTCCTGTCTGATTTCTTCTCATAGTGCAAACAGTATGTAGAGTCTTTAGCAATAGAGCCTTTTCATCAAGTTCTGGTGGGTTCTTTATAATTTCCCATGATTTGTTAATGTGGTATATTGTGTTTTCTGAAGATGGTTATAGTAATATCTTACATGTCCTGACTGATTGAAGCATAATTAATAAATAAAATTGCTTGCTTTGCTCCTCACGTGGACATTGTGGCATATATGTATATGTGTATGTAACCATGGTAATTAACAGACGTGATCCCCATGCCCAATTGACTTGGAAATTTTAAGTTAAAATAATTTCTCCCTTACATTTCCTGCCTTTAACCCCTCTCATTTTCCCCGTGCTCCCTTTCAAAGTCATAGCCCTTGTCTGTTGTTGTTACACATGTAAGCATACATAAATATACAAATACAAGTTGCTCAGCCTCTTTAATGACTATGTATGCATACATTTTCGTGCTGATCACTCAGTAGTGGATAATTAATCAGGGGACTCATCCATAAGGACATCCCTGTACCTCCTGCTGCAGCATTGCTTAGTTGCCTGTGGGTCTTGGTTTCAGGATAAGACCTCCTGAGATCCCCCTTCCGTGATAGCACATCTGTTGGTGCTGAACTTTTAGAGGGCTTGTTTCAGTAGCCACACACTGTTGACATATCACAGGCGAAGTTTTTTGTCATTTCTAGGAGAAACAATCTCACTCACTGCAGGTTTCCTGGTTCTAGGACGTTCCCTGAGCCTTAGGTGCAGGACTTTTGTTGTAGACGTGTCTGTCAAGTGTGGCTGAGCGCCCCCAAACCTCAGCTGAGCTTTTTAGGTTTTATGTGAAAACACGATGGGAAGTATTTGCCTTTACTCAGCACAGTGTCCTCCAGATTCACCCATATTACTGCAAATGATAGTTTGCGTGGTTAGTTTTTCTCACCTTTGTACCAGGAGGTGACGACAGTTTCCTTCAGGGTCATATTTTCTTGTCCTCTTCACCTCTTGTCTCTCTTGTGCTGTCGCCTTCCTTCAGATGTCAGTTCTGCCTGGTTACTTTTTCATCTCAGAAGAAATTACAGGGGCTGGAAAGATAGCACAGCAGCTAAGACTGTGAACTGCACTTACAGAGGATCCAACCTCTGTTCCCAGCTGCCAGAGCGGCTGCACAACCGCCTGTCACTCCAGCTCCAGCTCCAGCTCCAGCTTCAATACCTTTGCCTTCCTCTGGTACTTGCACTCACAGTCCACATAGACATGACCAGGCAACACCACACACACATATACACCCCCCCACACACACACATGCGCACACACACACACACACGCACCCCGCATACTACATACACACACATGTACCCTGCACACACCACAACTACTACACATACACACATGCACCCTGCACATACACCACACACACCATCCACACTCTACTCTACACACACACACACACACACACACACACAGACACAGACACACACACACAGACACACACACACACACACAGACACACACACACACACACAGACACACACACACACACACACACACACTAGTCATACCAGGTAAACCATACAGTCATGCTCACATGTACAACCCCCGTACATATTCCCCCATCCCATGCCTACCACACAACACACACACACACACAAAGTCACGCACACACACACTTACTTGATTTAAATTTAAAACAAGTAAGTCATTAGGAAAGCAGGCCGAAAGCTCTATAGTAGGTCTCCGAGTTCCACTACAGGTGGCCAAGCAGACACAGCTGACTATGTGGAATGAGTCTTAAGTGCTTGGATGTGCAAGGCTTTCATGAGATGCTCTAATCTTTGGAAAAGAAGCTAAAATCATTTTCCTAAGAGAAAATGAATTGCAGTACTCAGAATTAGGGAGAGGGAGGAGACTATAGGGCTCACCATTTCCACTAACCCCCGAGTTCATCCTGAAGTAAAGCCCAGTTCTTCACAGCTCGTACTTCTGAACTTGAATCACCGACTGTGCTTCACTCTTGGTCACTACTGACCTCTGGCCTTTCAGGGCTTGTGTTGGATGCCATTAATACTAAGGCTTTCACTTTTGTACCCTCGAAAGCCTTCTGATCACGTTAGTAGGCGTGTTGACCATGAGACTGTCTGTGGAACTTAACAGGTGCTAGACCACAGTGTTGCCCTGTAGATGACTTTACAAAAGTCAGCTTATCTTGACTTTGAAATCTCTGATCTGTTATTAAATGAAAATAAAACATGGCAGAACAAAACGCACGGAAGACTTTTACAGTTACACAGTCCCACTCACGGTCATTCCTGTGTTCTCTATGGTAATTTAAATAACGGTTATAACTAATAATAAAATAACTAATAATAAAAATTATTTGTATTTTGTTTTTATTAATAACTTTTGTTTGTTGGCAAGTCCATGCATATGACATACTCTGGTTGTTCTCCTTCTCCTTTTCCTTCCCACCCCTCCACCCTGCCTTCTTTTCTACAAATCTTTTCCCTAAATTATGACTTTTGGTTTTGCCTTATATCTCTCAGAATTTAATAGGGCTGTTCATGTGATTATGAGTTTGAGGCTACACATTAAAGCCTGGTTTTATGTACCTCACTAGTTGGTACACAACTAGAGACTATACTTCTCCCCCCATCCCTGTCCCCATTTCCAGAATCTGTTTACTTAAGGGAGCAATGGCATTGATGGTCTTTCCAAGCTGTGAGCTTCCTTAAGATTGTTTAAAATTTTTTTATACATGTATACCTGCATGTTTGTATGTGGCTGGAGCCCTGAGAGGCTGGAAGAAGGTGTCAGATCCCCTGGCATTGGAGTTACAAATAGTTGTAACACTGGGTGCTGGAAATACAGTCTGGGTCCTCTGGGAGAGCAGCTAAGGCTCTAGACTGCAGGTTCATCTCTCCAGGGCAAATTTTATAATGAATTTACTAAGTATTTTTATTAGTTTCAGATTTTAAAACTCCATTACAATAACCCTGTTGCTCAGTGCATAGCTCACGACAGACCACACCAGGCCAAACAGTTCCATGTGAGGTTTATTCAGGAGATAAGGACAAAGGTGATGTCAAGAAGAGCGGGGAGAGAGAGAAGTCAGGGGAGTCTGCCTGTTTATATGGATAGTGACATAGCCTCTCACAAGTAAAGGTGAGAAGTGAGCCAAGTGGATTCTGGGAATGTGTGGCGATTGCAGCCTAGATGTGATGTCACTGGGTTCGGAGCCTGATACCAACAAATTCTAAAAGGTAGCAACAGTGTACATAGATCACACTTGCTTAAGATTGAGCTGCAAGTGGCCAGAAGTAGTCTCTCCAGGTGGGAAGCTGAGGAGAGTTCTGCTTTGGACCAATTCCAGTCCAAGGGGCCATCCAGGGAGAACTCTGAGTACGGCTTAGCAAGCTGAAATCTGGAGGTCTTCATTTCTCAGTCTCTCCTGACAGTCTAGTTTGAGTACCATCTCATGTTAACAGCAGTGTGCGTGGCTGCTCCATCTTAGCCCTTCTGCCCTGTAATATGACAACTCATGAGATGAGTAAGACAAAGGTGAAGGAGCAAGCACAGGAAATGTCTGTGGCAGATGCAGGAAGGAAGTGGCTCAGGGAACATTTAACAGCAACTGTCTTACTCTCATAGGGAAGGGTTCTGGGAAATGCTGACATCAGCTTCAAGCCCACAATTTCTCGAGGATTGTTATGAAAAAACCATCCCCTGGTCTCTACACACACACACCAACTGAGATGGACCAGAAATTTCTTTAAGTCTGAGAATAGAGTTCATGAATTGAAGAAAAATGTCAGTTTATATAGCAGAGACATAACACGAAAAAGGAATAGAAACCATTGAAAAATAAACTGTAGGGCTGGAAGGTGTTATTGCTGATCGGTGTAATCTGTTACAAACGCCTGTCTGGATTGGGATTGTATCTGGACATCTGTGCTCCCAGCATCCCAGTTACTGAAGGTTACAAATTTATGGGACCCTTCCGTGCACAGGGTAGTACATGGGGAGGTGAGAGAGGAGGCTTAGACGGGCTGTGGTGAAGAACTGAGGTTTGTCGGGGTCTCTCTCAGAACTGCCTGGTTGCTTGGTGACTCTGTGCCAAATGACCAGATTTCACAGATGAACCTGGGGAATCAAAGTCACTTCATAAATAGGTTTTCCTGGAGGGAGGACTGCTAATCTGACTCACTTCCCCCCCATCACTCTTATCCTTATTTGTGTTAGGGATCCAAAACCTCAGCTCTTCCTGCTGGTCTCTGCCTCAGTAACTCCCCAGAGCTGCTGGTCCTTTGGGACTTATAAACTGTATGTATGTCAAGTATGTGAAAACAGTGTGGAGACATAAGGTCCTTCTGATGTGTGTGTGTGTGTGTGTGTGTGTGTGTGTGTGTGTGTAAAGACTGAATAGAATTTGAAAGGATCCTGTCCCAAGTTGAAGAGGTATGCATAGAGCCTGAAGCAAACACACACACACACACACACACACACACACACACACACACACACACACACTAGCAGCAATTGATTGCCCACAGAACCTTAGATAGGGGTTAGAGGTCATGGGCCCTTCCCTACTGGCACTGGGGTTTTGGTCTGTGCAGATTTGTGTGTGAAACTGCCTTGTCGTATCCAGCAAATAGTGTTTCACTACAGATATTCACTGCCTCCAATCTTCCCACCCCTCTTCTGTAATGAGCCCGACCCCTGAGGGGAGGAGGTATGATATAGATGTCCCATTTAAATCCAACTGTATCATGAATTACATGAAGTATAAAATACCTAAATATCCAAAGTGAACATAGAGTCTATTGTGTGCTTTTAACACAGAATTTTCTGTCTCTGTCTCTGTCTTACTCAATTATTCTTTCTCTCATTTCTTAAATAAGTAAGCACACAGGAGATTCAATATCACTGCCGACCAAGTCATTGTCATTCATATTTACAGAATGTTCTGCCAAACAAGGGCCGACTGCCCATTATTCACTAAGATGGACCACGTTGCAGTCGACTAAAGTCCTGGAGGTGAAAACAACGACTACTGATTTATCACATTCCACGTGCTCAGGAGCTACCAGCAGCCCATGGGTACCACATGAGATGGCACAGAACAAGAGGACTGCAGAAAGTTCAGCAGTGCAGCTAGAAAGATGGGTGGGTCCCCTGCACACTCCTATTTCCAGTTCCTCCCCCTTGCTTCCTCTCTGCTTCTCTGTTTTCTGGTTTCTAGCATTGTTGCAAGATCAGAGACGGCCACGGGACTCAGATTTTCAGGTAAGAGAGTAGAGATGAACGGTGTGGGTGTTGAATTTGGTGAGGACGGGGCCTCTCTGTTGGCTGTGTCTAGTAAACCCCCTGACAGACCTGCTCTTGGGAATTGTACCCGTTAGTTTTTGTTTCCAGCCAGATAATTTTAGGTGGTAATCCTAGCTAAAGGCTGAGCTCTACAAATGTCTGTGTGATTCAGGGTTCACTGCTTTGAGGACACTTTCTCTGCAGAGAAATTATTCCTTCACTGGTCAAAAAGATTTTTTAACTTGACTCTTACAGGAAGAGAATGAATGAATTAGCTTGGAGGGAGTAGGCAGGGAGAAGGTAGGGATGGGGGGATCCCTAACAGGCTCAGCCTGGCACAGCTCTAACAAGCTGGCATATGTCGGGATCAGCACAACCTGTTATCTTTTTCCTTTTAGCTGCTTCCTAGGGAAGCTGCCTCTTGGGGAAACCGTTCTTTCCTGAGTTTTTAGAGGAGTTAAGCTTCCTCCAGGTAGGTCTGAGTAGGGAGGTTACATTTACTATGGCTACAGTTCTAAAGCCAGTAGTACATGTTTGGTCATAGGCAGAGAGGGTATGACTTAGTCAATGAAACCAGCACCTACAGAAACATAGGTCCTGGTTTTACAGATGAGTTAGAGTCTAAAGAGCCCCTTTGTCACCTTGTGCCCTCTGTTTCCCCCCACCCCGAGAAAGTTTTGAGAAATTTTCTACCATTGATACTTGCTCCTTGCTAATTACCAAATCAACTCTGTGCTAAGAACCAACCCTCCACGTAAGTGTGTGGTTTCTTTCTTAGTTTATGAGAAGCTGTCTCTACCTACCTGGCCTTCAGGCATAAAGAAATGAGCCTCTTTCAAAAGAAGCATCTGGTGTTCTGCTTTACATTTGTAACTGATGGCTCCCTGTGTGGGGACTCTGTCTCTAAGAAGAAGCATTCCAACTTGTCCTGGTCATAGTTGGCTCCAGAGGTTTTGAATATGTTCATGTGTACTAGGTAGAGGAAGCATTCAGAATGAGCTGAGTGTTTCTACATGACTGTGTCTTGGTTAACCAGGAAGGACTGCTGTGTGCACAGGCTACCACCAAGCAGAAAGAGGTAAAGACCCAAGACGGTCCATTTGCTTGTTTAGTAAATTGAGACCCACCCTTTGTCCAGTGCTGTGTCTATTCCTGTGAAGTTTCCTGTCACACAGTCTGAGAAGAAACAATCATATGCTAGAAAATAATTTCATGTTACAGCCAGGTCTTTGATGAGGAAATGCTGCTGGGCAGTTATAGCAAGAGCAAGTGACCTCAAAAGCTGAAATCTCAGGTTGGTGCTGATGCAGGAGAGGGGCATTGGAGAGGGATTCTCAGGAAGAAGAGGCTGAGCAGCTCCAGCTGGGTGGTGGGTTGCAGCAGTGCTCCCCAGAAAGGGGAAATTCTGAAAAAGCATAGGCAATAAAAGTGGCTTCAAGGATCCTGGGAACATGCGGAAGGCCAGTGCCTTCAGTGAACGATGTTCATGAAGGGATTTCTGGATCACTCTAATAGGCAAACTATCCTCTGAAGAGAATCAAAAGCTGCTAGGGGATTCAAGCAAGAAAAGTAAAATAAAATTTTTTTTTGAAAGTGAGATCTGGTGGTAGAATTATAAAGGGCTCCAAGATGGGATGAATAGGTCCCAGCTACACTGACAATGAGCAGCAATGGCTCTGATCAACATGAAGGGACAAATGAGATTTCTGAATGTAGTCACTAAGATTTGGTGATGGGCTCATGCAAGGCTGGTAACCAAGGCTAGAGTGGAGCTCACAGCCTAGCGAGAGCCACTGGCTGTGTGGTGATGCCACCGAGACAAGGAGTCAGGCCCAGGAAGAGGGGGTGGGGTCAAAGGCTCCATCCTGGTCAGCCTTTGTTAGAGATTCCCACGAAAGCCACAATGAGAAGCTGAGCAGAAGTTTGGACACTACAGTACTCATTCTCTAACTGGAGAGCTGGAGGGAAAGGGGACCAGCACAAGGAGGGGCTGGTAGGATTTAAGTTTGTGTATGAAAAAGAATAGCCTGGAAAATGCAATACTGAGGTGAGCTTTTGGGAATGGGGCAGGAAAAACCAAAGTGCTGAGCTTATGGCAAAAAGTTTAGTGCTAGCTATGGGAAGTGGGGTTCCGAGTGTTTTCTCGTAACTTGCCGTGACTGTTTCTTTTTCTGCAGGGAGCTGAGCTACAATGGAAGTCCAGTTCAGTGGTGTGGGGTCCAACCCAGAAAGTTCAAGGAGCAGCCATGGTGAGAGGAGCTGGGATGTGGGGCAGAGGGGAGGTAAACTGCAAGAGAAGTGGGGAGGCAGACAGGGAGAGGTGCAGTCTCTCCTGCCTTCACCATCAGTCCCCACTGAACAGGAGAAAACCATTATGCCACCCTTATATTTTTCTTCATTTCTCTGTTCTCCCATTTCTCTTGACTCTCTCTACGCTGTCTTAGGATATGTCCATCAGGCCGAGCAGAAGAAACCCAGCTGGTCTCTCACTGGTCCAGAGCTTGGAATTACCTTCCCTTCCCTCCCTTCCCTCCCTTCCCTTCTTTTCACTCTTTGTTCGTCTTGACACAGGCTTCCACACACACTGTGGCCCTGGCCAGCTTGGAGCCTGCTCCTGTCTCTCCAGTGCAGTGTGAGCCACCATGCATGCCTTCAGCACAACTTCTTACTTCTTCTTTCCTACAGGCAGAAGTGCTGCCGGTGGCCTCTCTTGATTGTCGCCTTTCTGGTTGCATCTCTGTCCTTTCCTGAAGGAGGATTGAGAGAAAGTGATTCAGAGGTCATTGGTCCCTTGTCTGGCTTCCTGCTCTCGTTGCCTCTATTCTAATCAGAGACGGGGAGTGAGGACATGTTAGCTTGGAGTTTTCTCCAAGCATCCAAGCAGACAGGGGAGTTTTCTCTGTGTGGGTGTGGTTGGGGGAAGGAGGGCAGACGGGGGTTTCCTAGCTTGTGCAGGGGATGAGCAGGGCTTCTAGTCTAACAATCACCATGTGGTATGCTGGCTAATTATGGCATAGTAGCTACCATTCATGCCTTCTCCCATTCTTCCTTCCTATAATCAAGAAACCAGTGCCCACAAGAATCTTTCCGATGGGGCACTCTACTGTGTTAAGTAAATACTGACATGAACTGGCCCTGTATCATTTACTAGATCATCTTAAACAGTGCTCTCAGTCGTATTACTTCTTTCATCCTGGGATCCTGGTTCTCAAGTGTGGGAACTATCTTAAGGCTTGTACATTCTTCCCTACTTAGCTCTCAGTTGAAAGAAAATGCCATTTTAAAATATAAATAAGAAAAAAAAATTATGTCTTTCTCTGCAAATGCCCCAAACTCACACTTTGTGTTCCACTCTGGATTCTGTAAATGAGGCAAGTGCTTCATTGGTCTCTTCTGAAACTCTTATTTCCTCTGCTGGGTGCTTGCAAATCACAAAGGGTCAAACTGAGGAGCTAAAAAAGAATATCAAGAAAGGGCAGTGAAGAAAAGAAATTAAGGGAGGTACCAGTTGTCAGGCCCTTTGAGATGGGCATGGAGACTGACAGGTTGTCTGTAGTCCCTGGTAGGGCAGAGGTGACAACATGAAGAAAGGTCATAAGCAGCCAGAAAGTGGGCATTGGATTGTGTGAGTTTATTCAGTTAACTGTCAGGGGCTGAGTAAAACATTTGGTTTTGTTTTCTTGATGTTCTAGAGCTTGGAAGCCAAAATCAAGGAAGTCCCCAACTAAGAATTGTCTTACTTGGAAAAACTGGAGCAGGAAAGAGTTCAACAGGGAACAGCATCCTTGGGGAAAAAGTGTTTCGTTCTGGCCTTTGTGCAAAATCCATTACCAAGGTCTGTGAGAAAAGGGTGAGCACCTGGGATGGGAAAGAGCTTGTTGTCGTGGATACACCTGGTATTTTTGACACTGAGGTACCAGATGCTGAAACACAAAAGGAGATCATTCGCTATACTGCCCTGACCTCTCCAGGGCCTCATGCTCTGCTCCTCGTGGTCCCACTGGGGCGTTATACTGTGGAAGAACACAAGGCCACACAGAAAATTCTGAACATGTTTGGCACAAAGGCTAGAAGATTCATGATTCTCTTGCTCACCAGGAAAGATGACTTGGAAGACACTGATTTCCATGAATTCTTAGAAACAGCTCCTGAAGTCCTTCAAGAAGTATTCTGTGAGTTCCGGAGTCGCTACTGTTTGTTCAATAACAAAGCCTCGGGAGCTGAACAGGAAGCACAGAAGACACAGCTGTTGACCTTGGTCCAGAGTCTGGTGAGGGAAAATGGCGGAAGATGCTTTACTAACAGGATGTATGAACGTGCCGAGAGCGTAATTCAGAAACAGACCTGGACGATGCAAGAATTTTACAGAAAGGAACTGGAGATAGAGAGGGCACGGATAAGACGAGAGTACGAAGAAGAGATTAGAGATCTAAAAGATGAACTGGAGAGGGAGAGGAGAAAGGCACGCATGGAGAGGGAGTTCAAAGAGAAGGAGGTTAGCTTTACAGAGAGACAACAAAATGCCAGGAGGGAAGTTGAGAACACAAGTATGGTCATTGACTTAATCATAAAAGCATGGGAGATTGCTTCCTTTATCTTCAACCAGATTATGAAAGACTAGACTTAGCCTATAAGACTAGACCTTGTCTCTATTTTCTCCATTTCCCTTGATAACCCTGCACTACAGAGCTCAATGCCTAAATGCTCCAGTTTCTGTCTTCCAGGACGAAGGAATGAAGTAAAGTTTCCCATTGGCAGTTGTTCAATTGGCTTATCAAGAAACTGACCGATCTTCAGTTTGTGAAACTCCAAAGCAGAATGCATGACTGCTTGCTACCTTGTGTTCTTCCTCAGTGAAAGCCACCCAGGAGGCCACAGAAATGACTGTAAGGTGGACTCACTTCTCTGGATTCTCCACAGTAATCGCCACCTGCAGGTTCTACACATGGCGCTCATCTTTTGAACAACGGTCTTGTATGTTTTATTAGGAAGTTCAACTCTTTGCATGAGGTAGTCTTTAGTCAGAGATAGATGGCATACAGTTCTCGACGGATATCAGGTTTGTTTAATTATGTTTTCATGAATGGCATCAAATTGTTCTCCAGCTGCCCTTTGAAGGCAAAGCAGATCTCACAAGTCAAGGAATCCAGGGTGAGCACAAGTTCAACAGGCAACCCCACAATGTTTGCTGTGTTCAGGTGAAGCTCTGGAAGCTCTCTCTCCAACCCGTTAGCCAGTTTGATCAATAGTCAGCTCTCCCCTTGAGAAATGATCTAGTTACTGCAACCCCGAACCACCACCATACATCCAATCGTGCTGCTTCTGCCCCCACCCAGCTAATTTGCTTATTGCTGTTATAATAAACTTTTCTGTTGCCTCATGCATGCTTAGACTCGGAATCTGTTTTGTCTTGGAAGATGGTGCTGCTGAAACATCACAGAGATGAATTATGTTTTGTTGGTAAAAGTGTTTTTTGAACCAGACTTGTTCTATCCCCATGACACCTCATCTCCTGTCTTGATTTCTTATGTATGTGGATGCATGTGCATATGTGTGTACATGTGTGTGTGTGTGCTCCTATGTGTATGTGTGTATTCATGCTTGTGTGTGTGCAGGTACATGGCTGTTTGTGGAGGGTAGATGGATGATCTCAGGTGTCTTCTGCAGTGATGCTATCTACCTCCCTTGAGACAGTGCTTCCCATCAGCCTGGCGTTCACTAATTCAGCTGGACTGGCTGGCTCATGACTCCCTGAGGATTTTTTTTACCTCTGCCTCCCCAGCCCTGAGATTACAACTGCATGCCACTATGCCCAGCTTTTCATACAGGTTCTGGGAATCAAACATGGGTTCTCAAGATTGCAAGACAAGTACTTTCCTGACTGAGTTACTCCCCATTCCTACCCTCTTTTTTTCTCTGAAATCTTTGAACCACATTTGTAGGAGGAGCTAAGGTGGGAGGAGTAAGGAGAGGAAGAAGAAAAGGAAGAGGAGGAGCTAGGGAGAGCAGAGATGTAGGAGCAATGGAGAGCCACAGAGGTATGGAGAGCAGTCACAGGTAACAATTTATATTTAGAGTTAGATAATTGGGAAACAACTCTCTTTGTATGGGCATATTGCTATTGAGCATTGCCAAACATATAAAGCTGTTGATTAATGTTTAGGCTATTAGAGTCTCATTTTCCTACTGGGCCCGTGTGAATGGCAGGATGGTCTGGGCAATGCCCAGCCTTGTGAGACAGCATGGCCCAGGAGAAAAATGAGACTAATGCTAGATTAGCCAAAGGCTTTATATATTTGGTAATGCTCAATAACAAGATGCCCATACAATCAGAAGTGTAACTCAATACCCAACCTAGATATACCAACTATCTTTGACTGGCAGAGATACTTGAACATCTGCCTCCATGTTCCCCTCTCTCTCATTCCTCTCCCTCTCCTCCTCTTCCTTCTCTTCTTCTCTTTAATCTCCTCTTTCTCTCCTTACTCCCACCTTAGCTCCTCCTACACACATTCTCAATCCTTCACAGGTCAAAGACCACAACTGTTTTGGATTCTTATTATCTTATGGCAGAGATTGTGTCTTAGGTTTCCGGAGCCTGTGAGCTTTTCCTGGTACATAAGTTCCCTCTAATATGGAGATAATAACAATTATTTCTTTATTCCTCTTGGTATATTTCTTCTGTTAGCCTCACTTGCTTTCTAGGAATCCTCAGTGCTTCCTCCCAACATTCCCTGGGGGCACCCGTGACAGCCCACTTCATTCTTTCATATCTCAAAACTGGTATCTCTATGCTTCTTTTGGCAGCAGGTGACCATTACAGAAAGTCACTAGTCAAAATGCAGAGAAAACCTCTCTGTGGGATGCCCAGCCCTAACTGATACAACTCCTGCATCCAAGGCCCAGGGAACATTGTGTAAGAGGGGTGGAAAGAGCACAGAAGACTGGGCAATTTGCTCTGATAAACATTGTCTTAGTTAGGGTTTTATTGCTGTGAGCAGACACCATGACCAAGGCAAGTCTTATAAAAAAAAAAAAAAGCAACATTTAATTGGAACTGGCTTACAGGTTCAGAGATTCAGTCCATTATCATCAAGGCAGAAGCATGGCAGCACCCAGGCAGGCAAGGTGCAGGAGGAGCTGAGAGTTCTACATCTTCATCTGAAGGCTGCTAGCAGGATACTGGCTTCTGGGCAGCTAGAATGAGGGTCTTAAAGTCCACTCCCACAGTGACACAGCTACTCCAACAGGGCTATGCCTTCTAATAGTGCCGTTCCCTGGGCTACATATACATAAACCATAACAAACACCGTGGGCAAAAGCACTCTGGGGAAGAAAGGGTTTATTTTTATCTTACAGCTTATAACCTATCACAGAGGAACAGAAACTCAATACTGGAACCTGTAGACAGGAGCTGATGCAGAGGCCATGGAGAGGTGCTGCTTCCTTGCTCGGTGACCATGACTTACTTAACCTTTTAAAACTTCTTGTAGATTCTTCGTGAATTTCACATCGGCACCCCAATCCCAATCATTTCCCTGTCCCTTCATATGCCCTCTTTGCTCCTGCACCCCCCCACTAAAAGAAAACAAAACAAAATAAGATTAAAAAAAAATCTCAATGTGGAAGCTGCAGTGTATCACACAGTGTGCCCTTTTAACCAAACAGCTTTACTTGAAAATGTTCATTGTAATGAGTCACTGGTCTGGTTTGAGGCCTCTACACTTTCTATACTCGATCCTCACTAGGGCTCCTCTTGAATATCCTGTTGTTGCCCTGTGTCATTGAAGTCCTGAAGCTTTGAATCCGCAGGACTAGACCTTCCATGCGCTCCAGCAGTTCATAGATGCAGGGGATGTTGGGGTGAGCCAACTCAAAGCTCTGGATCTGGGCCCTTCGATGGTAGCTGAGTTGGTCAGCCTACCAGTTTTCCTGCATCAATACCAGCAAGGCCAGCTCACCCATATGTGTGGGTAGTGAGGGTGGAGGTGGGGGTGAGAGGTGAGATGTGGTCCATTTCTCCCCACACCACCATATGGTAGATGAGGGGTGGGGCCAGCTCTCCCACACCAGTGCCACCAGAGCCAATTTTCCTATGCTGCCCAGCAAGGGGTAGGCCTAGCTCTCCTGCTGCAAGCAAGGGGTGGGGCCAGCCCACCACAGTGCTGGACATCAACATGGCCTCAGGTAGCAGCCCAGACCAGACACATCTGTATGGCCTTTGGCGGTAGCATGAACCTGGGACATCCACACAGACCCTGACTGCGATAGAACTACAGACTCAGACATATCTCCTGGTGGCTGCTTAGGCCTGAATGTCACCATCATGGCCTCCGGTGGCGGCAAAGGCCATTCAGATCAGTTTGGCCTCTGGCGTCAGTAAGGCTGTCAGACATCCATATGGTCTTAGGCAGTACCCCAGACTACTGACATCCAGATGGCATTTGGTGGCAAAACAGGCCACGGCCATCAGCACAGACCCCAGCTGCAGTAAAGTTTCAGATTCAGACATGGCCCTTGGTGGCAGCCCAGGCTAGGACATTACCATGGCTCCAGATGGTTACACAGGCTTCTCATAGCTGCCTGTTCTTCACTGCTGTGATGTCTCCAGTTTCACCTCTCTCCACAGTGCACTAAATGCTCAGCTTTGCTTTCTCACCCATCTCTCTCTCCATCACATATTCACTTACCACAGGGCACTTGGGTATCTCTCTCTTCCAGCTGGCATCCTGCTTAACATTTTTAATACACCCAGGCCACTTATCCAAGGATGGCACCTCCTATTGTAGTCTGAGCCCTCTCATATCAATCATTAATCAAGAATACAAACTGTAAAGGAATTTTAATTCAGCAACATGGCTACTCTGGCTGGAATACATGCACTTAGTACACATTTTTAATCCCAATGTAGGAAACTTAGTTTGTAGAAGGAAGCTTCCATGTTAGGAAGTGAGGTCTAATTGAGAGGCAGATAAAGTGGTGAATCTGAGAAAGATTTGACAGAATGAGTCAGAGATAGGATACTCCCAACTCTCACAAGGACAGGAGAAAAAGAGCAGTGCAGAGAAAGAGAGAGAGGCGGGGGAGGGCAGTTTTACTGGAAGAGTTTTATAGAGATACATTGCAGAGAGAACAAGCTAGACACAGGTAAAGACAGAATGAGCCAGAGAATGAGAGAAACCAACAGACTAGAACAGATTGCTAGAGTTAGTGAGGCCAAGCAGAGCAATTCAGTGAGAAGCCAAGAGAAGCCAGTTTGAATCAGTCAGCTTGGAGAGAAATTTAAGCTAGAACAGCTGAGTTAAATCAGCCAACCAGAATTTAGAAAGGACTAGAAAGGGTGAGCTTATTCAGCTGCAAGTCTCCAAGATAACAATTATGTCAGGTGAGTAGAAGTGACTTTTAAGTCAGGTAAATAAAAATGACTTTTACAACAAAGGAGTCTGATCTTTACCATCTTAACATAGAACACTTGTGTGTAGGAACCTGAGGAAGACAGAAGACAGAAAGCAAGCATTGATCCCATGGAGCTGGAGTTAAGTTATAATCCACCTAACATGGGTGTGGGAACTGAACTTGGGTCCTCTGTAATAGCAGCAAGCACTCCTTGTTTTGTTTATTATTATTTTATTGTATATCCATGGCAAGCAGCAAATATCCTTAAGCGCTAAGCCATCTCTCTAGCCCCCTTTTCCTCAGTTACCTTTTCCCACTTCTGCTAATCCCCTTCATTCTCCTAAATCATTCCCCCTGATTTTTTAATGCCTTAAAAAATCTAGATTTTACATATGACAAAAAGCATGATATTTGTGTTTCTAAGTCTGGCTTATTTTACTTAGCATAATAATAACTCTATCCACTTATTGCAAATAAAATAGCATCCTTTCTTCATTAGCCATATGTGTATATCTCATATTTTCTTTATCCATTCATTTTTTTATTGGCTCCTAGACTGAGTAATGTGATAATAATGGTGGTTGTATATTTATCTGTGTTTTATGCTTGGTTTGATTCTTTGGAACACATACCCAGGAGTAGAACAGGATCACATAGTTCTACATTGGAGCCTCTTCCATCACAAGTATTTTGTACGTTTGTGGGTTGGTACATGTGCATGTGTAAGAATGCATGTGGAAGCCGTAGAATCTTCTTCCATCAATCTCTACCTTAGTTTTTATGTTTTTATTACATGTATTCATGTGTGTATATGCACTTGGTGCATGTGTATGTAAAGACCACAGGACAACTTGTGGAAGTTGGTTCTCTTCCTGAACTGTGTGGTCCCAGGGACCAACCTCAAGTTCTCAGGCTTCATAGAGGTGTCTTTACCCACAGAACTCTCTCCTTTTTGTTGTTATTTGTTTGTTTGTTTTGGGGACTGGATAAGAGGAAGGCCCTGGATCCTTCTGTTATGCCAACGCTTCACGACACAGAGGTGTGGCATATAACTTCAGAATTCTACTTGTCCAAGTGCTAGTTAGAGAAGTGTTATGAAGCAGTGCGGCTTCAGTACTGGGGGGTTTTGAGAAAACACTAAATATTTACATTTTGTCCGTTTGTCTGTCTGTTTGAGACATGGTTTCTTTGTGTAGCCCTTATTGTCTTTACTCTGTGGACTAGGTTGGCCTGGAACTCACAGAGATCCACCTGCCTCTGTCTCCGGCATGCATCACTGTACCCGGATCCTAAGTATTTAAACTTTTATTACTCAACAGAGATCTCTCATGAAGTCATAAAGCAAAACCCTTGGCTGATTGAAAATTATAAAACGTGCAGGTAATTTTGGTTGGTGCCAGATGGGACATGTGGCGAGAACCACACCAGAGGAGAGGAGGCAACTCTGCCATGAAAAACTTCCAAGTCCTGTCACTCAGGAAGGGCAGTGGTTGGCTCTGCTCTGTTCCTGGGTAGGCCTGGGGAACCACTGGACCACATTTCCTGTTTGTATTTGTATTTTTCAAAAGTTGAGACCAGATTGCTCTCCCTTGGAGCCCCTGGTGACAGAAGTGAGCTACAGTCTTCCTTTCTCTTTCCATTCTATGGGCCCCAAGAAGGGCTCCTTTGGGAAGTTACACAGTCGTCCTTTGCTGCTCTCATTATTCTGGTCTTCATGGAGCACATTCCACGCAGGTAAAAGAGGGATATACTTAAGCACACATTGGCTACAGGTCCCTGCTGTGGACTCTCCTTAATGACCAGAAAGTCACATGCTAGGCAGAGCAATAAAGTGGGCAAAAATGATACTCCACCTTATTTGATCCAGTCGTATCTTTTCCCCACAGACTCCTGGGAGGCAGGTCTTTGATGGTCTCTTCCTCCTCCTCCTCCTCCTCCTCCTCCTCCTCCTCCTCCTCCTCCTCCTCCTCCACCTCCTTCTCATTCTTGTTCTTCTTGTTCTTGTTGTTCTTGTTCTTCTTGTTGCTGTTGTTGTTGTTGTTGTTGTTCTTCTTCTTCTTCTTCTTCTTCTTCTTGTTTTTGTTGTTCTTGTTCTTGTAATTCTCCTCCTCCTCCTCTTTCTTTCTTTCTTTCTTTCTTTCTTTCTTTCTTTCTTTCTTTCTTTCTTTCTCAATAATTGAAGCAGGAGAAATGCCCTTTCCTTTGTTCAGCACAGGATCTCAGTCTCAAGGCAGGCATTCTACAATGGTGCAGAACTGCTATACCAGCCACACTCGAAGATGTGTTTGAAAAGTGATTAGACCTTGGCCCACACTTTAGACTTCAACAATTTCCAGGTACCTGGTAAATGTATGTGACAAATACTGGATATTTATTGTGAAATGAAGTGCTCACATCATAAAATACACAGGAAGTAGATAGCAATGGTCATCTTCTAACATGTAAAATATTAATACAGACTTAACAAAAGGCGGCAGCCTTCTTAGTGTGAGCATTTTGTTAAGGATGGATTGCTTCTGTTATGGCTTTTCCAACTACTGTTGAATAATAATAATAATAATAATAATAATAATAATAATAATAAAATAAAAAGTAAAGAAAGACACATAACTGCTTCTAGATATGGCAAAGGAGAAGGTTTATTATAGATGTGTGGGAGAGCATAGTCAGACATCTGGGAAAGTCCAGAGTGAGCATGACCAGACTGATCTGGGTCATGTGAAAAGAGGGGGAGGGGAAAGGAGAAGAGAGAAGAAAACCAGATGCAGCAGTCAAAAGTACAAAAAAGGTGAGTAACCAAAATGATTGGACTATGTAGGAAAGAGCAGCCTAGCCCCCAGGGTTGCAGAGTTCAGGGTATGCCAGTGGGAGGGCCCTGTAACAAATAGGGACTAAAGGATGCTGAGAGAAACTGGCAGCCAGTGTTAAACAGCAACCTCAACCATTTGTCCCAGTCTTGAAACCTAGCATCCACTAACCCCACCCAACTTCCCTTGCTCAGGAGTCTTGTACAGTGAAACTGTAGGTGGCTAGTATGGGAGCAACCCAAGAAAAAGACCCAAAGGCTAAAGCAAAAGAATAGATTAAATAAACGTGTGCCTCAAATTTCATCTCACCAGGTGTTGCTCCAGAAAATAAAAAGCTCATGGGGGAGTATGGCTTGGCTCTTGCCTTGAGCCTAGGTGGTTTGCTTGATTTCTTTCTATCCTGTGGCAGTTTAGCCAGGCACAAGCTCTTGTGTAATTTAAACCCAGAGTCATACAATAAGGACTTATTTCTTGACCCATCTTTTGGCTCCTATGTAGAATTAACAAGACCTTAGCTTGGACAGTGTGTTGGCAGTATGAGACATCCAGGGGAGGGAGACTGAGGTGGCTTCAGAGTGAGGAGAGAAAAGCTGAGTCACCTGTTAGGAATTGAATGGACTAACTGCCTTCGGTCTTGTACTACTGTTTGATCCTTCCTTATGAACAGGGAAGGATTACCTAGAAAGCAAAGTGTCCATAAGGGTTGCATTCCACAGGGTTTCCTGTGGCTAGTAGCAGCCTTGTGGCCAAGAACATAAGCAGAAGTATTGTGGGTTTCTGCACTTCCTTTGCCTTGGTAATAAAAGGCCCTGTTCCCTTGCATATCTGTGCCTCCTTCCTCTTTCTACTATGATTCTAAGGCTAGAAGTTGCTATGAAAGAATGCTGAGTAGGAAGGGAGGGAGATATGGCTCTGATGGAGCTTCTCCTAGCCCCCAACAGACTCAGAGCCCCCTTTGTCACATCAAAGTCAGCTCCTTTGATTGCTAAGCCACAGTAGTGAATTATCTCCGAGGTAGTCAAACACCGTCAATGTGGTATGCCCAGGCGGATTGGGAGCAATCCCCATATGCCATAGGGGATTTCAGACCATTTGTAACAAAGGGTACTTCCTAATCTGAAAACTGATACTGATTTACCTCAGCTGAGACTTCTACGTTGACTTCTCAGATCCCACAGACAGAGAGCATCATGGGAGAGGAGCAGAAGTGTGCTCAGAAGAGTCCATCTGTCCGTGGAACCTAGCCAGAGAACTGCAGAACAGCTGGGCTATCTAAGCCTTCCCTGAGAGAGTGCCTACAGCCACCATGTAGAACAGAGGAGAATGCCTACGTCCGCCATATAGAGCTGCACAGCAGGTCAAACTGCACTGGTTTAGACACTGCCAAATGTTTACTTGTGATCTCCCTGCAACAGCAATGGGTGAACACTAAGGAAGAATAAAGAAACTAGAGAAGAAAAATGTTCAATTTTCTCATAGTATTCCCATCCTAGTTTGTGTTCAAATCTGCCATTCAAGTTTAAATGAAATTATTTCATGATTTCACATAAAATTATGTTCTTTCCAGGCACCCACCGACTGACAGTGGCTTCTTCAAGCTTCTTCAAGCTTCCTCAAAGCCTTATTCCTGGCAGAGCAGGACTTTAAACATTAATAGAAAGACATCACTATCTGCTTTACATTTTGTCAGTGTGTTCTCCCCTAGTCGTCACCTGAATGAGTGCTCTTGTGTTGGCGAGATTTTAGAGCACATTCTCAGTACTCCTTTCCCGCTATGCTCAGTAACAGAGTGCTTCCTCTACGTATAGATCCAACGTATCCTTGGAATGTTATCACAAGATGTAAGGCTTATCTGTGATAAAGACACTTGTTTTGGGTAGCTGATTCAGTCTAGGGATATCAAGATGCCTGATTAGTCGTGCCCAACTCTCAGTGCTGGGGCCACCTTGGGACAGAAGGAGGTGATCACGGAAATGAAAGAATTGGTCCTGTCTGGTTGCTAGGAACCAGGGGAGAGGAAACAATCTGTTTCCTGTTTGGGGAAAGTCAAAACAATACGAGGAAGCACTGCATCCTTTAGCAGGGACTTCCCAGCAATTTTCTAAACCAGAGCTTTCACTGTCATTTGCCAAAAGAAGTGATTTGTGATGTTTTTGCCTGTGGAGCAAAGGTTAGAAGTTCCTCTTTCTAGGCAGAGGTTAGAAGTTCCTCTTTCTAGAAGAGATTAGACACAGACCTACAGATAAGCATCCAGCAGGACCCCAGGCCACATCTTCTGAGTCCTGACAGTCCCCATGCAGCCCCTACCACCCTGCTTCCCAACCTTCTATAGGGGAGGGAGCCCCCACAACTTTCTAGGCGTGACATCTAAGCACTGCACAGCTGAAGGAAGCAGGAGAGATAATGGAGATATGCCTGTCCCTTTAGCTACTGATTAGCTAAAGAGGTCACACGCCCAGGACCTCTCTCTCTCTCTCTCTCTCTTTGAAATTACTTGTATTTTATTTATTACAACATATAAGCATTTCTGTGATCATTATGATAAAGAATTACATGAAACATTCTTGTAACACTCCTCAATTAATTTCTCATTTGAATGTTTAAGTAAACAAGAAACATTAAAATAAATTATGTGCTCAGAAATTAAGACCAAAATAAAGTAGTTTCCTTGAAATCTTAATAAATCAAATTATAACTGCTTAAAACATAGGAAGGACTGAAGGACTGAAGGAGATTGCAATCCCGTGAGAAGAACAACAGTGTCAACAAACCCAGATTCCTCAGAGCTCCAAAAGACTAACCCGAAAACCAAGGAGCATACATAGGCTGGTTCATGGCCTAGGGCACATGTGTAGCAGAGGACTGACTGCCTTGTATGACCTCAGCTGGAGAGGATGAGCTTAATCCTGTGGAAACTTGATGCCCCACGGAAGAGGCATGCTTGTGTAGGTGAGATGGGGATGGGTGGGCAGGTGGGGGAGCACTCTGTCAGAGGTGTGGAGGATGGGGTGAAGAACTCAGGGAGGGAGGAATGGGAAGGGGACCAACTGCTCAGCTGCATTTGAGGCAGGACAGGTTGATTAAACTGCTTCCTGTAAGAGGTCCAAGCCAATGTCCTGTTTCCGTCTTCTGTTGGTCATACCCTATCTGTAGTGAACATCTCTCCTGGCAGACATCCTTGTGTTGCAGAGTTCTTGTAAAAGCCAAGTTCCCACCACACATGACGTCTAAGCACCCAGCCTTTTTTTTTTTTTTTGGCAAGGTTTTCTTTTTCCAAAGATACCCTTCCCTCTGCTCACCCTTCTAAAAGGATCTTCTCTCAGAGCTCATTTGCATATGCAGACCCTCGCTTCACCCCCCCTCTACACTCCTATCAAAGTAACAGAGGTTCCCATGAGCATGAAAGTATCCTTTGCTTTCTAATATTTCCAAAGCTACATCTAAATCTGAGTGATGGACCCAAGAGAAAAAGAGGAGGAAACAAGGGTGACCTGCCCCATCCCAGACTCATGGGAAGGAAGTTCTGACCTTTTCTACCCAAGTCCATGCAGATGTAGCTGTGACCCATAATGACAAATATGTAGATAGTTCCACATCCCATAGCCTTGGAGTAAGGCTCTCCCTCTCCTTCTAGGCCAAGGCTGGCTTCTTTAGTTCTTATCCCAACCTCACTCATTCTGACCCATAGGAAGTACCCATGAGTCTTTTTTTTTTTTTTTTTGTTATATTTCAAGAGAATCAAGTGGCTTGATTTGTTTTTATTTTTGTTTCCCATTAGGTTCCTATTCAAATTCTTCCATAGCCTAGGATAGATCTTGCCATGCATGCCAGAGCCACTGTAGTGACCAATCAGTTCAAGGTTCTTTTTCCAAATCAGACTAAAATCATAAAGAGGTATCAATGGAACATGAAGGCTTTATTGGGGGCATATGGTGGTGCACAGTGGAGACAGTACACAGGTGACGGTTCTGGGTTGGGTCTCTCATATTTGACTCCTTGGTATCTCTGCCATGTCCTGCATATCTTTGGCTCTGTTGCAAGACTTGTATGTGCTTGGTGGTCTGATCCTGTTCATCCAGCTCTACTTAGCTCATAAAAGATGGAGGAGGCACCACCCCCTGCTCCTCCCCAGGAAAGACATATACAGTTCAGAATTAGTCATTGTATACACGTGGTCATTGCAGTGAAGTCTCTCAAGGGCTTAGAGGTAAATCAGTGGTTAGAACATGGTTATAGAACACAACCTATTAAAATACTTACATTGCAGAAGAAGACCCTAGCTGGAGGTCTGGGCCTTTCTATTCTGGCTCATTGTCAATTTCTACCCACTTCACAGGGCAGGCATCTAAATAATCACGGTGCCTGTCCCTCTTTAAGAGTACGGATAAAGCCTAAGAAATGTACAACCACCTGGTCCATGGCTACCACTGGGTTGCATCAACTCTGACTGCCTTGGCTGGGCAGCTGTGCAGTTTACACAAAAGAAAGAACTAGGCCTGTTGTCGAGAAGCTTTGGTTGTAATCAAGAATAGACACAGGGCATAAAAATGTGGTGCCATAGAAATGTGGGACAGCATTATGCGAGCACTGTGCTGCTGACTAAGGTGAGGGGGGGGCTGTGTGTTCAGATAGACGCTATGTAACTGGACACAGAATGTAGCTTGGCCCTCTGAAATTCACCCCATCGCCACACTGGACACTCTGGCCTAAGGACTGCAAAGTTCTCTGTGGAGACAGAGGGAACAGGCAACATGGGCTGGACATAGGGTACAGCTGCTGGTGACATCTCCTTGGGTGGTTTGAATGAGTACGGCCCTCGTAGGCTTGTAGATTCAAATCCTTGGCCACCAGGGTACTACTGGAAGGATTAGGAGGTGTGGCCTTGTTGGATGAAGTGTGTCACTGTGTGAGGGTGGGGGACAGTGTTAAGGTTTCAAAAAGCCCTTTCCAAGCCCAGAGTCTCTCTTCCTGCTGCTTGTGTATCTAGATGGCACCACGTCTGCCCGCCTGCCTGCCCGCCTGCCCCGCTATGCTTTCAGCCATGACGATGGCTGAAAAGGCTAAACCTCTGACACTGTAAGCAAGCCCCAATTAAACGCTTTCTTTTATAAGAGTTGCCATGGCCATGGTGTCTCTTCACAACAGAACACTGACTAAGATACTCCTGCTTATGGCCAGCTTGGACTCAGATGGACTGCCTCTGCATCAGCACCAGCAGGTCTTCTCAGAGACCATCTGAATCTGGGATAGCCTTTCCAGCCAGAAAGGTTCTCTTTAAGGGTTGCCCACTCAGAGCCTTGCTATTTGGCTAAAGCATTTTACTGGGAGCATTTGGAAGTTCCATGGTGTAACAATGGCCCTCATTTTCCCACAAGATCAATTCGATTTCCTCCATAAGTTTCTGCAACTGGGCCTCCTGCTCAGCCCCTTGTGCCCTGTTGTTGAATCCACAATGGCGCCTCTCACATGCGACATCCAGAACATCCAGGCTCTTATTGTTGTTCTCTTGAATATATTCTTCTAAGGAGCCCTCAGCCAGGTCTTCCTTCCGGGTGAACACCAGAATAGTGTAAGCCAAGATTCTGCTTCCAAAGATCTCCTGGAGGCACCTGGCAGCCTGCTCATCCTCGGCAGTGTACCGGCCCACCTGTATCACCAGGAGCACTACATGGGGCCCTGGTGAGGCCAAGATGTCACAGATCTTCTTAGCTGTTGCCTCAGGCTGGTTCTGAGGTGACAAAATATCTGGGGTGTCGATCACCTCAAGTTCCCTCCCGTCCAACTCTCTGCTCCCTTTCTGGAATGTCATGGTCACTGGTCGAGCACTAATTTTGGACTCAAATACTTGCCTGCCAAGGATGCTGTTTCCTGTTGCACTTTTCCCACTTCCTGTTTTTCCCACCAGAAGGAGCTGCAGTCTTTTTGGGGTAAGCCTTTTCTCCTTAAGACCTGGAAGAATTTTACAAAACCAAACAACAGAGGGAGATGGGATTAGAACCTATTCTATCCTCTCTGTTTATCAGGGGCCATACCTCTGAGTACCTGAGAAGCAGTGTCCCAGGATGAGAAGACCTGTCCCTGGGGTCTGCCCTGGGTTTACATTCTCAGCCTGTGTCCTGAAAGGTGGACGTGAACATTCTTACCAAGGAGATATCAGAGCCACCAGCTGAGAAGGAAGACTCAGATGTCAACCAAACACTGGGTAACACAATGCCAGTATTTTTAAAAAATATCTGGGGCTGGAGGCTAGGAAGAAAATGTCCTTCCCCTGAACTTGTGGGTACTAAGACTAAAAGCACATGAAGTGACAAATGATAGTTTTCAAGTGTAGTCCCCATCGGAGAAATTGATGGCTCTCAGATTACAGAGCACCAACATTCCCAAGTGCTGCTAGGCTCTGCCTTCCACACCTTCTCAGCACCCAAGGGTTTTACTCCTGTGTGCTGCACTCTAGGCTGACCTGAAGTCTTCATGGTTCTCTTGAGCTTTCCAAAGGGGATAGAAATGAATTTGAGTGGGTTCATGGGAGTTTCAAGTGTGGATGGTTGGATGTCTGTTCCTGCCTGCCTTGCCAAGGCACAGTTAGGGCCAAAGAGTATCTCCTATCTGAGCCACTGGAGCTGATACTTAGAAGCTAACTGCATCGTGAGATGCAGAGATGAGATTTTTCAAATAATGACTAACTTTGCTTCCTGTAAGAAGTGAAAAAGGCTTAGCCTGTGTTGATGACTGTCCCTTGTGTCTTGTGAATAATCTGTCTTCCCTCCCATCCCCGACATCCCAGGCACCTTAAATTTATAAAGAAAAAAAATATGTTGAAAAAAATCGTCTTAAAATATAATAACTCACAGTTAGTCTCTTCTAGAAAGAAAGCATGGGTATGTATCTAGCATCCGTAAAATCTGTCTTCCTAGGTTAGGTGGCAATGGTGAATCTCTGCGAAGGCTGAGCCCAGCCCTGCCCAGTGGCCACTGAGGACATTCTGCTTGTTTGCATAGCACTGTCAATTGGTATGACACGTCAGATTCAGCTAATCAATCACACAAGGACTACTGACTTCCAGAGTTGTGAGTCAAGGTGAGTCTAGTCACGTGCATGCCATGTGCATGCCCTTCCCAAGGCAGAGCTTAGGTGTGAAGACTCTGCCTTGGGACTGGCAATTCTTACCTCCTAGGGCCATCACACCTGTCAGGGGTTCTTCCTGGTGTGAAGAAGAGCCCTTTCACTTTATTTAGACTAGTGGGTAGATCTCTGTAATGAGAGCCTTCATCTGCTCCTCCCAGCACTCACTGTGTGGTCCCATGTTCATTTGCACACCAGTATTTCCATCTGCTAGAAAAATAGTCTACCTTTTATCAATCCTTGTCTGGTGTCCAGGGGCAACTGCCTTGTGGGATTCTTCTCTGGACTGTGTTCACACTCTTCTTCTTCCATCTACAGAAAAAAGAATGCATCTTAAAAACATGTGAATAGCTTGATTTTTTTATGTATGTGTGTGAGCATACTCCTGTAGGCAGTTATGCCACAATGCACATGTAGAGGTTAGAGACAACTTCTAGGAGTCTGTTTCCTCCTTTCCCAGTGGGTGCCAGGAATCAAACTCAGGTGGTTAGGTTCTCTTGGCAAGTACTTTTATACATTAACCCATCCCTCCAGCCTGTAAATTTTTACTGATTGTATTTTAAGAGGCACTTGCCTTTCTCTTGTCAGGGTAAAGTTATTCCACATGTTTGGGGGCGGGGGCGAGATGGGGAGAGAAGAAGAGGGGTATAAGATGCCCTTTGGAGGCTTTAGGAATTGTCTCCCCAACCCTACTGTAGTCTCCATCATGAGTGTTAAGTGGTGATTTGTCATAGAGAAATGAGTCACTACATGTGTTTGGGTAGACAGTGTCTGGAGCTGGGCATTGAGGGCCTGGGGTGGGGAGTGGAGTCACTAGAAGAAGAAGAGTGAGGAAGTGAAAGAAGAAAAGAAAGAAGTGGTGTGGTCTTGGTTTTGTGTCTCTGACCATATAAGATCTATATAGGCAAGATCAGAGAGTTATGAGGAGAGGGTCCAGCTTTGGATCTAGAGTCTAGAAAGAACCATTTAGGTTTTAGCACTGAGAACTGGCATGGCTGTATGCTGGTAGCTACACTCAGCCATGGTAGCTACACAGCAGCCATGGGGATGGAACCTTCATAGTGCAAGGCTGGGTACCTCAGTGTGCAATGGAGACGTGGTCATTGGCTAGGATGTTCACCTGCCTGGGCCTCCGTGTTCATTCAGGGAAAATTGTAGGCCTAAATCGGAAGAGACTCGCTCCTCCAATGTCACAACACACTGTTGTTACAGATCGACTTTTACTTCCCTTTACAAATCAGACCCATAGCAGCCACGGACCGCCAACACTGCTCGAATGAAAGAGTGATGCCTGCTTTCTGATTTCTCATACTATCCTTTGTTTCAAGAACTTACAGTGCTGTTGTCGGGGTCAGGAAGAAAACTGCATGGTACATAGCTTTCCCAGAATGACCAAGTCTCTCACAGGCAGATTAAACAATCCAGATGAAGGCTCTGGGGTGGGCTGCCCAATTGCAGGAAATCTAGATCCATCACCACAGCACTGGATGTTCTAGTCTTCTCAGCTAGCAGATTGCTCTATTGTTTCTGGATCCCAGGGAACAGCTAGTGGGAGCCCCTGAAGAGATGGCTTTGAGACATGCTTTTATAATATTTCAGCAAATGTCTGGCTTGATGGGCTAGCATGTGGATTCAGGTAGCTGAAGAAAGTCAAGTGGCATCCAAGGAAGAGTGGGGAAGCAGGTTACATCAATAGCCTCACTCAGATCTGATCAGCTGCATCCTGGCATGAGCAGTTTTCCAATGGCATTGACTTTGGGTCTCCTGCATTTATGACCTGTGGGCCTAAAAGCTATAGAACTGCTTTCTTTCATACTTGGTGGAAACTGAAGCAGTATGTCTTCCCTCATTCTTTCTTTGGAGAACAGGTGGCTCGGCAAGAAAATATTCCCAGGAGAAGCTGAAGAGTGTGCAGAGTCCAGGACTAACCCCCATCCCCCAGGGAGCCAATAGTTAAGGACCCAGCAGTGTGCTACAGCACTGTGTAAGGAAAGAGGCTCATCCTCTGAACCTCACTGTCCCTCCCGTGAATGGTACCACACATACAGGTTACACTTTGCTTTTTTATCTCTAATCCAGATGAGGCAGACATTATAACCCTGTTACCTTGCTCAGAAAGAAAGAGAAATTCACAAACATGCATAAGGGGTGTTGGCCCCCGAGAGTGGGGACATGGCTCAGAGGTAGAATGCTTTCAAGTGTGTAAGACTCTGGGTTCAGCATCCCCATTGCTGAGAGAAAACAGGAAACATGAAGCATAAAGGTCACCAGAGAACACAAGGCTCTCTGGGCTTCTGCGTCACAGTCCTTCCTACAGTCACACACATGTACGCGAGTGTGTACACACTACACAGCCACACACATGTGCTCATAAGTATAAAAAACATATTTACAACATATAACATACATGGAAGTACATGTGTAACACAAAACAAATACCGTGGTTTTTGTGGGCTTTTTCCTCCTTATTTTTTTTAAATTCAAAATAGATTTTTTTTCAATACAATATATTCTGACTATGGTTTCCTCTCTCCCAAAACCCTCAAGATCCTTCCTGACTCTACTCTCATCAGACTCTGTGCGCTTTCTGTCTCTCAAAACACAAGGCGTAATAACAGTAATACTACTAATAATAATACTAAAATAAGAGAAAAATAAACAAACCAGGATAGGACAAAACAGGCAAGCAAACAAACACATATAGGTGCAGAGACACACACGTTCACACGCACAGAAATCCTAGAATCTTAACACTAGAAGCCCTAAACACCCCGACACAACAGCATGAGATGAAGAACTTCTAAGCCAATATACCGTTGAGTTTGTTTCCGGTTAGCTATCTACTGCTGGTATGGGCTAGCAACTGAACAATTATTTTTGTGAGTTCATTTTGTTTTGACTTTTTTGGTCTTATTGGGGTTTTTTTTTTTGTCTGTTTATTTTGATTTCTCAGGTTTTTAATTTTTATTTTATATTTTTTAAGAGAGAGAAAACATGAAATTTGGTTGGTAAGGAGGTGGGAAAAAGAGGAAAAATACTATCAAAACATCTTCTATGAAATAAATTTAAATAAAAAATATAAACATGATATCTACTATAAATTCAGTACATATACATTTAAACCCACATACACAAAAACAAATGTATACATGCAGCCTACATGCCATTTATATAGCTGGAAACACATATACATATACAACACATGCATACACAAGAACAATACACATATGTAAACTCATGTATACATGCATATATGACACATACATAAAAATACAGTGTACCCCATTCAAACACATGCATGTGAACAAGCATACAAACAAACAGAAATGTACAGACATAGCCGCTCACATATGCCTGTCATATGTGAGCAAATGCATGTGAACAACCATACAAATGAAATGCACTTGCATAGCCACTTAACTATGCCTGTCAGTACACAAACATACAACAACATATATAGATATGTAAGTTATACACACATATATAATACAAACACCATACACAACATAAACATACCACAAGGCATGTAATCACATATATACACAAACACAAATATTAATAAACAATAAATATACTCAAAAGTACAAACACACACACACACACACTATATATATATATATATATATATATATATATATATATATATATATAT
>JANHMN010000016.1:67257628-67280199 GCA_030674055.1 Rhabdomys pumilio | reverse complement strand
AAGAAGCTTTCCATAGCTTTCCTCTATAGTTTCAAAGCTTCTGGTCCATCACTGTGTTTGATTTTGTAATTTTTATGGGGCGAGAGTTAAGGATCTTACATCATTTTTCTGTGTGGGGATGTATAGTTTGATATTGCTATTTGCTGAAGAAGCTTTTTTGGTAATGTATGTTTTTGACAAATTTTCAAAATATTAGGTGTCCATAGCTCTGCAGTTTATTCCTAGGTCCCTTACTGTAACTCATTCATCAACATGTCTGTCTTAGTGACGGTACAATGATGTTTCCATCACCATGGCTCTGAGGTATGGTTTGAAGTCAGGTAGTGTGGTATCTCCAGCGTTGCTTGTTTGGCTAAGAGCTGACTCTTCATCGTCTTTTCTGCTTCTGTATGATTGTTTCTTTTTTTCCCCTAGTTGAGTAAAGAATGCCATTGGAGTTTTTATAGAGATTATGCTTTTGTAGGTTACTTTCCATAATGTTGCAATTTTTACAGTATTCTTCCAATCTATGAGTATAAGAGGTCTTTCTCTCTTCAGTTTCCTCATTAATATCTTCACTGCCTTAAAGGCTTTTTTTCTTTTCTTTTCTTTTCCTTTCTTTCTTTCTTTCTTTCTTTCTTTCTTTCTTTCTTTCTTTCTTTCTTTCTTTCTTTCTTTTGTAAGGCTTTTCATCTCTATACTCAAAAAACCAGTTTAGCTTGGTTGTGATTATTCCTGGGTTTTCTTTTTCTGGCTGTAGCAGATGGACTGTTTGCTAATATCTTGCTTACACATTTGCTGTTACTGCACAGAAGCCTTACTGAGATATCTGTGTTGGTTTTGTGCCCTTGATGGAATTATTTCAGTTTCCTAAGCATTTTGTGACTTTTCTTCATTACAATGTAAAGAACTGCTACCAAATTGCTCACCAGGAAAAGTATCTATTCATAAAAAGATCTTGATAAACATTTTATATTAAGCTGTGGTCCCATAATGCAGGTCAGCAGAAGCTAAAACAACCAAGTAAATACACCAACTTCTTTGAGTCAGCAATAGCAAGCTCACTTAGGGGCATACACACACACACACACACACACACACACACACACACACACACACACAGACACAGAAACACAGACACAGAAACACAGACAGACACACAGACAGACACGCAGACAGACAGGCAGACGAACAGATGAAAACTAAGTATCAGCACAGTGCCTTAACTGAAGAGTCCTTCATTGCTAGGTAAAAACACTAGGTGGTTAAACGTTACAGCATCTACAAATAAAATTCACTATGGTTATTCAGTCAAAATATAGTTTGGCCATCTATTTAGATGCTTCTATGGCTTGAATATAGTTTAAATGTCTCCCAAACGTTCATGCACTAGAAGTTTGGTTCTTGGTGTGATGATGCTAGGAGGTAAGAAGGTTTAAGAGATAAAGCCAACTATGGATCCTGCAATCTACAGTACCATCCTGCCAGGCAAAGGGTGTCTTCTGATGCAATAGAGGCACGAGTGTTATCGGGGCAACCAAATCCATTCTCCTTGGATTTGAGGCCCATTCCATGTGAGGGAACTCACACTTGCTGCTGTTTATCTGGTTCAGAGCCCTTGGCTGACAAAGTCACAGACCTCCTGGGGGGAAACTTCTATTATTATTTTCCTAAGTGGTAATGTTGTCCAGTTGTCTTCTCAATACAAGTTTATATTCACAGATTAGTGTTTCTCTCAGCCTTAGTAACAGACATTTCTAGTTTTCAGTGGCAATAGTTAATGCATAGATTCATAACTGGTCTAAGTGTTAAGAATGAGTGATAATGGAATTTATGGCCCTAAACAGGACAGCTACACCACCCTTTCCAAGGCGCATGGAACTAGGCAGAAAGAATATAAGAGCCAGAGAATGGTGTGGCTTTTATACTCATGAATTCACTGCAGCTCTGTATTCCTGCACAAAACCTGAAGAAGGCTGAACTCAGCAACATTTCATCATGGGTAGGGGAAGGGTCTAAGAGTCCCCACCGCTCCCTAAAGAACTAATGGCAGCAAGTGGTTGTTAGAAGAGAGGGATATCATTTTCTTTAGCGGGATAGCCATTGATGAGCTGTCAAAACTACAGGAAATAAGCCATACCCATCATGCAAGCAACTTTAATCGGACTTTGTATCACACACAATGAGAAAACATGAAACTAGGAGAGGGACTTAGAAAGAACTAGAAGGGTTTCATTGAGAGAAGAAGCAGGATGAGAGGGTAGTGGAGAGGCAAGAACAGTTAAATGTGTGTGTGTGTGTGTGTCGTGTGTGTGTGTGTGTGTGTGTGTGTGTGTGTGTGTGTGTTGTTATTAAAAGGAGAGGGGGATAACTCCTCCTAGAAGGTTTTTAAGTCATTGAGAGTGTATCCTCAGAAAGTATTAAGGTAGTTCTGGACATGAGAATGTTCTTCCAAGAGTGAGTTGCTGAACAGAAGAATGACTTCTGTTTTTCTTTGTAATCTGGCTTCTGGTCTTGTCTTAGAGTTTTTACATCTGTGGTATGGCAATTTCCTCTGAATTGAAACATTTCCATGGGGATGGAAGCTAAACATTTCCATGGGGTGGGGGAAGGTCATAAGACCCAGGAAGAAAAAAAATTTACCAGACTCAGGAAGATCCTGAATCTTACAAGACTTCAGGAGGTCCTACTCAAGGTTGTGCATGCCTTAGCACTCACTAGAAAAAGAAAAAAAAAAAACTCTTCTGAGAGGTTGAGGGAAAGTTTTTCAGAGAGCCTTAAGAATGCAGTTTTCATGAATCATGAATGTCATTCCACTTTGGGTGAGCTTTTCAGTGAGGCAGCTGCCTTTGAGTCATCCATATTCCTGTAACTCCTTATCCATCCTTTTGTAAGGAATCACAATAAACTCACTAAATAAGTGAAATGGGTTAGAATTCTTTCCGTGGTCTTTCACTGGTGCCTTATCTAGGTTGAATAAACATTTTGTTCCTGTTTCCTCACTCACACAAAAAAAAAATCACACAAGATAAACTCTTATACACATATCTTACTGACTGCTCTACTTCTGGGTATATACCACCATGAATGAATGAATAAATAAATAAATAAATAAATAAATAAATAAATTAAGTTGGTTGTTATGTAGACATTTAAATCACTCACAAATAGAGCCAGTTTTTCAAAGACTAAAAATAATTACCCTGCATGATGTAGCCATGAGAGTTACCCTAGGCTATCTCAAGTACCACAGCCCTGGTAATGCTAAGCCTGGACTCTCCCCCAAAGTGAGCCCTCAGCTTTCCACCAACACAGAGAAGAGGGTTAGACAGAACTTTCTGACCCTCCTAGGGTGAGTGCATAGGTAACAGGCTGTGACATGGAGATATGTATGGCAAAATGTACTTAGAATGGCTTCTAGGGTCAAAGACTTCTAGGACACTGAAGTAAACAGAAGACACAGGGATGTGGTAATTGTCAAGAAGATCCAGAGAGTCAGCTCAGTTGGAGCATGGGAGCTAGGATGGAGTTCTCGCTGTATCCCAAATCAACACCAAAGGATGTGCCTTTATGTCTCCACGCTGACCAATCATTGGTTAGCAGCTACCTGGCACAGGGAATGGCCTTTCAAAGGTTACTGTTCAGCTAAGAATGATCCTCAAGGGGGTAAATGCTCAGCTGGGCTGCATCAGTGGTTAGTACTCCGCTTAGTTTGGAGATTAGAGCCACACTCCCGCAAAGAGGAGCAACATGCAATCCTGCAGCAGATGATGGAGTGTCCTTAGCAACACATGGACCACTGAACGGGGTCTTCAGAGCCAACATCAGCAGACCAAAGCACTGGCTGTGACTTGACATCACAGCAAGTGCAAGAAGAGATTCATTCCCCTAGGGCTAAGCTGAAGCCTCCACCACAGCAGGGGACTGTTTCCTTTGTTCTTCAAACTGAAACTGTTCATATTGGCTCCACCCATCCAGTTTCTGTGCTCAGGGTTTGCTGAACTGCAGCAAGAGTCGTGGTGCACACAGGTTCCTTGAGGACAGTGTGAGAGCTCATCAGTCCTGCAGAAGAAGGTAAGCTGGGTGGGAAGCTGCAGGACATGTGGGATAGGGGATGGGGGTGACAAGCATGGTGCACCCAGCCACTCTGTACGTGATGTTGAGAGGTCCTGGAAGGCCTCTGGGACTGCTTAGTATGAGATTCATCATCTCATGAATAACAGGAAAGACTTGATTGATGGGCAGCTTCTGCCCATGTCATTAGAAACTGTTGCCTGAAAACCCAGGATTTTTCCTTAAAATTTACTGCTGTCCCTGAGGCAGATCTTCAGAACCAGGAGGCAGGTCACCAAGTATAAATGTGCCCTAACTCCCTTCAGCTCCCCACATCAACTCTCAGTGCACTGATGATTATTTGAGGACCATCAACATGGGATGAAATCCTGTTGCTGACTCTGTGTCTACGTCCACCTTACGCTTCTCAGGAAAGAGGCCGTGACCCTAAAAGTGTGGGGGCTGGAGTGGAGGATGGGAGCTCTGGAAGCATGATATGATGTGCGGAAGGACCAGTGTATCTGTAATTCTGGCTGAGCCTGTGAGCTTTGCAGTCTGGGGTTTCTTCTTTCATGATGACGAGGACTCTAACAAAGGGCCAATTACATGCTGGGTCAGTGCCCTGCCACTGAGCTGTGGCTCCAACCCTGTGTGGCATTGCATGGCAAATGCCTTAATCCTGAGACTTGTGGTTATGCTTAGCACTGAAAATGATCTTTACAGAACTTGCCCTGTGCAGTCCCCAGTGCAGGATCACCCTGATGGGCTGGTTGCACTGTCCCTTTTGAGAGTCGAGGGAATTGACTCTCACAAGGCTTTAGAGATTCTCAAGAATGGTTGAGGCCCTGACCTATCCCTGTATCCTTCTGAAGCACTTTCTCTGTTCATTTCTCAGTTCCAGGTTCTCTGGGTATCCTGAAACCACTTTAGACTGTTGTGAGGTGAGTGTTTCTGATTCTTGTCTCTCGAGATTGCCCTCCCAGTATGAAAAAAATTAAACAAAACAAAACAAAACAACTGAGAGATGGGTGGTCCTCACCTGCCATGCTTAGGGCAGGCTTTGTCTCCAGCTTCACTTCCTGGAGAAGGGCTGTCCTCTCCCCTCCTGTTCCAGGTGGTACATCTGTTGAGATGTTCACTGGCTTTTAGAATCATGACCAGAGGATGAGGCAGAAAGAGGTCTCTGAGAGTTATAAGGGGCGTGGTGGAGTAAGAGGGTCTTGGTCTCCAGTCCCTGCACTGGGCAGTGTGAGTACAAGGATGGGGGTGATGTTTGGATGTGTTTGAACTACTGTTTCTATACCTTTCAAATTAGAAAGAAATGGATTCTCCATCCTTGAGTCTTTATGCGGAGAAAATACTCCCATGAAGTATGCATTTGTGCTGAAGCAACACACAGTGACTTGTACTTAGAAAATGCATACACAGACCTTAACTTGTTACTAGAGAGAATACCACACATCTACAGAGAAGGGGAGGGCCAGAGAGTAGACGATAGCAACTCCTGGACATCAGGTATTGTGTTTATTCTAACCCAGTGCTTGCTGCGCCCCTCCCCCAGATGGATTTTTAAGCTGATAGTAGATATCCCACACAGTTTTATCTGCAACTGCATCTTTTGTGCATAACACAGAGTCATTGCTATCACAGTCAGGATGTCAAGCAGTGTCCATCTTCAAGTGTCTCAAGCACCCTCCGTCAGCTCTCGGGCCTCTTGCACAAGTCACAAAGCATCCACAGTCGATTTAGTCTGAATTAGAACATAGAGCTGAGTGTGCGGATCACAGATCATTTTATATACTTTCTGGTGTGAAGTTGGGGCCTGTCTCTCTCCCAGGATTCCCTTATTCCGTGGAGTTAAATAGTACTGAGGACTGACTGCTCAGGAGCGGAAGCCATGGATGCTAGGAGTGAGAGTGGCATTGTTTCTTGTGCGTGTATGTGTGTGTGTGTGTGTGTGTGTGTGTGTGTGTGTGTGCATTTGTGTCTGCATTTCCAGCATACACACAGGTAATAATTTGAGGATGTAAAAATATCAGCATGGTTCTTATTATTTTTATTATAAAAATTTTCAGGCACTTCTACATTCTCTCATTTTTTTTTTTTTACACTCTGCAGGGATCTTCAGTGAACTTGGTGTATTTAAAGACACACTAACTTGCTTCATTTTACTTCTGATTTGAAGAATTGATTTTCTAATGTGTGCTTGTTATAAAACTATAATATATATTTATATCATTCCAAAATTAAACCTACAGGACAGTCAGCTCAAGGAAGCCTACCCTCAAGACCTACTGCCTAATATTTTTCTGTATTCCCATCTCCTCTCTTTTGTCTCCCTTTCCTTATCTTTAGGCATCTGTGTAATGTATATCACACATACGTTTTATATCTAGGCAGAGAAGTATGTGCTACACCCTTTCCCAGGTGGGAATCTTAAGCCTTGTTCTCTTCAGTGTACAGGTCTTTATGACAGTGACACTGGAGGTTATTCCCCACCTCCTGGTCCTGAGCAATGGGTGACATCCCATGGTTGATGACAGTGACACTGGAGGTCATCCCCCACCTCCTGGTCCTGAGCAATGGTGCTGCTGTGACATCCCATGGTTGATGACAGTGACACTGGAGGTCATCCCCCACCTCCTGGTCCTGAGCAATGGTGCTGCTGTGACATCCCATGGGATACAGCACATCCTCCGTGTGCATGTGAGTTCCTTCTCCAGTCTCCTAGTCATGGCAAATGGAACCATTCTTTGCTTTTGCTGTTTGTAATTGTGACCCCAGGATGGGGTTCTGCACTCCTCTCCTTGTATTCTTCTCAGTGTGTCTCTGACTACATCTTCCCATTTGATGTTGTGATATCCAGAGCAAATACTTCAGTGATGACCTTTCACAGGTCTGTAGCTTAGCTTTCCCATCTGCTGTCTGAGAGTTTCTGCTTTTCCCACACCTGTATCAATGGAATACGCAGCTGCACTTTCAGACCTTTGCTAAGACACACATGAAGATTCTACCTGGAACTCACTACTCCTCTGGAAACCCTGGCTCCTTTTACTAAGTGGTGGAGATTAGACACTACGGTGAGAGCTCTCGATATGCTTATTTCTGCAGCTATCACTTAGCAGGCAGAGTCAATAAAGACACCCACGCATCTCTCCGATGCTTATTTCATAGATGTGCTTTCATTTTATCTGGCTCCATTCTTTGCATGTGCATGCCCGTTTAACTTTTAAGAATTTTGTATCTGAGTACTGTATTTCCATCACCTTCAGGATTGACTTCCACCCTTTCACTTTCTTCACGATGTCATTATCCATTATATTCGGAAATTATTTAGGCATTTGTTCAGTGCTCCTATACATATCCTAAACCATATACTTGTGTTGCAGTAAATATTTAAAACAGCCGCTAGTCAAGCCCACTATCTAAGCTGCAGCAGCTCTTCCTAGCTCAGCCGCCATATTCCTTGAGCAGAGGCCATGTGCTCGGCATAGCTAGAAACGGCCAGCCAGAAATACCAACCCTGCCACCCACAAGACACCAGTGTGGGAGATGGCTCTGTCAATCTTCCATGCTGTCTCCTCAAGGCTGGGCATTGCCCAGACCATCCCGCCATCCATGCTGGCCCAGTAGGAAAATGAGACTCTATTGCTTAAATATTCATCAAAGGCTTTATATGTTTGGTAATACTCAATGACAATATGCCCATACATTAGTGTTGTTTCCCAATTAGCTAACCTAAATATAAGTTGTTACCCGAGACTGCTCTCCATACCTGCGTGGCTCTTCCTCCTCCTACATCTCTGCCCTCTCTAGCTCCTCCTTTTCCCTTTCCTCTTCCTCTCCTTACTCCTCCCACCTTAGCCCCTCCCACCTTAGCTCCTCCCACCTTAGCCCCGCCCACATACTTGCAAGGAACAGATTGTTGGATAAGGTCTGATATTCGATAAGAGTGATTTTTTTTTTTTGTTTTACTATGGATACTGAAAATGTCTCTTTGTCTCTTGTTTTCTCTATTTGAATTGGCTAATTCTTCAAGTACTTAGGGAAAGTGAGGTGAAAACATCTGAGTTTTAGTAGAAAATATTTTCCCCACTAATGACTTGCTAGCTTGGGGACCCAATGAATAAGGTGAAGACAAAAAAAAAATGAATAATAAACAGATAGGAAGTTTGCATCAATCCACATTTCCTGCAGTCTTCTTACATGAATACTGGCTAGTGAGTTACCTTAATAATTTCCTCTTCTTCAGCACAGGCACTCTGTAGAAACCCCACCAACAAAAATCCCACTTGGTCATGATGTGTCATGTTTATAATGCCATGGGATTCTGTCTTGCTAATATTTTATTAGCATTTGGCATTGATAATTGTATGTGAGTTATGCTTGCATTTTTCTTCAGTCTTTGTCAACTTTGGCTGGTGAGCTTTACTTGCTCATAGAAAGTTCGGGGAAACTTTCCTTCTTTCACTAGATACTGGGAAGTAGAGTAGCATTGGAATTTTCCAGTCACCTGGAGTTTAATGTAGTAACATTGTTCTGAGAAGCTCAGAGGAACTGTGTACTTTTATGGGGAGCTTGAGAAGTAATTTGTATATTTTTCATGCTCCCTGGACTATCTCACTGCCTGTATCGATTTGGATCTAAACTAAAAAGGGATATGTATGCCCATAATATACTTGTGATTCAGACATCAGCTTCTTAGCTTTTTCCTTAGGGTGGGATGGTCACCTATAGGTCTGAGCCTGGTGACCTCCAAATACTTTGCTAAACACCACAGTTTGTCTGCTATTTCCCTGGAGTATGAGAACCTTTGAAAAATAATTTGCAGCTTCAGAAAGTAAGACCAACATTGCCCTAAATAATGCACAGAGTTAAACAATTTCCACACCTTCTACCAAATACCTTCATCTTCCTATGCTAACAGTCTCTGCAGTAGATTGTTTATATACATTAAGATATACTTCCCATCCAGGCCGTGACCTCAAAGTCAACCTGAGATGTTGTCTCAAAACACAGAAACAAATAAAGACATATTTTAAATCTGGCCACTGCATATGGCCAGATTGTTAATGCTGCTTCTATTGACTGCTCTCTCATAGGACAGAGTGGTAATTGCTTTTCCCTGGATTGCTCCGAGTTGATGTCTCAAAAACAAAGTTGATCTGTTTTAGAACAAAATATATCTATACAACAATATGATGGTAAAATGCCAGATTTCAAGCTGGGTAGGTGCTTTCCTCACAGGGAATGGAGAAGGGACTGCAGTGGACTAGAGTCTTAGGAAGGATATAGCATAGAGCGTTCTAGATTAGAAGTCTCTCAGAAATCTTAGGCTGTTTCGATCTGCAGTGGGGGAAGACAGAAGATCAGAAGGGTTGGTGTGGTTTCCTCCTTTTCTGACCCAGTTTCTCCCCTTTAACACCATAGTCGAAGCACCTGAATACCAGAACTTCCACATAAGACCATGGCTGAGCCCGGTGATGACTCTCTGAGGATTGTTCTGGTCGGGAAAACAGGAAGTGGAAAGAGCGCCACGGCAAACACCATCCTGGGGCAAAAGATGTTTGCGTCTAAAATCTCACCCCATGCTGTCACCCAGACCTGTCAGAAAGCATTCTGCAGGTGGAATGAGAGAGACCTCCTGGTTGTTGACACCCCAGGGCTCTTCGACACCAAGGTAAAACTGGAAACCACCTGCATTGAAATCAGCCGGTGTGTCCTTCAGTCCTGCCCTGGGCCCCACGCCATCATTCTGGTTCTGCAACTGAACCGCTTCACGGTGGAAGAGCAAGAAACTGTTATCAGGATCAAGGCTATCTTTGGCGAGGAAGTCATGAAGTACATGATTGTCTTGTTCACCCGCAAAGACGATCTGGAGGGCCAGAGCTTAAACGACTTCATTGCCGACTCAGACACAAACCTAAAAAGCATCATCAAGGAGTGTGACGATCGCTGCCTGGCCATCAATAACAAAGCAGAGAGAGCTGAGAGGGAATTGCAGGTGCAGGAGCTGATGGAGCTTGTAGAAACCCTGGAACAGAACAATGGCGGTCTCTACTTCTCCGATCCCATATACCAGAACGCAGAGCAAAGGCTGAAGGACCAAGTGGAGATCTTGAGGAAAATTTACACTGACCAACCAGAGAAGGAGATTAGAATAGTGGAGAAGAACTATACTCTCGGGAAACTTAGTCCTCAGGAAAGAGAGGAAAAAATAAAAGCCATTAGGGAAGATTATGACCTGAAGATAAGAAACCTACGGGAAGAAGCAGAGATTAGCATATTCAGCCAGATTGTTGAAGAAATTAAGAAAATTCTTTTGAAAATATGGCGTCTGTTTTCATAAGTAGTCTGTACCTTTTTTCATTTATTCTGTGCATTTTTTTTTCATCTCACTCCCTACCACCCTCCCTGCTGGCCCTGCTGGCCTTTTCCTATAGCCACTGGCAGATTTAAGAGACAGCAAAACCAGGAATTCAGTGTGCCAGAGTCAGGACTCAGTGTCTGGCTCCAAGGCTGGATCACACTCGACGCTCAGCTCCCCATCCTAGCCTGTCCCGCCTTTCCCACTATGGTGACCTGAAATGCCTCTGTAACCTTCAGCCCAAATAAACACTGATTCCCGTAAGTTGCTTCTGTGAGATGGTTTTTTGTCACCTAACAGGAAAGGCAAAATATATCCTTTTCTCAGTTTGTAGTTCTGATTTTATTGTTAAAGGTGATCATCTATGGTGTTAGGTGTTTGTCCCGGATTTCAGAGTAAAATTCTTAACCACTGCTCCCCAACCCCCTACACCCCCATCACCACCACACACCAGTGTTTCCTCTAGGAACCGTCTCCAAGCTTCCCTTTGTAGCTCTTCAGTCACTTCCTCACAGTGGTTAAAGCTAACTCCACACAGCCTCTGCTGCCCACAAAATATAGCTTTGGGCTAGAACACAAGGACAAGGAGAGAGGAGAAAGCTTCTCCCCACACTTGCTGTGAGAAACTGTCCGGACCTCATGACTGAGGGTCAGTGCTTGAATGAAGACTACATCTCACTTGACTATAGGATGTTAGATGCCCACTGTTCTGTGACGTCAGGGCTTCGGTCTTCTGGATGGGTTGGCTCCATTTTGTTCAGATTTTCTTTCAGCATTTGCCCAGTTCTTGTGTCTTTGGTGAAGCTCTATCAGGATATGAAAAAATGACAACTGGTGATTTTAATTGGTGATCAGAAATAGGAATAGAAGCACACACATTCCAAAGAAACAATTGTTTAGCTCCCAGATGAGTCAATCCACATAGCCTTTTCTTTCTGAGGTTTTTTTGCAGCTAGAAGCTGCCCATGAACACATGGCTACAAGAACCCAACAGTTATCAAGTAAACAATGTTAAATATATACTCCAGAAACAAATGGGTAATTCTTTCTCAGAATAAATAGGTCAGTGATGAGCAATCTCCCCCCCACTCTCTCTCTCTCTTTCTCTCTCTCTCTCTCTCTCTCTCTCTCTCTCTCTCTCTCTCTGTGTGTGTGTGTGTGTGTATGTGTGTGTGTGTGTGTGTGTGCTACATATATATGTAATATATGTAAAGTCAATTAAAGCTCTAAAGATAAATTACCACATGACCTTTCCACATCTATTGACAATTTCAGCAACCCCATGGCTCCTGGAAAGCCCAGCATATTCTCATAGATCTCATTTCTTTGCATTCTCAGTGAGTCAGCCACTCTCCTGAGGAAATACACAGATGAGCTTCACAGACACTGGTTCCTCCTCCCGCCTGTTCATAGAGAAGCTGGCACAAGAGGAACCCCTCAGGAAGTTCCTGGCCATTTCTTAAGGTATTACATTTGGTTTCAGAATGACATTCCAGCAATGTGCCCTGCCCTTGAAGCCCCCAGAACATGCTTCTACCTCACATAGCTCTCCTCCATCCTTCTCCACTTACAGCACACACACACACACACACACACACACACACACACACACACACACTGTTTTTTACAGAATGTTTTGAAGGAATTTCAGGTCTCAGTTTAAACTCAAAATAGAAAGAATCTCAGGTTAAACTTAAAAATGAACTGCCCCAGGGACACATCTCGAGAGGAGCACATTCCAAAGACTTACACACACATTCCAGGAGAAGGGCCCAAGATAAGAAGTAATCAGGAAGCTGGACCCTTAGCGTAATACACCTGGGTAAGCAGAAGCTACTTAGCTAGCCCTCATTGTTATAAAGATAATGTGCAAATCTGAGTTACCTAGAAACTGGGCCTGGGAAAGGCTGTTTGAGATCAGCTTTTGTGGTTATTGTTTAAGAGGTGATTATAAAACTGCCCTCATGAACTCTGTGAAAATGGTACAAAAACTGCTCTTAGCTTTAGCTTGGAGTTCCTCTTGCCTGCGTGTGAGGGAACCCCAGTGCACTGGTTATCAATAAACCTTTTGTTATTGCATCAAGTCTGCTGTCCATGAGTGTTTCTGTGGGAGCACGTTCCCCAGTTTGGATCTTAGAGTCCAAAAGTTTCACTTGAATTTTTTGGCATTGCTAATAAGGTCTTACACAGCACATGTCATCAGTTGGTATGTTTGCTATTGTGGTACTAGGAATGGAGCCCAAGCTTCCCACATCATTAGCAATTGTATAATCACATAGCTATATCCCTAGTGCCTCTTTTTTTTTGACACAGGGTCTCATTAAGTTGCCCAGGCTGCCCTGGACAGCCATAATCCTCCTGTCCCAGCCTCCTGGGTGCTTGGATTACAGGTGAACATCACCACACTGGGCAAAAGTTTCATTTTAGAATGACTGGATTCTTTTTAATGATTTTTTTATTATTATTTTTGAGAGTAAGTGTATAAGTGTGTGCCTGCATGTGGTTATGTGGGGGTGAGTGAAAGGCCAGAGGCTTTTGATCTCTTGGAGCTGGAGTTCCAGACAGTTCTGGGGCTGCTTGACATGGGTGCTGGGAACTGAACTTGGTTCTTCATGAAGAGCAGCTAGTACTCTTAACGACTACACCATGTTTCTAGCCCCACATTCTCTTATATTGAAAATGATTTTAAAGCTATATAACTCTACACCCAGGTCAAGGAGCACAATCTCAAGTGTTAGGAGCTTAATAATTACATGTGTTTCTATTTTGTATAAAATTGAGTCCTAGTAAATAGAGGGGAATTACCTCTGCGTCATTGTCTTAGGTTGATGCAGTTTCTGTGCATTGATATCCACAATCACTTATTATGGACATCTCTAATTTTAAAAGTCATTTTTGATGTGATTTTCAAGTCAGCATGGCTTCAAAATACACACTAAACCTACAAAAGAGGGGTGGCAGTGTAGGAGGAGCTAAGGTGGGAGGAGTAAGGAGAGGAAGAGGAAAAGCAAGAGGAGGAGGAGCTAGAGAGGGCAGAGATGTAGGAGGAGGAAGAGCCACGCAGGTATGGAGAGCAGCTTTGTGCTTCCCATAATTTCAGTTATTCTGGATTTCTGACGGGGTTGAAGACTTACAATCTCATAGCCAACCCAGGTTGTTTATGTTGAGAGAACAGATTTGAGAGAATGGTTTTCAGCTGACATTCATTCTAAAGCCAGGAGAAAAGCCAGGTTCAGACCTAAGTCTTTTAGTTAGAAGAGATGACAGAGGTTCTGTTTAGTTGACAAAATTGATGAACTGGGTATTAGGTCTATCTTGTACCTTACTGATACAAATTGGTATAGTTGTGCTCTAATTGTATTTTGAAAGAAAGAGTTTTTTTTTTTTTAACTTTAACAGAAAGAGTGATATGTAGGAGGAGCTAAGGTGGGAGGAGTAAGGAAAGGAAGAGAAAAAAGAAGAGGAGGAGCTAGAGAGGGCAGAGATGTAGGAGGAGGAAGAACCACCCAGGTATGGAGATCAGTCTCGGGTAACAACTTATATTTAGGCATATTGTTATTGAGCATTACAAAACATATAAAGCCTTTCATTAGTATTTAAACATTAGTCTCTTAAGCAGTAGAGTTTCCTACTGGGCCCGCGTGAATGGCAGGATGGTCTGGGCAATGCCCAGCCTTGCAGAGACAGCACAGAAGATTGGTACAACCATCTCCCACACTGGTGTCTTGTGGGTGGCAGGGCTGGTGTTTTTGGCTGGCCGTTTCTAGGTGCGTCACGCACTTGGCCTCTGGCCATGGAACATGGCAGCTGAGCTAGACAGAGCCGCTGCAGCTTAGATAGTGGGCTTGACTAGTGGCCATTTTAAATAATTACTTCAACATGGCAGTTTATGCTTTGAGAACCATGTTACCTAATTTCTCAAGTACATGCTAAGGCTGAAAGAATATGTGACAGCCATGTGTTATGAGACCTTCTACTTGCTCCTGGGGAAGAAGAAATGCCCTGGTTACTCTGTTCTGAGTGAGACTCTGTTTGATAGAAAATATGTATTTCACTTTGGTACATTACCCAGGAGAGAGTCTGAGGCATCTGGGGGAAGCTCTGTAGATTAGCCTAAAACACCTCAATAGGATCTTTCCGGTGAGGTTCCAGTCTATCCCTATGACTCATCCGAAACACTGAATGACTACACTGTGCAAGGATTCCATGTAAGGAGAGAGATGTCAGCCCCATATTCTAACTCCACCCTGTAGGGTGACCATGTTGTTACATGATAGGTCCAACCTGGAGGTGGGGGAGAAACAGAAAATGACTGAGGTGGAGACAGCAGGTATGGTGGTGCCACACACACAGGCAAAATGTCAGGAAACTATCTTGCTTTCATAATTTGAGACTTGTCTGAGAAATGGAGGTCACATACTCCCAGAGATATGTAGAAATCAAAGGGAACAAAGCTGCATAGTGAAGAGAGAGTATTGTTATGTGAGTGCAGCCAGCACATTTAAGGAAAGATGTGAAGGGCTGAAAGTAGAAGCCTGTGTTGACCTCAAGTGCAGATATGGGGTAAATTTCGCTCGCTGTCCATGGCTTTCTTCCTGTTCACACTCTTCCTGGCACACTTGGCTCTCTCCATGATAGTGGGGTCTGAGTAGAAGCCAGAGGGTGTACTAGGACATAGTATAGTGTGTGACTGGGCAAGAAAGAGACTTGGAGGGACAGGAGAAAGAATTAATCATCTGTCTAGCAGTGTGATCTGCCTCCTGGGATATCAAAGGCAAAGACAGCCTCTAGTCTAATCCAAAGTAGAGTCCTTATTGACATCTGAAACTTCATGAATTTAACCTTCACATTGCTATCAAGAGTCTGGAATTCTGAGCCCTCATCAGAACTACCCAGAAAGCTCTGATTCTACAATTTCTAGGTCCCAGATTCTTAAAACTCAGATTCCCCCTACACATCCATTATCCAGCTCCACATTACCTCAGGTGTAATCACAATAATGACCCACCTCCTGGTTCCAATTTTTTGTTCGCTTCTTGTATTTTAGAAAATACCCAAGACAATCAATTCAGTTCTATGGAACCAGACTGGTCTCAAACTCACAACCCTCTCATCTCAGCCTCCCAAGTGCTGGTTCAGACATGAACCACCATGCCTAGTTAGAAAATAATCACAGAATAGGGAAAGCTTCAGAGGCATCCCTCCATGATGGTTTGGTCTAGTTACTTCAAGCTTGGTGCACCATCATACATTATGGTGGAACCAGAGAAAATCTCTTTACCATAGAATCAAAGTAAAGAGAGAAACAGAAAGGGTCAAGGGGCACCCGTAGCTGCTTTGAAGACACATCTCCATGACTTACCTTCTTGTCAATGAGCTTCATCTCCTAATGGTCCCACCACCTCCTTTAAAGCCTTAGATTAGAGATGACCCCATCAACATGTGGGGCTTCGGAGAACATTGTCCAAGCTATACCACAGCCTAAATGTCACATGTAAAAAGCAAACCCAGAAAGTTAAGGTATCTTAGAACTAAACTTTCCACTTCTAATGATTAGAATCTAATTAGCCAAGACCTGTTCTATTGGCTATAGTGGTGAGACAGTTTCAGTAGTCTATATGAGGACAATGTCCCAGGACAGCAGTTCTGAATTTGACATTTCTGTTCCAGTAGCATCTTGGGAACCAGGGGTCCAGGCTCTGGCACAGTCCCTTCAGGTGATACAGGCAAGGCTTGAGAGTCCTGTGCTGGGTAGAAGAAAGGAAAAGTTAGAAACTGGAGTGATCTCTGCTAACTTCTCGTTTGTTTCTTCTGTCTTGACATTTTTATTAAAATTAATAGCTTCACATTTACGTGTGTACTGTTCAAATCCAGTTTCCTCTTCCCACACATCCCATCCTCTAGTAATCACCAGTTTATATTCTTATCTATTCTTTTAGATCATATATGTAGTATTTATCTTTCTGTGTTTCATGCATCTTGATGCAAATTCCTTTATGGTTAAATGAAATCCCAGTGTGTACCACATCTTTTTCTTTCTTTTCTTTTTTTCTTCTCTCTCTCTCTCTCTCTCTCTCTCTCTCTCTCTCTCTCTCTTGAGTTTCACTAGGAAATAATTTTTCAGCTGGCATAATGTAGGGTTCTCTCTCTTTTTAAAATTTGATATTTTATTTATTTACATTTCAAATGTTATTCCCTTTCCCAGTTTCTCCTCTGCAAATCCCCTATGCCATTCTCTTTTACCCTGCTTCTATGAGGGTGCTCCCCCACTTCCCCACTCCCACCTCACCGCCCTAGCATTCCTCTCTACACTGGGCTTCAAGCCTTCACAGGACCAAGGGCCTCCCCTCCCATTGATGCCGGATAACACCCCTTCAGCTCCTTCAATCCTTCCCCTAACTCCTCCATTGGGGTCCATATGCTCAGTCCCATGGTTGGCTGCTAGCATCTGCATTTGTATTGGTCAGGATCTGGAAGAGCCTCTCAGGAGACAGCTGAATCAGGCTCCCGTCAGTAAGCACTTCTTGGTATCAGCAATAGTGTTTGGGTTTGGTGTCTGTATGTGGGATGGATCCTTTTCAAACCATCCATCTGTTGAGCACCTATTTTGATTCACAATAATCTATCATCTATTGTGAATGCTGTTTCAATAAACACAGGCATACAAGTACCTCCTTGATAATCTGATGTCATTTCCTTTGGACATGCAGCTCCATGTGGAATCTTTGTGTTACACGGTAGATTTATTTATATATTTTTTGAAAAGCTTCACTGCTTTCCATGGTTGTAGTAGTTAACATCCCCTCATCAATGTACGAGTGCCTCCCATCATGTCTCAGTAGCATTTATTATTCTTTGCTGTTTTATAATGTCCATTCTAATTTAGGCAAGATGGCATTTCAGCATTTTAGTTTGCATTTCCTTCAAGGTTAATTATACTGAGAATTTTTCATCCATTTATTGGCTACCTGCAGGTATTTTGAGAAGTGTCTGCTCAGCCCATCTTTTGCTCTTTCTTTATTATATTCTTTCTTGATGTTACTTTTCTCTGTGGTTAAGGCCTCTAGTTCCTTATGTGGAGCAGAGGTTGAAGCCTCCATCAGGTGAAGAGTTCACGGCTGTGTTTTCCCCTGTTGTGTGGAGTTCACAGCTGTGTTCTCCCCTGTTGTGTGGCATCTCTTTACTCTGTTTTCTCTCTGATGTAATTTCACTTTGAGGCCAAATACAAAACACCCATCCTTAATCTCAGTCTCCTGAAGTATCTTTTCTATATTTTGTTCTAGCGATTTCAGAGTTTCAGGTCTTATGTCTCAGCCTTTAACCCATTTTGAGTTGGTTTTTATGGTGGATAACAGATAGGGACCAAGTTCCAATCTTCTGTATGTAAATACCCAGTTTTGGAGGGCGGTGCTGTCTGTTGAAAAGGTTGTCCTCTCTACAGTGTATAATTTTGGCACCTCTGACAAGAATCAGGTGGCTGAAAATGTGTGTAGTTGGGAGCTGACTCCTAGCAGAAGGCGGCTATCATCTTTGTAGCCATCTTGGGCCATATATTTGCCAGTTGATTCTTTTCCACCCTGACAAGAGACTTGTTTTTCTAGCATGATGTTTTTGTAAGCAGCTTATAACTGCTGAGCAGACTCTGATAAACATCTTGTTTTTCTCAGACATATCCTGGACTTGTTGTTTAGTGTCCTCAGCTGCAAGGCACTTGTGGTAAAGTGTCTCCAGCTGCACTCCCCTGCTTGTGCTTATACATCCATGATTTTCTTTCAATAAACAAGCCTTGATCAGAAAACTTTGTCTTGGCTTCATTCTTCGTGTCTCTTGCCACTCCATCCCAACTCTCTCTCTTGCAGATCCTGTTGACTGACCTGAGGGCCAGGTCAGTGTGTATTTACTTCTGGATCCTCTGCTGTGTTCTACTGGTCTATATGGTCGGTTTTATACTTTTCTATTCCTATGGCTATATTGTATTTCCTGGAAGCAGGTACATGGCACCTACAACATGGTTTTTTGTGCTGGATGGCTTTGTCAATATGGGAGGTCTTTTGTGTTTCCATGTGAATTTTTGGATTGCTTTTTCTAGTTACCTGAAGAATGTCATTAGAATTTTGATGAGGATGGTGTTGTGTCTGTAAAGTGATTTCAGCAATACGGACATTTAAACTATATTTTTCCCCAATACATGAACATGACCAATCTTTCCATTTGTGTATACATGCACACACACGTGTATAGCAAATACCTAGCCTTTAGGGATGTGAGACCTTAATGCTTCAGTCAATTTGTTTTTATTTTATTCAGCTGCTTTGAGCTTTATCCCAGCCTCTACCTGAGATTTACCTTTTGTTTCATCTGGTCATTGTCCCCATGGAAAATGTTTAGTCATAATCTTTAGACCAGTGGGTGGATGGTACGTGCTTTGTCAGAGGAGGACTTTGACCCTTCTGCTCACACGGGGAGGACAGTTCTCTGCAGGATTCTGCAGCAGCCATTTTATGGTTTTCTTCACATACTGAACCTGAAACTGTTACTTCACACATGGCTGATCATCTAACCACAGGGTTCATCTCACGGTAAGGTTGAACTCAGGAAGAATAAAGAGTCAAAATAAAAGGGGCTTTCCTAGCATGTTTGGGGAGAAAACTGTGGTTGTTGAGCTTCTGAACGGAGGAAAGCAGCAGGTGAGAAGCCAGTGAACCCTTATCAGAGATCTCACCTAAGGCTGCTTCTGTGCTCACTTTGACCACAATGGCCTGTTTATCTACACTAAGGAAGTGGGTGATGAAGCAGAGGAACTGGAGGGAGGGCCAGAACCCAGCTCCTGTAAGGCACAGTGAGGGGAAGTGACATGGCAACCCCTGAGGTGATTTTTCAATTTTCGTTCATCTGCCTAAACCCTGCTCCAAGTCCCCACAACATGACTGTCATCTGTAGGTCTTGCTACTCTTTGCTTCCTTTGACAATCAGAGAGCTTCTTGCTGCCACTTGCCTTGGGATACACTACAGAGATAGCTCAGCAGCTAAGAGCACTTGATACTCTTGCAAAGGACCTCCCGAGCGACCAAACAGTAATTAGTGAACTAAAGCTCTGGCAGATGATTTCCCTTTACCAGGAGTAAAGTTTTCCATCTCAACCACAGCCTCTGTCTTGTTTAGTAAAAAATACTGATGTCATACCACAGACACCCACTATTAACATTTTCCTAGATATTAGCTATAATAACCTAACAGTGGAAGAATCTAGAAGTTTGTTTTCTAAGTTCAGGAACACAAGACGAGCTGTTCATCGTTTGGGCCAAAAAGGTGGACCTCTATCAATCCACATCAAAGTAACTCCCAGCAGAACAGAGAAATTGGCAGGAGGTCTGTGAGGTGGACATCAATAAATAGGCATTGTTCTTTAACATATTAAAATGATTCAACTACATGCACTTGAGTGTTTTGTATGAAAATCACAATGAAAAAAATACCTATTATATTTGTAGAGATAGCATGTGAACAAAGATTTGAGGAAAGCTAACATTAGTAAGATGGTGGTGAAATGCATTTGGTAATATTTTTGTTGTAATCTGTGCAGTAAAACTTATGAAACTTGTAAGTGCAGGTGACAGTTGTTTACTAATTCTCCATGAAGAAGTCAACTTGGATAACTGAGTCATCTGTTTGTCCACTGAAAGTCACTCGAAAACCTGAGGACATTAAATAATTTTCTCACACTCATAGTTTATGTCAGGAGTTCAGGCGAAGCCCAGTGGCTACAACTGAGCTTGGCTGGGCCTCAGCAGGAATGGCTCAAATAACTATGGATAGCAGAGAGTTAAATAAGGGGACACACCTGGACCTCTTGCTGTCACCTGTTCCTCGGTCCTCTGAGGTACACTTGTGGAGGCAGGAGTGGAACTTTCTACGCCTTCCCAACCATTTCCCCCTGGTGAGTGTGCTCCCCAGATCTACCGGAGCACTGCAAAGTCAGAGAAGTCTAAAGGTGGTGCTGGTTGGATCTGTTCATTGTTGGGCTAGTAACAGGGAAGAAGGCTGATGCTATGTGAGACCCTGAGTTCACAGATGCTCAAAGGTCTCATTTTAATAGTCAGTCGCATCATCACAGTAGCTCTGCCAGGTCCATGACCAAAGCAACACCTCTGAATCTGCTCCAACAGTACTTAGAGAAGCATGCCATTGCATGCACCTTTGAGGAATTGTCAGAAAGCTCTGCAGATAGAGGCCTTGATGGAGCCATGGCCCACTCACAGCTCATTCCGAACCTTCTCCATTTCCAGCACACTGTAGTTTAAAGCAGAGGTCTCCCTTGTTCTGAGTAGAACACATCTAATATAAAGCCTCATAGCAGTACACCAGATTGAAAAGACCTACATCATAATCTTAAGGAAGGAAGCCATCATTGCATTCTTGGCTTTTGCAAAGCCCCAGTAATTCCATCCAAATACCTCTAAAAAGCAACTCTAACAATATATCCAGAGTCTCTATAAAGTATAATATTAAAGTTAAATGTCAATCTAACAGTTTACCACCAATCTCCATTGGATGGACACTAAATTTATAAGGTAACATCTCGAGTGCCTTCCATCTTCCCTACTATGCCTCTGAGAACATTCAGAAAACAGATTCAACATAAGAGTGGGTTCATATGAAGATGGCATCACATTAATTCACAAATGAAGAGTTTTGTGTATGAGCAGTTTGTATACATGTATACCACATGCATGCCTGATGCCCTAGGAAGCCAGAAGAGGGCATTGGATCCTCTGGAATTAGAGTTGGCAATAGTCAGTTATGGATGGGGTCATGAGCCATCATGTGGGTGCTGGGAATTGAACCCAGCTCCTCTGCAAGAACAGCAAGTGCTCTGAACTGATGAACCATCGCTCCAGCTCCCAATTCACAAATTTAAAAAGGGACTGTTAAGATGTACTCTTTAGCATGCATTTAAAAGCGGTTTGGGGTGAGAAGGAGGTGGCTGTCTATGGAGTGTGAGGAGGACACATTGGATCAGGACATGGCACTACATAATCCATGATCTGATTCAAGGAAGTGGCCACTGCCTTTACATCCTGACACTTGACTGTCCAGAAAAAGACAGTGACTGACATCTGACCTCACTGATGAGAAGCTCACAGGAGACACATCTCTGTGCTGCGTGTGCTGACAGCACACACCTCTCAGTAATGTCACTCTGGTCTCACAATTCTCACAATTGCCTCGAGGAGAGCTTGACTTTGCCCTTGTCTCCTCTGTGAAACGTGGACAGCCGGCCACATGCGTCCCCATTTTCTCATAGGAAACCATTTTACTTCCCAGTGTGAAAAGGGGGGAATTCTCAGGATTCAAAACAAATTTAGTGAGTGTGAGCTTGACATGTTTTTTTTTTTTTTTTTTTTTCAGGAAGAAGCAGGGAGATGGCTGTGGTCATTCTGCATCGTCCTCCTGATCGCAGGATAAAGAAATGTCTTTGTGGAGTGTACAGCCTCCAGGCTGCTGTGGTGCTTCATCCCAAAGAATGATGTGGGGAAATTTTGATTGTAAGTAATTTATAGCAAGTGATCCAGTTATGGGAGTTTGGGTATTTGGTGGGGGTTGGGGGGAGTATCCAGGTTAAATATCCTCTTAACCTATAATCATTCCAAAGAGTCTAAGGCTTTTGACAAAGGACAGCAGGATAATTAAGCTTACAAGAGGCCACTGCAAAACTTGCCAGGACCACTCATCTCCACCACAGCTCAGGATTTTTAAAAATATTAAATCTATTTGTACTTTCTGCTTTGCAATTTTACACACCTTTATCTGTGCCCCTCCCCTCACCAAACAGTATTCTGTATCATCTTGCTAAAAAGTATGCCTTAGCCAAGCCTGGTGATTCAAGCCTGTAATATCAGTTACCTGGGGAGGCTGAGGCAGGAAGATGGCAAGTTCAAGGCCTGCCTCAGCTACAGAGAAAAATTCAAGGTTAGCTTAGATGACTTAGTGAGATACTGTCTTAAAATGAGAGGCAAAAAGAGGGCCAGAGATGCAGCTTAATGCTACAGCACTTGCCTAGCATCCATGTGCCTAGCATCCATGTGCCTAGCATCCATGTGCCTAGCATGCATGTGCTTAGAATCCATGTGCCTAGCATGCATGTGCCTAGCATGCATGTGCCTAGCATGCA
>JANHMN010000016.1:67173095-67257618 GCA_030674055.1 Rhabdomys pumilio | reverse complement strand
ATGTGCCTAGCATGCATGTGCCTAGCATGCATGTGCCTAGCATCCATATGCTAGGCTCAGGGCTCCATCTCCAGTACTGAAAAATAAATTGGAGAAGAAAATAAATACCACGACTGCCTTTCAAATGGTAGCCACAGGTCACATGAATGCAGTATTCAGTCAGATGAACTTAGATGTGCAGCAAAGTCTCCTCATCACTCCAACCACACTGCAAAAGTTCATGGAAGCCCTGGGAACATTGCCATCATCACAGAATCTTTGATTAAGCAGAAATGCTTCAAAAACAAGGGCTGTGCAAGAAACCACAAACTGTTGTCAACGGTTTCTTAATAGGTCTGTGGTCTGAAACATTTCCCACAATTACTTCAAACTGCAAGAATAAAATGAATTGTGGTGAATTCAGATGGTCACAGTAAGCCCGGCTTGTTCATTTTAGCCAGGACCTGTTCCTTCTTCTTCACCTGGTCCTGTACCTGTCTACCTCTATGGTCACATGTCTAGACAGTGAGTAGGACACTGGGAAGATGTTCATTCTAAGGTTGGTGTTGCAAGGGCAAGAGTGGAGAGGGTAGGCCAAGAAGAAGCTTTCTTGAGGAGGTTCCCACCCTTTCTAGTGAGGATTGAATCTAGGGCTTCCCACATGTATAGCCTCAGGCCCACTTTCAGTTATTTTGAAACAGAGCCTTATGAAGTTGTCCAGGCTAGCTTATTTTTGTTGTTGTTGTTGTTTTTTTTTGTTTTGTTTTTTGAGACAGGGTTTCTCTGTATAGCCTTGGCTGTCCTGGAACTCACTCTGTAGACCAGGCTAGCCTCGAACTCAGAAATCCGCCTGCCTCTGCCTCCCAAGTACTGGGATTAAAGGCGTGTGCCACCACCGCCCGGCAAGGCTAGCCTTAATTATGATCTTCCTGCCCCAATCTCCCTAGAGTTGGACATGCCTGTGCTTTTGGGGGACATCTTTAAAACTATATTGACACATTTCTTCAAATGACTCAAACAATGAAGCAAGAGAAATTCTATCAGCATGCCCAACATGCAGGAGCAGCACAGAGGCAGTCTCTCCCTCCAGCTGACCAGGAATGCAGCCAACTGGCAGTACCCACTGTCTGGCTATCACCCTTACCCAGAGATTGGCATCTGCTGAAGAGAGATGCCTCTGGATTAAGTGTTTTCTCCAATGGAAGTTTATATACAAATAACTGGCTGATAGAATTATGAAATCCAGTCTCTTCATCTCGAGGTCTATGCAAACTGTAGAGATCCCTGTGGACTCCACATTTGTTGTGACTGGCTCAATCTAACTTGTCTTTACCCGATCCTGTGTTCTTTCCTTCCTCTCTTGGGTATAAATCTCAAAATGACTTCCTCAAAGCTTCTTTCAGCACCGTTATATCTGCACCTCAATAGTCCATATGCCTTGGAGCCCAACCTTTTTACACACACACACACACACACACACACACACACACACACACACACAAATATACATACACAGAAACATAGTTTACAATATTAAGAGATCAAGAGAAAAATCATTCAATTACTCCATCCATTAAAAGACATTTTTAAATAACTCACACCTCCAAACAAAGTCTTTATTTAGTGAAATAGGAATGAACAAAAAATGCATACACTAATTTAAAGATTAGACACTAATAACCAATATCAGTCTTAGTGATATTAGATATTCTATTCTTTTTAAGTTTTTGTTTTCTTTGGTACTTTATAGAACCCAGGACTTTGTATATTCTAGGTGAATGCTCTATCAGTGAATTAAACCCCTAGCCTTTAGTGGTTGTTTTGTTTAGAGATGGGGTCTTAAGATTAAGTAGCCTAAATTGGCCTTAAATTTGTCATCCTCCAGTGTTAATTGAACACTATTTTATAGTAAGAGAAATCCTTAAATAGCAAAATAAAAACAAAAAATACAAAAAAGTACAAACAAAACACACACACACACACACACACACACACACACACACACACACACACGAAGATTAGCTCTAGTCAATTCTAGAATAGAGTCAGCCAAGGAAGGTTCTGGCATGTTTGATACTACTATCCTTCCTGAACACAGACAGCCTTTAGTCACAGAGAAGATTGAGTGTGTGATTCCATAGGGAAATGCAAAGACCACAACTGCATGGAAAATGTTTCTGTCTCTTTAAGCCATCATCATCCGGCCTTTCTCTCAGTTTCCTGATCTCTAAGACCCAGGCAGCCTAGCGACTTCCTCTTTGCTCAGCCCTGGGCACAGAGAGATTTCTGCACTCACAATCGAAGGGAAGGCAGGAGGCTGGGGCTTCTCTGGCCCACTTCAGAGGCTGTCAGCAAGAAAGGTGAGCCTGAGGCTATGAGTTGGGGTGAAGAGGAGGCTGGGCTTGAGACCAAGGCATGTGCTGCCTACACACCTGCGTCGTACAAAGCACTGTACACCATACCATGCATGCGGCACAGGCAAGGGAAGGCTTCCAGTGCTTTAGGATGGTCTGGGTTTCAACTTAACAAGTTTGGAGGAAGTCTTAGGAGTTCATACTTCGATAAAAAAAAAAAATCTCTTCCCACACTTCTTTTATACAATAAGGGAAATGTATTCTAGATCTCCTTCCAGGAGCAAAGCACAGCTTAGAAGACACCATTCCTCAAGATGTACATTCAGCAAAGGCTACGATACTTCTGTGTCCCTATAAACTATGCTTTCAAGGCCACCCTTAAGGCGCCACGTCTGGCCCTCAGAAGCCTCTTCTCCTCACTGCCTGTAGGATGGGCTCTAGCAGACTTGAGAGGAGTGGAATTAGTCCTCACTTGCCATGTGAACCTCCGATTCCTGAGTTTGTCCCACTCTAACTAAAGGGATACCTCCGTTTCTTCATGTCTACAACAAGGGTTTAAGACACAGTGATCTTCAAATTCTGGATGCGGATTAACTTGTGAGAAATATCCCATTTGTTGTATCAGAACTACTGAGGACGGATCCAAGAAATGTGATGTTGAGGGGAACACCTAAATATTTCTAAATAAATAAATGAATAAATATAAAAAAATTAAGCCTGTAGGCAAGGAACTGAACTATTCTTGGGCTCTCTCAAGCTTATAGAATTGCATGTGCTTTATGTTCCCAGATAATAAAACTATTTATCACTTATATTCTACAAGCTCCTGCAGCAGCCTTGTTCATTGCTCAGTCTTATGGCTGTTTCTTCATTTCTGATCTGTGTCATTTGTGGGCATTTGCTAATTTCTGCACACAGAAGGGTGACATGGAATCACCCAGTGGGTTCTATTAAAGGTTTTGAGAGATGGAAGGGGTACTAGCCCAACCTGTTTCCAAAGCCCTTCTGCAGGAGATAGGCTATAGAGTTAATGTTTCCCTTCTCTGTGTGTTGTGCCCACAGGAGGGAGAGAGGGAAGGAACACATCTCCCATAGTGGACACAAAGAGATGGACTCTGAAATGATGGAGAAATGCAGATAAGCACTCAGACAGGAATGTGGAACCGAAGCTATCACCAGAGAAAGGCCAGGGAGACTGAGGAGGCTGAGTCTGATTTCTGGGCAGTCACTGGTCACTGGCTGAGACCTGTCAGCTGAATACGAGGCTGGAGCAGAGGACAGAGGGCTTTGGGCTTAGGGACTCCTGGAATCAGGACTACATGACTCGAAAATGCTTGGCTGTATCAAATAATGGTACACTCAGAACATAGGTGGTAGACGGGAAGCCTTGAAAGCAAAGGGCTTGGAGACTCATAAACTTTGTGGAGTTTGTTCTCTCCATCCACCTTTGCAGAGGTCAGGTTGTCAGGCTGGCACTGCAACCGTCTTTCTGGTCCCCCTAGACATTTTTCTTCAAAATCCAGATGCTGTCTCTAAGAAGGAATAGCAGAATTTATTATGGTGGACAAAAGGTGCCCTCCACTTGTAAACTGAAACCACACACCTAAATGTTCAGCTCCTTGTGAACAAAAACCTTTCTCTGTAACTCCAGAGTCCCCAGTTCTTTAGACTTTGCCTGACTTTGTGGTTGGGTTTTGCTCAATTTCAGGAATGAGCACACAAATGAGAAAACCAAACTGAGAGCCTTCTAAGAAGCATGGTGGGAAGGAAGATGGCAAGAGATGAGGAAGGCGGCTATGGTAAGAGCCCTTCCTGGAAACGCATCCCTGTTTGTGTGTGAGCTCAGGGCAAGAAAGGGGTGGAGCTTCCTCAGCTCTGGAAGCTGATGGAATAGCAGGACTCTGCCTCTGGCTGTGTCTCTGACCCTGTCCTGCTGGGAGTTCAGAGCTTTGACCAGCCTCTTGCTGGTTCTCACAGCATGAAGGGAGGACCCTAAACCTACTCTGGTTTCCACAAAAGCAACAGGATGGGAAATCCATAACTAGAGCGAGTTTCACTCACCAGGCCCCCAGTGTTAGGAAGACAGAGGATTAACTGAATATCAGTATTTGGGGGGTGGGGGGTCAGGAAGATGATTGGGTGGGTAAAGGCACAAGCTGCCAAACCTGATGAGCGGATTCCAACTCCTGAGCCCAAATGATGGAAGGAGGGAACAGACTGGTTTAGCTTCCATGGGACATGGTGGTAGGACTCCCAAGTAAATAAAATGTAATAAACTATTATCCAAAGGGGGTTGTATTCTCTTTAGGGAGCTGGCTGGCTTAAGACAGGAGAAGCGACAGAGGGAAGAAGGTGAACTCTCTTCTCTAACTCTCCAACAACCCTCAGAAAGCCCCACATTATCTGCACTTTTGAGCTGTGTCTTAGACTGAGCACTTCCTGGATTTACAAAAGAAGTATGTGGTGGGCTGCAGCCAAGCCTATTGTCTAGGATTAAGGGCCTCCCGTGCGCTTGACTGTCCTCATCTCCGGGGAACATTAGTGTCTCAATGCAGCATCAGGTCGGCCTGTGTGCAGATAACTCCCAGCCTAATAAACTCAGGAGTTATAAAGGAATATTTTGTGAACCGTCAGTGGGAGCATCTGTAGGTGCGCAGAGAATCCAGATGCAGAAATGAGAGATGGGGAAGAGTCTGAGCTCAGAAAGCCTGAAGCAGACAGGAGCACCAGGCTTCCAAGGGGAGCACCAGGCTTCCAAGGGGAGCACCAGGCTTCCAAGGGGAGCATCAGGCTTCCAAGGGGAGCACCAGGCTTCCAAGGGGAGCAGGCAGTGTAGGTCCTTCCCATTAGTACTGAAAGCTAGAACGCAAGGTGAATCCCAAGGAAAAGCCCCTGTCTCTAACTCGATGCTGCTACATCTGATCCTCAGGCGCAGAGGACTCCAGGGCCCCGCAGGAGCCCCAGCTGAGGCTCATCCTGGTGGGCAGGACTGGGACCGGCAAGAGTGCCACTGGCAACAGTATCCTGGGCCAGAAGTGCTTCCTGTCCAGGCTGGCAGCGGTGCCTGTCACCAGAAGTTGCACCTTGGCCAGCAGAAGGTGGGCTGGCTGGCAGGTGGAGGTGGTGGATACCCCGGACATCTTCAGCTCCGAGACCCCGCGAACCGACCCCGGGTGCATGGAGGCAGCCCGCTGCTTCGTGCTGTCGGCTCCCGGGCCGCACGCGCTGCTGCTGGTCACCCAGCTGGGTCGCTTCACCATGCAGGACAGCCAGGCTCTGGCAGCCATAAAACAGGTGTTCGGGAAGCAAGTGTTGGCGCGCACCATCGTGGTGTTCACGCGCAAGGAGGACCTGGCCGGAGACTCCCTGCAGGATTATGTGCGCTGCACGGACAACCGTGCTCTGCGGGAGCTGGTGGCCGAGTGCGGGGGTCGCGTGTGCGCTCTCAACAACCGCGCCACAGGCAGCGAGCGCGAGGTTCAGGCTGAGCAGCTGCTGGGCCAGGTCGCGTGCTTGGTGAGGGAGCACAGGGGTGCGCACTACTCCAATGAGGTGTACGAGCTGGTGCAGGCCATGCGGTGGGCTGATCCCCAAGACCAACTAGCCAAAGTGGCAGAGATGGTGGCTGCGCGCATGCAGAGGCGCAGCAGGTTGCTAGCTGGGTTGTGGGGATGGCAGAAAACCTACTGGAAGGGCTGGAGACAGGGTGTGGCTGTCTTCCTGGGTGTGGCCCTGTTGATCTACCTGCTGCTCTACAGAAAGGTCTCAGGCCTTCCGGGACCAGAATAACAGATAACAGTCTTAGAAGATGTTATGAATAGGAAGGAGATCTTTTTAAAAACAGAATACTTAGAACTCTGCTCAGAGCTTTAGTGATTCACAGTGAGGGAACATGGCATCAACTTTGCTAAGGCTCTGTTGTGCTGAGTCTCATCTTTAACTATACGCATTCATAGTTTAAAAATAAAAAAGACGCGTCCTTCAGATATTTTATCATCCCCGTGGGCCATCCTTCCCTTAAAATAGTGAAATACACCCGGTAGCTTGTAAATGGGGGCAAAAATCACAGCACAAAGAGAACACACATTTCCTTTTCCTTTTTTTGAAATAATGTTCTTATTTATTCTTTGAGCAGTTCATATATTTTGATCATATTCTCTCACTTTCCCCGAGTCCTCCCAAATCCTTCCCACCTCCCTACTCACTGAATATCATGTTTTTGTTTTTGGTCTTAATAACCAAACAACAACATGAAGTCCGGTATACTCCTGAGCATGAAGCCTGCCCTGGGGTATGGCTGATATACCCGGTGTCACTTCACTGAAGAAAATTGATTTTCCTTCTCCCAGGAGCTGTAGTTTGTGAACAGCTCCTGGCTGGACTGGGACTTTGTGCCCACAGCTTTGTGGGGATGTGCGTTGGGCTTGCACTTGCTCGGGTGCTATGTACACGGTCACATCCACTATGAGCTCATGTGTGCACCTGCCCTGTTGTGTCTGGGAAACAGTTTCCTTGAAGTCATCCACCACCTTTGGCTCTTACAGTCCTTCTGCTCTCTTCCACAGAGATGAGCTAAGCCAGCCAGGGATTTCCTTCCAGTGTTCAAACCAAAACACAGAGTCTGGAAATTGGCTTCGTTAATTACATTATTAATGAGAGAAGAGTCACTGCCTACCTTCAAAAGAACAGTTGCCATGACTTTGGGGCGGGGGGGGAGGGGGGGGAGGGACGGTGTTAATTTGTTCCTCTGTAAAAAAAATATTAAAGGTTCCATTTAAAAAGAATTATTTCGAGATGGACTTGGCACCTGTCTGCCAGAAAGGCACAAACAGGAGGACCAGGTGCTCTCCTCCCAGGCTCCCAGGACTTTTGGTTCAGTTCTTAGTACTGGGTGGTGGTGACCTTGGTAGGGTGATGTGAACTCTGACCTCCAGTAGGTTTCTAAGAGAATCTGAGCTTCTCTGAAGAGTTAAAAGACAAAGGATGAATAAAAATCAAAATGGAAAAAAAATCTCTTCAATAGGACAACTATCCCTTAGAATTTTCTTTTCCTTTCTTTCTTATAAAATCAATAATAATAATAATAATAATAATAACAACAATAATAATAACCAAAACCTTTAAAACCTTTTGTTCTTCTTTGCCTTTGCTTTGAGATGCATATCTTTAAAAACAAAACAAAATGTTTTTTATTGCTGGGCAGTGGTGGCACATGCCTTTAATCTCAGCACTTGGGAGGCAGAGGCAGGCAGATTTCTGAGTTCGAGGCCACCCTGGTCTACAGAGTGAGTTCCGTCTTGGAAAAAACAAAACAAAACAAAAAAAACCCAACAAACAAACAAACAAACGTTTTATATTTAATTGATGGGTGGGAAGATCTTGTGCTCTGAGCAACCTCTCTTTGAAATGCAAACATCAAGGAAAGTCAGACCCTACCTAGCTCCAAGGATCTAACTTAGCTTGAAGCCAAACTGCAGGGCCCTCCCTGTTGCAAACCTTCCTCTTGTCCTAAGGACATAAAAAGCTACTAGCAACTAGCAGACACAGTTGGTCATTACCAAGTTTAGAAGAAAGGACAGAGGACAGAGACACTAATAAAGGATGCTGCCACATCTTCTTGAAGAAGATCTAAGGCTTTTTATTAGACTGACTCACACAGTGGCCTAGGCTGGCTTCTAACTCAAGGCAATCCTCTTGTTTCAGCCCCTTGACAAACTGGGATAAGCCACCACGCTCAGCTTGAGTTATGTCTTCTCTTAAAAATACATGCAGAGGGCTGTATCTATCTGGCTTTAAACTAACTGTTCACCTTTCCTCCATCCATCTCTTCTCCTTCTCCCTCTCCTTTCTTCCACTTCCTGTGAAGTTTCTTAGTGTGTCACCTCCCTAGACCTCTTGAAATCCTAGTGTTCACAACTGAGGGCCAAGTATACTTCCCTGACAATGGAAAGCATCATGGGGGAATTCTCTGAGACGAGAATTGCTCTGCATAAGCCAGCACAGTGTTTTATGTTCAAGGCTTAAGCTTAACAGGTACAACGATAAAGGAATACTTCACCTGGCTTGGTGAAATACTTCTTTGTCAAATAGCAAAGAAGGGGTAGCCAGCACCAGGTCTCCTGTCTGAGCTTAGCTGTCCTTTGAGAGGGTGCGGTCCAGGTTCTGTGGGACCAGCGATGCTTTTCTGTCCCTCTTTAGAAGTTCTGAAGGCAGAGCCTGTGATGTGGGACCCAGGGGGTTGAGGAAGTATAGGTGCTGATGGGAAACCTGGGGTTCAGCACTTTCCAGCCACAAGAGGGCTTTCTTGAAACTGGCGGCTGTCTCAATTCTCAGAGTCAGGCTCCCAGGACTGTGCACTTAACACCCCCCCGAAGGGGAAATGAGTAGGGCAGGGAGGCTTTCCACAGGAAGCGGTCATTTAGTAGAGAAGTTTTACTGGGCTCTGGCGGATGTTCAAGGCCTTTTCACCTACCCAAGGGGACACATTCTGCAGGGCAGTGTGTGTTCCGTCACCATTGGTTTTCTTCTTTTTCTGCCTTCGGACTCTGGATTCATGGCACTACAAGTAGCTGTTCTGTGAGAGCATCGACAGGTCCACTGCCTGCCTGTAAGGGACGGCTTGGGTAAGGAGGAACTCCACCGCGGTGCTGACAACCATTTGGGAGACGGGACCCGCTGTGCACTCGGGTGAGCTTGGTGTGTTGGGTTTTCTGGACAGTGAATTGAGTGTTGGCGACAGCATATGGTGGAACAAAGCCCTGAAATTTCTATGCCATCATTCCTAGGCCCTGGGCTTTCCATCTCACCACCTGTGCCTTTCTGAAACCCTAAGGTAACAAAGGTGAACGAATGCTCTTTTCCCTTTGACGGAGGAGTAATTAAAGTCCCAAGCGCCCGCCCACAGGCTTTCCCAAGCTCCTCCAGCAGGTGGAGCACATTGCCAGACCGGCCTCACCTGAAGAAGGGCAGGATGGCTCTACAGGCCAGAATGAAATCTCCATGTTTCCACCTTTATGATCCAGCCCTTCCCTAGAAGACTCGTCAGTGAATTTTATCTTAGAATCTTGTTTTGAAAACCACTCCATTCTTCATGGCTGGGTATCCCACACCTTCCCTTAACACACCCCAAGAAGCAGTGGCATGTAACAGCCTGGTGTTTAAGACACATGAACACGCCCCTTGTCAGCTGAGCTGTTCAGGAGGAGGTACAGTTTCCTGGACTTTTGGCAGCTAGCCTGCCCTGAGACTCTTAGTACCAAGACATAAAGGAACAAGGGAGGGGCAGATGGGTGGAGCAGATGCCAGTGAAAATGTTTGTTTTGTTTTTAGTTGTGTGAGGAAATGCACTGGTGCCACGAGACACTTATGGAGATGAGAGGGCAGCTTTCTGAAGTCATTTCTATCCCTCTGCTTGGTGGAAACGGCTTCTTTCTTGTTTTTGACACACTCTGGGCTAGCTGGCCTGACAGACTCTGGCTGCTTCTCCTATCTCCACCGGCTGCCTCACTGTGTGTAATGCTGGGATTACAGAAGCAGGCCAGCACATCCAGCTTTTCATGCAGGTTCTGGTCCTCAGAGTCAAGTCTTCAAGCTTGTGCATCAGGCACTTTGCCCTGGGAGTCATAGTTACCAGCCTGATACTTAGCAAGGAAGACAGGAAAGACCATATCTCTCAGCTTCCTGATTGAGCTGTGTTCTCATTGCTTGGTAAAACAAATTGTCCTGATAAGTTGGCTGTTTTCACACAAGAATGAGTGTTTGGGTTTGTACTTCTGCCTCCTCCTTTAGGAGAAGCCTTCCTGCTGCCCCTTGTCAACTGCTGCTGCCCACACACTGCCTGCCAATCTCCCACGGCCTCTGCACCCACACTGGGGAAGGTTAGCAGAATTTTCCCTTTGTAGAAGAACTCTGCCTCCATTCTCAGTCTGCCCACAGTTGTGTATTCTTCAAGACATCAGCCATATCTCTTCACGTCCATCACACCCCCTCCCCTTCTCTCTGTTTCTAGGCTGTTGACTGACTTCTCCTGTTTGATCTGTGACTCATTTTAGTGTCTCTGTTTCATGCCCCTGCCTCACTTCTGGGCATTTGGCTATTTATTCATATCGGCCAACTAATTTGTTCCCCGGTGGAACATATGTCTGTCCCCTGTAGTCTGTCTGATTTTTCAGAAACTGATTCAGAAACTTCCCTGCTAATATTGTTGAGTTTGGTTATGACAGCCACACTGTACTCATGCAACTGACACTGAGATACAAGTCGGGTTCAAACTGAAATCCTTCAAAACGGAACAGACACCTCCCAGAACAGTCTTATCTTTGAGTAATTCTTTTTTTCAGTTGGGTATTTTTGTTTTGTAAAAACATGAACCTAGACATAGAAGTACAGTTCTCAATGTTGGTTTGGGAGAAAATTCCACAGTACCTGCCTTGTGTCCAAAGTATGGGATCAGCAGCATCATATGTGGGGTTCCAGAAAGAGAGGATTGTAGATTTATTGTGGGTGATCTTTCCCAGCTCCCCACTGACTGTTAAATCCAAAAGAAGACACGGATGAAAGAAGCCATTTGGGGCACCTTAGCTATAAGGGAAATGTGTAACTCTGGGGAGGCCATGTAACTTCAATAGAAATTCCGGGGGCCTGTCAATAGCAACGCAGGGAATACAGGGGAAAGATGGTTATGCAAGAAGCCTGGAAATGATGCCTGCACCGAGGACGGTCATGGTGGGGAAATTCAGCTTCAGTCCCACTGACACTGTTACCCTTCACCTTCAAAACTCAGAAAATTAGTAGAAACAATGCTCTATGATTTGAAGAATTTTAATACAAATCTGGATATAGCTTACAGTAGTCAGGACGGTGTGTGGGAAATAGTCCTGAGAGGGCGATTCTTCTGTGGGACCAAGGAAAGGAGGGAGAGAAGAGTGGGGGAGGGAAGGAGATGGGGAGGCGGGTGGACAGGCAGGGAAGGAGAGAGGAGAAGATGGGGAAGACAGGAAGACAGGAAGAGAGGGAGAGAGGGAGAGAGGGAGAGAGGGAGAGAGGGAGAGAGGGAGAGAGGGAGAGAGGGAGAGACGGAGAGAGGGAGAGAGGGAGAGAGGGAGGTGCCGTAAGATATTCTGACAACGTGAAAACAATCAACAGTTTTCTATGAAGAGGAAAAAAAAAAAAGCCTTTTTTTCCCCAAAATAAAATTGTGAAAGACAAAATAACAGAAGCATCCTATGTAGCACACGTGCTATGAATTATTATAAATTCAACCACCAGTCAAACATCCGTAAGAGGGATTAAAATAGAGTGTGTCATCATGGAGCAGATGTGGAGATTTGGGGATTTTACCTGAGACACTGGGGCGAGCAAGAACTGACTCAACCCACACAGGGTGAGACCTGGTCATATCCATCCAGCTAACAGAAAACCTGTTCTCTAAGTGAATTGTTCAACAGGAGTGCTGAGGGGTACCTATGAGAATTATTTTACAGCATTCTTTGTTGTGAAAAAGCAACAATTTCAGAGCAGTTTAGATGTCTGTTAATAAAAAATGAATAACATGTTGCAAAAATGACATTTATGTAAAGTTTAACACGAAATTGTCTAAGCATGTGTGTGCAAATACATATAAAATACTCACATCATATAAAAGCATCAGAACACTGACAGCTGTGAAGGCCAGAATGAGAGAGGGAGGCAGAAGATTGGGGAGAACACCAAAAGCCATGAAGCGCATCTGTGTTGTTTTAATTTTTAAATCAAGTCGTGCAGATACATCAGAAAGCAAATCACTTATGTTCACTCAAATGGTGGCTATATGTTTTCATTCTATTGTTTTTTATGCACATTTTTCCAAGTACGAATATGTTTTAAAAGTACAAACATTTAAAAATTAGCTGACTAAAATGAGCCAGAAGTTCACCCAGGGGCAGTTGGTGTCACAGGCTAGCCATTCCCGTTCCATGCTTCCATTTTATCATACCAAAACCAGCAAAGCAACATTACAGCCCTTTGCACAGAATATGCCAGGCTCAATCCAGTTTCTAGCTGAATGTACTAAAATATAAAAATTGTGGTTACTGATAAACGAGGACCTTAGAACCAGGCAGGGAAGATGCCTTATCTGACCTCTTGACCTCCTTCCTCTTGGGTCAGCCCTTGGAGAAGTTGCCATACTGCATTCCATCCTCCCAGGGAAACCGAGCTGGATTGCTTCTTTGCCTCTGAAATATTTTTTGGAAATGCATGGTACTTCAAACAAATCAATACTATCCACAGGAGAGCAATTATTTTCTCTAGTCTGGCAAGTTCATCTGCGTTGGTTCAGTTTTTGTTGTAGTTTGTTTGTTTTCTTGCTCATAGACGAATGCTTCCCACAGTTTGTACTTTGAGCTTGAGGAGGCAATCAGAGCCTCTGGAGTGGACATCCGCTTTCCTGCCAGTAGGGAAAAACAATAGCAATAGCACCTTGTGCCAGGATGACCCCACCTCACTCCAGCTGCTACTTACAGATGTTTGACAGTAACACAGTGAGGAGAGAGTTAGCAATGGAGCTGGCCACCCGAGGGTAGTTACCCTTAGTACCTGAGTCAGGTGCCTTACCAGTCCCCACAGGGACCTGACTTTAATTCCTTTCCCATTTTTGTTCCAGAAGAGAATGGCAGACCTTCGGAAGAGTGCATACGAAATTACAGTTGAAGGTAAGAAAACACCAAGGTCCTAAGAGGGAGTAAGTGGAGGGAGTAACTGTTCCTCCCCACTCCAAAACAGGCACAGATACTCAGTTAAGATCTGGGGGGGGGGCAGGGGAGGCAACTGGTATTTGTTCCTCATGTCCCCAATTCTATTGTGTCCAATCTATTGGGTTTTTTTTCATGTATACATATGCACACATACATGTACACACATGTACAGAGATACAGATTCACACAGACATATACACTTACAAATACACATGTGTACACACACATGTGCACACACATGTACATGTACACACACACACACACACACACACACACTCCACTGTAACACTATGGAAATGTGTCTTTGACACTCATTCAGAGTTAGAAGGGCCTGGAACTAAATTGTGGTAGTTTTTTTCCCTTCATCTCCTCTCAGGTGCAAAAATTTTGAAAAATCCTTTAAAATGATTATTTATTACAAAACACTCCCAAAAGTCTAAAGGAAATGGAAAAAAAAACAGCAAAGAGTAAAAAGAATAAAACATACTGAAACGTGAACAGAGGGCCTCTTGCCTGTTCTACCGCTGAGCTACACCAGCTTTCCACCAGAACGAGGGATTTCTAGTTTATAATGTACTTAAAATTTGTTTGGACTCACAGGACTCAGATCCTCATCCCTTCAGTGTTGGAGATTTGAGCTCTTAGTGCCCTAGTGATCCCCACCCAGCAATCCTTCTGTTACAGGCCCTGGGCCACAGCTGACCAATCAGAAGACCTTTCTGGCATGTCCTCTTTGTCTGCTTTTAAGTGTTTCTAACCGTCTTCTCTTCCACCCTTCTCACTGTAGTGTCATTCCCAGACTTCCACCTGACACTGTCACCCTCCCTCATCTCAAATTCAAGTGCCGCTTTGCTTCCTAGCATATCCAGCCAGCTCTGAATGTGAGTCACTGGGGCTCTTCCACCTAAAATACCTTCAGGGGTAGGAGGCACATGCCTGTCTGCAGAATTGTGGGTAAGGAGGTAACTAACTCTGTTCTGTCGGCCATGACTTCTCATCCATCTCTGCCTCCTAAACTCACACTTATTTCATGATCAGTTTTCTGGGGAGCTGCCCTGAGTATTTTACAGGGGGAGAGCACAAGAACCTCTTCTTCAGAAGTGACCTGTTTGTCTTGGTTCAGATGGAACAGAGCCTCTCCTTCCTATGACACTTCTCCCCGTTGGCTGACTCCCAACAGAGACTCAGTGAAAGTCTAGAGCCACCTAAAATTATAGGCAAACAGTTGGAAGGATTAAATAATACCTATTTTTTGGGGGGTGGAGGACCATTGCTTTGAAGAACTATCCACAAGGACCCATGACTTCAAAATCAGAGGAATCACTAAGTGAAACATAAATCTTCTCTTGCCCACAGGACAAGAAGCCTGCTGTGTAGAAGAATCGAGCTGCCTGAGGATCCTCCTGGTGGGCAAATCTGGCAGTGGAAAAAGTGCCACAGGGAACAGCATCCTCCGAAGACCAGCATTTGAATCCAGGCTCAGAGGCAAGTCTGTGACCAGGACCAGCCAGGCAGAGATGGGCACATGGGAGGGAAGGAGCATCTTAGTGGTAGACACACCCCCCATCTTTAACTCAAAGGCCCAGGATCAAGACATTTACAAGGACATTGGAGACTGCTACCTGCTGTGTGCCCCAGGACCCCATGTGTTATTGCTGGTGACCCAGCTGGGACGCTTCACACCTGAAGATGCCATGGCTGTCAGAATGGTTAAGGAGGTCTTTGGGGTGGGGGTCATGAGGCACATGATTGTCCTCTTCACCCGCAAGGAAGACTTGGCAGATGGGTCCTTGGAAGAGTTTGTGACCCACACTGACAACCGCAGCCTGTGCAGCCTTGTCTGGGAGTGTGGAAGGAGGTACTGTGCCTTCAATAACAAGGCCTCTAGGGGGGAGCAGCAGGGGCAGCTGGCAGAGCTCATGGCCCTGGTGAGGAGGCTGGAACAGGAGTGTGAGGGCTCCTTCTACAGCAATGACCTCTTCTTTTGTGCTCAGGTGCTCCTTAGAGGTGGCTACAGTGAGCACCAGGATCCATACAGGTACTACCTCGCCAAGGTGAGGCAGGAGGTAGAGAAACAGAAATGGGAGCTAGAGGAGCAGGAGGGCAGCTGGAGAGCTAAAATGCTTGGCACAGTCAAGTTTTACTTGAACTCCCACATTGCAGTATCTGCTCTTCTCATTGTGCTTGGTTTGACCTTTCTCACCACTTTAGTTAACTTGTATATTATCAGATGGAAATGAGCCTTTCTGGGTGATTTCTCCCATCATCTCTGTCCCCCAAAGTTCCCCATCTTGTGTCAGGGAACCTCAGTCTTCAATTAATTTCACTCTCATTTGATTTGCATGGATCATACATGCCAGGAATCTTCTTCTAAATAAAGGATGAAAGAGAAATGTATTTCTCTCTTTGTTGAAAAGTTGTGAGGACAGATAATGAAGCAAGTAGCTACCTACCCTCAGAGAGGTCTGGGGGTTGCACCAAGGAAGACTCATGGACTGTGTGGCAGTGGGTATGTCTCTCCTAGAGCTCTGCTTCCTACAGATGTGATGCCAAGAGAAGAAACACAAACCTGAGGAGAAACACAAGCCTCATGGTACCAATAAAGTCAGAACTCCATCATCACTCCACCCCTGAAAGAGATAAAGACAGTGTGTGTGAAGCAGAGGACTCTGAAGGTATAGAAGAGACTGGGGTTGGGAGGCCGGGACATGAGTGGGGTCAGAGTGAAGAGGTTACAGGAGCAGGATGGGTCTTACCCCAAAAAGCAGGGTCAGCAGTCAAGAATCACAGGAACCAGAAAGTCTATGATCAGAGATACAAATGGCCAGAGGTGCATACCTTGGGCTTGGAAGATTGTGTGGTGGGCATCATAGGCCCTCAACAATACATGTAGGCAAAAGCCACTATTGTAAGACTCTGATGAGCCTTCAGTTACTGGAGGACCCCCAAGTGAACAATGTGGAGCCGAGGATGGATGCAAAAGTAAGAGGAATTTTATTGTTCCAGCATGCTGGGGTCATCCTGTATCCATTGAGAGGCGACCCCGGGCAGCTCATTCTGTGAACCTTTATACAGTTTTCAGGGGCAGAATAGAGAAACAGCAACTAGGCACAATATGATTGGCAGAACAGTGTGACTTTTAAACTGATTGGTCCTTAGGGGATGAGGTGGCAAGAACTTTCCTTGTCTGTGGGGGTAGTGGTGGTGGTGGTGGCAACCATTGGCCTGCCCTGAGGCATGTGTCTACTTGCTCTGAGCTTCCCTCATCTGCAGATGGTCAACGATTGGTCCCCCACTGTGATCTTCCTGAGGAATGTGATTCAGCATTTCCCTTCAGGAAGAGAGGGGTATCTACCTGTTCTAAGGACTTCTCCCTTCTGGGAAGGGAGGGGGCCTGGTGGGATTTTCCAAAGGCTGTGAGATGACCCCTTCACTATGATCAAGAGGCCCTGCATTCATAAACCTGATGAGCGCTGAGTTTTGAATTACATGTAATTTTCATGTGTGAAGCTAGAACATTGTTCTCCCGAATCCTTCAGTCTTTTTTTTTTTTAAGTGAAGTTTTAGTAGAGAACTGGTGCTTGAGTGAGGATCATATACTGCTCTTCTAGAGGAACGGAGATCAAGGCCCAGCACCCACACCTGGGAGCTCACAACAGTCTGTGATTCCAGCTCTGGGTGATCCTTCTGGCCTCTACAGGCACTGCATTCATACATGCACATCCCCCCCACATACACACACATCAAAATAAAATAAAATTATTATTATTTAAATGTGAAAATTAGGTTGGAAAAATGGCTCAGGGGATAAAGTGCTTGCCAAACAAGTGTCCACATAGAACCCACGCTCAGTGGCATACGTCTGTAACTCCAGAACTAAAGGGGAAGGGAGACAGGAAGATTCCAGGGGCTCTCTGGCCAGCCAGTCTAGTGGAAAAGGTGAGTTCCAGGCTTGGTGAAAGAAATATTGTGGAAAAAAAGTTATCGAAGAAAGTGAAAGAATTTTACAGTGGAAACTGTGAAACAGAGAAAGAAATAGAAGAAAACAGCAGAAGATGACAGGGTTGGTCATACTCGAGAATTAATATCGTGAAAATGTCAATACTGTCGAACCAACCTATAAATTCAATACAATATTTGTCGAAATGTCAGTGTCATTCTTTAAAGAAATAGAAAAAAAATCCCAACATTCCTATGGGAGCTGCTGGGGAGCACCTTGAGGACACAAGAGAGGCCCAGACACTAACCCACACAGGTGAAGCCATGAGACGTTTGACAAAGATGCAACATATATATATTAGAAAAAAGACAATATGAGCAGGTGATAACTAAGCTTTTGCCCCTGAGGGCAGGCCAGCTGAATCACTGTATAACTAACAATTGCCTAACAATTGTACACTAACAATATAGATAAATAAAAATCATATATATGAATGATATGAAAAGAGCAGTGAAATTGCCTAGGGGAATAGAAGGACTAACGAGAGAAGAAAGATAGGTAGGGAAAGTGGGGACATGCTAAAAGTACATGGTAGACCTGCATGAAAATATTCTTTCCAACCCCAGTGCTATGTACAATACATTTACACAAACTTTAAATGTTATTTTTAAAGTCGACAGAAATAAAGGAGATATGAAGATTTCTTCATTACTTCAAATGCTTTCAAATGTGTGCAAAGAGACTTTGTTAACAATCAGGCTCATCCCCAGACAGCCAAAAGAAATGTAGGAACCAAATGTGAGATACTCAGGTCTTGTTTGAACTTAGAATTCACTGCCCCTGGACGCATTCTGAGAAGAGTACATTCATTAGTCAGAGGACACTTGCTAGATTAACATTCAGAGGAGGAAGGGAGAGGCTGATAAACATTCCTCAGACCACAGGGAAGGGAACCCACCTACGGGTGAGGAAGACCCAGAACATGAAGACACATTCCAGGAACATAATAAACCTGGGCAAACGGAAGACACTCATTGTCATAAAAATCTTAGTCACCTAACCTAAGAAGGTCAACCTTTGTGGTCCTTTGCAGTTGCCCTCATGAACTCTGTATAAGAACTGCTCCCAACTTTTGTTCGGGGTTCTCTTGCCTGCATGCGAGAGAGCCCCAGTGCACTGGTATCAATAAACCTCATGTTATTACAGCAAATTCCGTCAGTGAGTGTTTCTGGGGGAGCGTGTCCCCTGGTTTTGGATCTTTCCCCGAAGGACTGATAATTTCAGCATTATTTCAGGACCTTCCTCTGTACAAGTCTGAGGTGATAGGACATTGCAGAATGCTCAGGGCCTTCTAGGGTTGGTCATTCTGGCTGTCTGTTTCTTTATCTCTGTCTCCTCCCATCCATCCTGATCTCTGTTTTACAGATGGTGAGATTTTATATGGAAGAACTTGCCCTTGCTTTGGAGAGTGTAACAGTTAATGGCCTAATACGTTCAATTATCTGGGTGGGGGAGGAGGGACACTTCTCTTGCCTTAGGTGCCTGGAGGGAAGTTTGTCACTTTCTAGGCACTGAGCAGTCGTTGGTTGTGGGAGAGAGTCCTGCCACCATCAGCCTTCTTACCTTTTACAACCTCCTGAAGAGTTTCCATTTTTTTTCCTAGAAGGAGAAATATGCATAAAGTGTTCATATTGGATTTGAATATAATATACAACACCAAATCTAACATCTTATAGGAAGAGATATCAGAGCAAAGAAAGAAAGAACTGCTGACGTCACACACACACATACTTACAGGTAGTTCTAAATGACCTAAAGGTGAAAGACCCAAGAAATGGGTTTGTGTATGTGAGCATATGGACAGACTCATTGTCACCATAACTAGTCTTCATCCCACAGTTCATTAAGTTGGTCAGTTATTTCCTATTTAACTGAGCACATGGCTGTCTGGGGATCTTTGGGAACTCAGTATTAGAGACTGGCCTCCCAGCATCTCCAAGAGACAAATGAAATTCTTCCCACGGTCCATGGCAATGGTTCTGCTGTGACCAGAGCTGAGCTCAGAGCAGACCACAGGACTTTCTCTGCCCAGTCTGGGAAAGTTCCCAGCAAACCAGGAGCAGCTGTTCACCCAGGAGTAGGGGTCTGTCGTGGGACCTGTTTGGGAGTGGTGGGCTGCCCCCAGTAAGCACAAAGAAAGTCAAAGTCCTAAGGCTGTATAGTCCGTGTGCTGTGCTCCTGGAAGCTCCATTGCCTCCCAGTTCCCATTTCAATCCTGGATTGGAAACACCTTGAGGGTGTCTTGCTTTGGGGACCTTCCTTTTCTTCTCTCCTGTTCTTCACAAGCCTTTCTGATCTTTGTCCTGCCTCACTCTACCTACCTTTTTTACCAAGTAAGGGAGAACCACTTTCCAGCTTCTTTACTGGGAAGAAACTATACAGATCTTCCAAAGGTAATGCCGGCCCCTGCCTGTCAAAGCTTTTGAGTGTTTCCTTGTACCATATTCCAGGAGTAAGGTCGAGTGTTAGTCAGGTGTTGGGAGCCAACTTTTAGCGGAAAGTGGCTAGAAAGCAGCTATCAACTTTGCAGCCATCTGGAACCATATACCCTGATGAGAGACTTGTTTTTCAACAGTCTACAACAGCTGAGCACACTCTGACAAATATCTTGTTTATCTCACATAGCTTGTTTTGCTGTTTAGTGCCCACAGCTGCAAGGAGCACTCAGTATCCACGCCTACAAAGCATGTGGTGCACGTGTTATCCACGTGCTATCCACACCTGTAAGGCACTTATCCACACGCCTACAAGGCACGTGGCAAAAGCCTATAAATACCCCAGACTTCCCTTCAAAGAAGGACAAATAAGAAGGAGAAAATAAGAGAGAGAAAATAAGAGAGAAAAATAAGAGAGGAGCCCTTCAATGAGATAGACAATATGGGAGACAATAAAGGAGACTTGAGACTTGAACAAAACCTCTGTCTTGTCTCCATTCCTCGTGTCTCTTCCTCTTCTTCCCCCCAACTCTCTCTTGCTAGGCCCTGACCCGTAGACCAGAACAGCAGCACAAGTCGGGACATTTTGGCCCCCAAGCCAGGCAGAGTTCTGATGTCAACAGTCAGGGTTCTCTAGAGAAACAGAACTTAATAGAGCACACACACACACACACACACACACACACACACACACACACACACAGAGGATAGAAAAGGGATGTATTAGAATGGCTTACAGTCTCTGGTCCAGTCAGTCCAACAATGCCTGTCTACCAACGGGAGGTCCAAGAATCCAGTAGTCATTCAGTCCACGAGTCTGGATGTCTCAGCTGGTCTTTAATATACACTGAAGTCCTGAAGAAATATGCTCTAATGCCAGAAAAGGAATGGACTTGCCAGTGAGAGTGAGAGCAAAGAGGCAAAGACAGCAAGCTTCCTTCTCCCATGTCCTTTATCTAGGCAGCCAGCAGGAGGTGTGGTCTAGGTTAAAGGTGAATTTTCCCATTTTAAGGATCTAGATTAGAAATGGTCTTCTCCCTTCAAAGCATTTAATTAAGGAAAAAGAAACCTCATAGGTGTGCCCAGCAATTTGGGTTTTACTTAATTCCACATATAGTCAATTCCATATATAAGCAAATTGAAACCAAAATATCCAACACAAGCCTCAAAATGAATGTCTAATTACAGAACTGCAGAGTCTTCGGTATGTCACTCAAAAACACTTTTTGGAATAAATGGATTTTCTGGATGCTTTCTAGCTCCTCCACACATGAAGCCATCCAGAGACCACTTGACAAGAAACATAAATTAATAAACTCCGAGTTCTTTAATTTCAACACTAGATGCCAGGACCCAGCATTTAGCCCAGTAACTTTCAGCCTCCAGACACGTACAGGGCTCAGACATTCTGTCCCTCATGGCCACGTGAGCCAGTTTCTAAAACAAATTTCTGACTATATTACTGTTCCCTTTGCCCTCGAAAGCTGGAGACCATCAGAGGCAAACCTCAGCTGAAGCAGAGATGTAGCAAGCCAAACTCGACCCTCATCTTTGCTTTGCTCTCTGTGAGTGGGAGAGAAAGAGGGGAGAAGTTTAAAGAAATGTCTGGGAATTAAATGAGGGAATCTAGTGCTTTGTAGTTGTCAGCTTTGCAGATGTCATCATTCAGCTCAAAATATGGTTGTTGGGGCTGTCTCTGGGTCCTCGTGAGTAGGAGATTCCAGCAGGGCAAGGTGGAGGTGCCCCAAGCATCGGTGGGCAGTACAAAGACCAGGTAAGAGGCTGGGGAAACAAGTCCTTAAAAGGTAGAAGGGAGAATGTGTAACCAGTTACAGAAAAGAGTGGAGGGAGATGGTGCTGATTCCTAAGCACAGATCAGGGCCGCCATGGAAGCCCTAAGCTGCTTTACACTTCTGTGAGGAGACTGACTTTCAGGGTTGGATGAATCCAGGTTGAACAACACTGTCAATGAAAGAGCAAAGGTAACACTAACCACTGCTTCCTGTACAGCTTCCTGGGCTGTGCACCCCCAACTTAGGCTGATGGGGTGGGGTCTGTTGCCCCCTTAGATGCTTACCAGCAGACTCTCAGGCAGGACTACTCTTACGATGCAAAGCAACTAGTGCCAGGTCATTCCTCCAAACCAAAAGCCTTAAACTACTGCTGCCTCAGAATCCAGCCTGAGGAGAAAGAGGAGCAAAATCAAGAGTTGGAACATGGTTTCTTAAGCCTTTTTGTTTAGACATTTTCCCTCTCGAGTGCTTTCTCTAGTCTAAGCAAACACTCTTACCGGAGGCTAGTCGAACAGCAAGGGTTCCTTCTGAACCCACACACCTCCAATAAAAGGACTGTCACCTTAATGTTTCTCATCTGTACTCCTTTCCCTCTTGGTCCCCTTCAGAGTATTTTATGCTGGACCACCATCCTCTCAGGGCAGCAGTGTGCCCTGTCCCTGTCCTCCAGGAGCCAGCTGTCAGCCCATCCCACCACCGTACCACTCCACCCACCAGGTGGGGATATATCAGTCCTTTCATTTATTTTTAAGAAGTCAGTGGAAGGATTGATGAGTGTGCATTGGGTATTTCTGGCCCTTGGTTGAACTTTGGAACTAGCAAGAGTGGAAGAGCTTCCCCATGCTTCTAAGAAGCCCTCCCCTGACTGTTCTTCCATGTGCAGGATTGGAAGAGACCGGAAGAGGGCATGTGCAGGCCACAGTTGGAAACACTGTGAGAAGATCGCAGACTTGTGTGTTGGCCTTGTGCAGTTATCTTGGTCTCATTTGACAAAGTGATAACACCATTCTTTCTTTCCCATAGCCTTCCTTCACCCCAGCATCTTGGAAACAAACTGTCCCTGATCAGAAAAATGTGTCATGCTGTCATGCTGTTACGAAGAAAAACCACTGTGCAATGGTCATGGGGTTCTTTCCAGGAATAAAATTTTTACTGCTTGTGGCCTCATTCTGTTTGCTTTGACTGATCTTTAAAAAAAAAAAAGTATTATTTTATCCAAAACAAACAAACAGCAAATGCTTTATGCGAACAGATCAACTGAGTGGTACCCTGACATCTTTCTCCATCTTTAAAATGAAAGACAGTTCCTCCAGTCCAGCACTGTGAATATTCACCCAGAAAAAGAAAGTGATGGGAAAGAAAGAAAATTAAACCTCTCGGGGATGGGGAGACTGGATAGCCAGTCCACCTGCTCGGTGAGCACTGGATTCAGTGAGACAATATTCCAGTAGGTATGGTGGAGAGATGGAAGGGGCAGATTCCTGGGGCTCGTTTAGGTCCCGCTAGGTAATTTAGACAGTCAATGAGTGCAGACCATGGTCAGTGGTAAAGACATCAGATGTCCCTTTGCTCTCCTGCAGCAAGGAACCCAAAGCTCTGAGGCAGAAGCCTCAGTGTTGTTCTTACCCATTGATGGAGTCCTGACCCTGACTGGATAAAGCAAATGCTCCTACCAGAGGCTAGTCAAACAGCTAGGGTTCCTTCTGGACGATGGGTAGTGTACGAAATTTCAAATCACCCATGAGGCCAGTGTTCCATCTTTCTGCCACAATTCTAATTTCCCAGCTCACAAAACCATTGATGTCCTGTCCCAGAGACTGGTTTCCTCCAGCTTCTCTCTGGCTTCCAGACACTTAACACAGCCTGGCTGAACAGCTACACGGAAATTACTTTAGAAGCTCACCTGCTCCTTTTCCTCCTTGGAAACTCCTGGTAGGTAACAGAATGTCTAAGAATCTCCCCTGAGTCCTGAGTGGAGTATTTGGCTTGTCCACTTGAGGGAGTAAACTCACTGTTGTTCCATAGATGAGACTAAAAGTCCCCTGAGAGGCCAGGCAGTGGTGGCACACGCCTTTAGTCCCAGCACTTTCGAGGCAGAAGCAGGTGGATTTCTGAGTTCGAGGCCAGCCTGGTCTACAGAGTGAGTTCCATGACAGCGCCAGGGCTACACAGAGAAACCTTGTCTCAAAAAACAAACAAACAAACAAACAAACAAAACATCCCCTGGGAACAGACTTTCCCTACAGTTAATAAAAATGATCAATTGCCTTTCCCTTCAGGTTGGCACTACTTGTTGCTGGTAAGTTTAAGGGTTAGTTTAAGGGTTTTAACACACACACACACACACACACACACACACACACACACACACACACACCACAAGACCTGGAGGATCTTTCCATTCAAGGTCTACACTCTCTGTGGAGCCCTCTTCCAGTCCTAGACAGCCTCTCACATTGGTTTGTAGTCTTTTCATAAAAATATGATAGCTACAAGAGGTGAGAACAGCTCACAATATCTATCCTCCAGAGGGAGGAAGATGGTGTCTCCTGAGGGACAGGAAAGAGTGATGTATGTGGGTTTCTCTGAAGAGGTGTGCTCCGAGGACTGAAGAAGGCAGCCAGAGGATGAGGTTGAATATTTTTAAAAAATAATAACCAGTTCTGCTTCCTGCTCCACCCCCACAGGCCACACCACTGAGATGCGTGTGTGCAGAGTATTCTCTACGGAACTAAGACAATCGAGAACCCTAAAAGCATGGGCACCTCAAGACTCTAGCTTCCTCTCCTCTGAGCCAGGCAGACAGCACGCTGCTCTGCTGTTTATTTACCTCTGCCCTACAGAGGTAGCTTCTTAGATGGAGTTTGAGGTGGCAGTTGAGCCTAAAGTGGCTCTCTCCAGAGCCTACAGGCTAATCAGTAGGGATCATGCTTGAGCCTGGCTATGGTACCCTGGCTTCTGGGAAAGTATAGGAGAACAAGGCTTAGGTTTTCTCACCTGTGCAGACCTTGTCTCCACAGAAGCCATGAAGCTAGCTACTTAATCTATAGTATGATTTAGGCAAAGCAACAGCACTTAGTGGAATCCCAAGTCCTGTCTACCTCTGCATGCTGCCCTGCTGGGCTCAGGATCTGGAGGGGCGAGCCAGGTCTTCTCTCTGCAGAGCCTTTCAGGTGTCCCACTTAGTTGTGTGTTTGAGTTCAGATCATTTTTTTTATTCATTTCTTTTTATTTTCCGTGTATGAGTGTTTTACCTACATGTACAGAAGTGCCCTTTGCACATGACTAGTGCTTGTAGAAGACAGGAGAGGCTGTTGGATCCCTGGGAACTGGAGCTATTGACAATTGTAAGGCTCCTTAACCACTGAGCCATCCCTCCGAACCCAAGTTTGTATGATTTCTTTTAAAAAGTAGTGTTCAAGCAGGAGAGTGGGGTATGGGATCTATTTGGGTGAAATGAATACAGGTGTCTTTCCTATAACCTGAATGTCCTTAGATTTTTTTTTAATTGACATTGAAAGACAATTTTGAAATAGGCTAAAACTAATAAAGTAACAGGGCCCTGTGATTCCTTTTCTCTAACCTAAATAGTTAAAAATGCCTGTCAGCAGGTTTGGGCCACTTAATTAGTTACAGAAGATGTGGAGTTACAAGACAAAGGCCTGTTGAATCATCTAAAGAAACTGACTGACCATGAAAGATAAAAAGGTATACAAGGACATCCTTAGAAGAACAGAGATATGTCCAAATGAGTAATGGGCCATCTGGTGTTCCTCCAAACCCTTCCCCCTGCCCTTTTGAGGTCTTCCCAAGGTCCAAGAAACTGCAATTTAAGGTTAACTAAATACTATGCTAACTTAGACCGGTACAGTCTGCTGATGTAAAACAACCAATCATGTGTACCCATGTAAAAATCTCCCAATTCCCCCACCCCTTGACTATAAAAGTCCTAATTCTTAGATCCCCCTGGTCAGTCCCTCTATCCCCTATGTGAGATATGGGGATATGGACTGGCCCAGAGCTCTGATATTACACTGCCTCATGTGTTTACAGCAAGCTGGTCTCTCATGAATTTTTTTTTTTTTGGGGTGGGCGCCATCCTGAGACTTGAGTGAGAATCCCCCTTTGAGTTTTTTTCAACATGTATGCTCTTGGTGGTTCCTGAAAGCCCTCTGTTTTATAAATGTAAATCCATCCCAGCTTCTGGTGCATGCTTTCTTCCTCACAGAACTCCGTGGTTATTTGAAACTTTTTCACTCCGCAGCTTTCAAAGGGAAGGTGCACCCTGCTGTAAAGGGACTGTCAGCAGTGTGAGTGAAAGGAAGCCAGGTGGCTGCAGCCACAGAGAAAAACAAACTACAAGAGCCTGAGGTTCAAAACTGAGGAAGGGAGGGGGAAGGGACAGGGAGAGGAAGAGGAAGGGGGAGAGGTGAGGAGGGAAGAAGAGGAGAAGGAGGGAAGAAAAATGAGAGAGGAACTAATTTCAAAAAAATGCCAGTAATATAGTGAAGTAATTAAGAAATTGGAAATTTTCATTTAAGGTCAAATATGCTAAGCTTAATAACTGGCGTCGATGTCTTGCAAACACTGCCCCCTGCTGGTTACCTGCTGGTTTGCTGTGTTCTGTTTTGCCCAGTCTGAAAATGTTAAAACAGTGGTGTTTGGGGTGGCGGTGGGGGGTGGGGGATGGGGAGTGGAGTGGGGGGTGTTTGTTTGTTTTTGGTGTGTGTGTGTGTGTGTGTGTGTGTGTGTGTGTGTGTGTGTGTGTGTCTGTGCGCGCGCGCGCGAAGACTGATTGAAGGTATCTTCTATTACTCCTTGATCCTGTAGCCTTGAGACAGGATCTCTCAGTAATTTGCTTTCTATTAGACTGACTGCCAAGAGCTCCAGGATCTGCCACTTTGTGCTGCCCAATGCTGAGATTCCAGGCACCAGCAGTCACACCCAGATTTTTGTTTGGTTGCTGGGGATTCAGACTTAGGTTCTCATGTTTGCACAGAAAGTGTCCTTACTCACTGAAGGCTAGTATTCATCTCTCAGCTTCAACATATGCTTTCTTTATGACTTACTACTCTAGAGAGCCTTCCTTTCTCATCCCCTTGTTTTAAAACATGCTGATACGCCCAGACGAGAATCCAAACATGAATGCCTACGGTAGTTTTGCTCGCAATGTCCATCTGAATGCAGAGACAACTCAGGAACCTTTTAGTAGGTGGGTGACGATGTGACACATCCAGGCAATGGGAACTACAGAGAGATGAGTTGGCGGGACACACGGAGCCGCGGAGAGAAGATACATGCATGCTGTTAAGTGAAAGAAGCTGATCTGGCAGGGCTCTGTGCTGTGTAGCCACAGCCCCGCGCCACGCTGCAAAGATCACCTGCTGTCACCGGTTTGGGGAAGTAGATGGAGAAATGAACAGAGAAGCACAGAGGAATCTTATGGTAATGAGACAGTCTATCCGATTTGTGGGTTCCTGTTATCATTCACTTGCCAGGACCCACAGGATGTAAAACATCACGAGTGACCCTCCACCTGCTGTAAAACTACACACTGCAGTTAATAAAATACATGAATTTAATTCCAGGGACAGCAACAATGCTCCACCAATGCAACAGGTTACAGACAGGAGAAACTGATGAGGAGGGCACGCCCCTTCTGTGCTTTCTGATCAGTTTTATAAATTTGTAACGGTTGAGGGTAGAGAGATAACTCTGCAGTTAAGAACACCTGCTGCTCTTTCAGAAGACCCAGGTTCAATTCCCAGTACTTGAAACCATATATAACTCATCCCAACACGTTCTTCTAACTTCTGCAGGGACTCAGTACACACACACAGTGCAGACAAAACCATTTATACACATGAAAGAGAAAATACAGGTTAAAATGAATATTTTAAAAAACTGATTTTTAATAAAGTTAATTTAAGCTTAGTAGAGTATAAAAAGGGATGAGACAAGGCAAGAATCAGGATAAAGGAGATGAAATAGAGAAGGGGTTGCGAAAGGGTGAGGACTGGAGAGAAAAGGAAAATAAAGAGTAGAAAAGCAATGGTCACTTGTACGTGACACATCAATCCCTGTAAAAGTTTAGGGAGAGACAGCCAAGGTCAGCAGCTGACAATGCTGGTGGGAATGCTGAGAGAAGGTTTGTTTTCAGTTCTGTGTGTATGTGTATCTGTGACTTGTGTGCACATGACTGAAGGCACCAGAGGAAGCCAGATGAAAGTATTAGATCCTCTGGAGGAGAAATTGCAGGAGGCTGTGAGCTGATGTGGGGGCTGGAAACCAAACTTGGTTCCTCGGAAAGAGCAGAAAGTGCTCTTAACTGCTCAGCCATCTCCCCAGCCCCATAAGTTAGTCTTAAATGACTGTGGAGGCCTGGTTTGAACCTGGGATGCTGACATTTCTTTCTCTGGCTACCCACTGCTGCTTACGTCACAGTGAAGGCTTTTATCCCACCCTGGCTCTCAGCACTCTTCATATGGTTACTGTGTTTATGGTTGTTGTTTATGTATAAAACCCATCTCTAGCTTCTCTAGTCTCCCCTTTAATTCATAGGCAGATAGATGACAGGCAGATGACAGACAAGTAGGTTAGATACATAATAGAATGGAGAGTTTCATCTCACAAAAATGCAAAGAAGCTGGAAAGTGGGACTTTGATATTTTGGAGCCTTAACTTATGTGTCCTGTATTATTTAGGTAAGTATACTATTATCTAATAGTATACCTACTAATTTAAATGCCAATGTTGTTAAAATTTTCAATTTAAAGAGATGTAAATAATAAGTACTTGGGGGGGCATAGGCAGACATTTATGAGCTGTGGACATCCTGGTTTACATAGAGCTGCAGGTCAGCCAGGGTTGAAGAGTGAAGTTCTGTCTCAACAACAACAACAACAACAACAACAACAACAACAACAACCAACAACAAAATTTAATAGAAGTGACAAAATGAAATCACAAAAATTACTCAAATAATGCAAAATAGAACAAAAATTAAGGCTAGAAAAACCTAATAAAAGTAAAAAACAGATACATGATGATTATTTTAATTCAATAGTAGCAATAGCTACATTAAATGAATAGTCAAAATATTGTAAAACCATAGTCTGTTAGACTATTATAAAATAGGACCCACTTATATGATGTCTTTGAACTTTTCACTAAAAACACAAACATAATTGAGTTAAAACTAAGAGAACACTAAGTTCAAACAACATTCAGAGAAAACTAAATAATTTAAGAGAGGCAAACTTCAGAACATAGGATATTACCAGGATCCCAGGGAAGATGCTGGGACTCCATACACAGCGATGGAGATGCCATTTCTCAAAGATGATGCAATAATCCCAAATTTCTCAAAAGACACGAAGAGAAATGGAAAGAATTGAAAGATCACAGACATGGAGTTTCTCAGTAATGGGAACAACAAGAAGGCAGAAAGCCATTGTTTGTAGATAGCTTGAATAATAATACTACTGACCCACTTGACTTATTGGTTTGTATGAGACACTCTGCCCACTGTCAAGAGAACACACACTTTTCCCAAATTTTCAACCAAACAGACCATATCCTTGTCTTCACAAATATTAGAGAATAGAAATTCTGCCATATGTTTGCAAACTACAGTGGGAGATGGCAGACCCTTTAAGAGGCAGGGGTTTGTGGGAGGTCAGCAGGTCACTAGGATATTTCCTTGATGTGGATTGTGAGTCTCCACCCCTTCCCCGCCCCCTATCCTCTCCATGTAGGAACAGATTTCCTCTACCATAGGTACCAGCCACAAAAACAAAAATAAAGAAAACCTTTCTTCTTTTTAAATTGATTGTCTCAGGCATTTTGTTTCAGTGGTAAAATGAGAAGACATGGAATTACCACTCACTGTCAATGGAAATGTAAAAATGTATCACCATATAATGAAGAGGTGCTGACCCAGGTACGTTTGCTCAGATTTGAAGATCATATAGCTGGAAACTAAAGGAGCAGTCTTTTTTTTCTTTTTTTTTCATGTAAAAGATGTTACTATCTACAGCATGGTTTAGAAATTTAATCATTTTTAAATTATCTTGGTGAAAAAAAAATTAGACTTAAAAATTATTTTAGCGAATAAGCAAAAGCTGTAAGGAGCAGTCGTTTGGAGAAAGCCCTACAAGTCCACATCAAGGCATTTTTAGACCTTCGACAGTAGAACGCAGGGAAACAACGGGAATATCCACCATCAGCGGAGGGAACACGCGAGCTGTTAGCGGGCCTGTCCAGTGCAGAGACGCACAACCATAAACACAAGCTGCACAGATGTGGAAAAATTCCGTGTACATCAAGTAAGCCAAAGAACAGACATTCTCTTCCCAAAAGAGGACAGAGGCTCGACTCATTTTCCCCAAGGTTAATCATGGGAAATGTCTAAATTTTCTATTGTAGAGAGGAAAAGCTATGGTGCTAAAATGATAGAAAAATAAGGACACGGTGACTGCACAGGACAGTAATTCCAGTCTGTGGAAGGAGGGGGAGGGTGTGGCAAACAAGCAGGAGGGTGTGGCAAACAAGCAGGAGGGTGTGGCAAACTGGTAGAAAAATGAGGCGACCTAAAAGGAATTTAGACAGGGCACAAACACTCAGTAATTAGTTAGAAACTTGCATCCCTGTTGAAAACATGAAACAAAATGTGTTTAAACTGGAAATATAACCGTATTTTTGGTAGAAGCACTCTCTATGATAACAATACTCATTATTTCAAAACCGATGCTTTATATACATTTCAATAGCAATTTGAGGTTTGTCTGAAATCTGGTAGACTGGGTTTGCTGATTGTCTTAGGGTTACTAATGCTGTGATAAAATACCACAACCAAAGCAACTTGGGGAGGAAAGGGTCTATTCTGGTAATGCTTCTACATCAATAGCTCATCTTCAAAGGAAATTAGGGCAGGAACTCAAGCTGGGCATGAACCTGGAGACAGGAGCTGATGCAGAGCCCATGGGGAATGCTGCTTACATGTTTCCTTCCCACGGCTTGCTCAGCTAGCTTTCTTATAGAACCCAGAACCACCAGCCCAGGGACGGCACCACCCACAATGTGCTGATCCCCCCTTCATCAATCATTAATTAAGAAACACCCTACAGGTGTGTTATGTGTTGAGGTTCAGCTGTGGTTCACTGTCCTCTGTTTCCTCCCTCAGGGTGTCCAGACGCTGCTACACAGCAGGCTGGAAGGATGGAGTGAGAGGGATGAGACAGGCTGGTCCAAAGGTAGTGAGCTGTCTCAATTGATTGCTCACAGTCAGTTACAGATGGAACTCCTTTCTCTACTTTCCCCCCTTCTCACTACTGCACTTGACTAGAGATAGAAGAAGACAAAGCCCACCTACCATGGAACTCCCCTAATTGGGCCTTAAATTGGGCCTGCGAGCTCACTTAGGAGGTCTATCTTGATAATGGAAAATTCCAGCATGCTGGACTTCGGGAGAATAAAACTCTTTTTGCGTTTACATACTAATTTGAGTCTAGGGTATTATTTATCGAATCATGGACCCTTACAGAAGCTGGAGTCCACAGGTGAGGTCTGCAGGATCTTTGTCTGCTGGGAGTGCCAGGGGGAGGGGGCAAGTTGGCAGAGGAGGGGAGGGAGGGAAAAGGTTTTTCTGATAATTTTAATGAAACAGCTCTCTTAGGGAATCTCAGCTTGTGCGCCTAAGTTTATTAGGGGTGAACTTATACACGTATATTTTATTCAGGTGGAAAGGACTATATATGAACTTTGTAGAGTGGGAAGCAGTTTTCAGGGTGAATGAAATCATTGGTTGGAGTTTAAAGTACTACGAATGCCTCATTTGTATGGAGAGGCATTCCAGAAATCCCAGGTACTTGCTGGACAGGTTCTTATCAGGAAAGAGGTCTTTGAACTTGTAGGTTTGCCAAGGACTGTCTGACATTCTTCAGGTAGTTTAGGGGTCAGGCTTCCCAGATCAGGCAGAGAAGAAGAAGCCCCACTGAGAAAAGGGAGTCCTGAGTTCAGAGGAGCTATCTGGACATGGTAGATTTTGACCTTAAGTATCGAGGTGCAACATACAGGCTTGCCTACAGCCTGATCTCATGAAGGCATTTTCTCAGTTGAGGCTCCCATTTCTCTGATGACTGTAGCTTGTGTCAAGCTGACATAAAACCAACATATTGCTCTTTCTTTTTTCAGTGTTGTGGAATCATGCCCAGTCCTTGCACATGACAGACAGGTGCCCTGATGCTGAGCCATGTTCCTAGAATTAGACAACACTGTATGAACTATAGAGAACTAGATAATGTCGGTTCTACTTTATTAGGCATTAAATCCATTCCAGAGAAACACACACACACACACACACACACACACACACACACACTCTTTAGTAGAGAAATGGGAGACAATCCAGATGGAGAGAACCTACATAATTTAAAATGACATCTAAGTAAAAGTTGAAACAATTACTGCCCATGAAAGAGAAACTTCAATAATTTTAAAGCCCTTTAGGGATATATTTATTAACCAAAAAGGATCCTTTTAGCACTTCTGGTAGTCGTATTGTTGATAAAACAGGCAGAAAGAGATGTAATGCCAAGTGTTTTAGAAAATAAATGGTATGAAATAAAATTCTAAACCATGGTAGGTGGGAGGGAGAAGGGCCTTGGCTTTAGCACATACAAGCGAAGCCAAGGACATTTTGTGTGACAACCTTGGTTAATGATAGTGGTTGCTTTATGATGAATACCTCTGTCATAGCTGAAATGATTGTGGCTCCCCTTTTCTCCTTGGGGAGTATTGGCCATCAGCCTAAGAGGACAAAGGGGAATGTAGATGGGGAGCAAGGTTCCAATGGCCATGAGTGTGGTGGAAGGACCTCTGCAGCTAAACAAGTTACTTATTGTTTCAGAGATAGGGTATATAAGGGCTTTTTAAGGGGTACATGTGGAAAGAATTGATTGGTCATAGCATCAAACAATTGGGAAGAGCTGATTGGTTATAATACAGCACCTAACTATCATGTGGGCAGGAAGCCAGAGTGGGATGTGTGTGCTGAGTTATGCGGCCTTGCAGACAGCTCTGTGCAAGGTCATTTTTCAGACAAGGCCAGCCAAGACCAGTCAGCTGTGTTCAGGGACACTTTCCAGACAAAGACAGGCAGTCAGGGAAGACCCATTGAGAAAGGGTGGCATGCAGGTAGACTAGTGCTTAAGAAAGTGCTGAAAGGTCTGTATTTGGATCAGCAGGAGTCAGTAAGGGAGAGTAGCACTGGGCCTGGCTTGAGCATCTGAAACACCAAAGTCAACCCAGAGACACACTTCCTCCCAAAGGCTACACCTACTCCAACAAGGTCGTATCTCCAATAATGACACTCCCTATGAGTCTATAGGCCACACCTCCAATAACTCAGGTCCCTATGAGTCTATAGCCACACCTCCAATAATGTAGGTCCCTATGAGTCTATGGGGCCATTTTCATTCAAACCACTATATCCACTCTTTTATGTCCTCACTTGAATCCTTCCTCAAACTTATGATTATGACGGGGACTCAGTCTGCCTACAACTAGCTACAATACCAGACCACCATGGTTCAAGTGAGTTCCCATTTTAGTTCCACTGTTATTGAATACCAGCATAACAAGAACTGTGGTATTAGAAACACCACCCTACAAGAACAATGGTTCAAACCCCTAAGTGCTCAAGTTAAACAGGATTTAGGATTCTTAGAAAACGCAGTCACTAGATTATAACAACTAATATACTCTTTAAAGGACAGACATGTGGTAACAAAATGGAAGAGTTCCCGACTGGCTCTTCATGAAACAAGGAGGCTATGTGTGGCCCTCGGGGAAACCTGTCGTTTCTATCCCAACCAATCAGTCATAACTAAGGAAACCCTAGCTATGGTAAGAAATAATCTTAAAAACCAATACTTAGATCAGCCAAAAAGAACTAATTGTTATTAATTCTATCCGACTGGTTCCCCTGGCTCTCTACTCACATCTCAGATGCTGGGATGCCCTAATGCTCCTCCTGACATCACTCGCAGTTGGGCCAGAAATCTGATGTGCTACAATTTTGTCTCTTAGCAAATAGAAATTGCTAAGATACTTGTCCTCCACTGACATGACCAGCCCATATGACAGACAGAAATGACTGTTCCCCAACAAGAATCTGAAAGGGCTACATAAGACAATGGTAAAGGATGAAATTGCATGGCTCCACTTTAAGAACAGAAGCCATCTTGTTACAGGGTCAAAATAAGTTCCTCTCTGTTTATTGTGAATTTTAAGTTTCCATTTCCTGGAATTTGACTTGCTCCACAACCTGACCGTGCTTTGACCTCTACCATCTACAAAACCAAAAGATGTTCTGTCAAGTAATCTTAAACTGCTTCTGTGTTTGCTTGCCAAGTTCTTTTGGGAAATCCTCCAAGCCTTGGAGATCCCCAGCGTCGTGGTTCTGAGCTACAAACCCTCACGTCCCGTGTTGGGACTTGTTCTGTGAACTCCCACCTTTTCTTTCATTTGGTGGGATCGACAGACATCCTACCATGTTGGTCATGTTATGGTTAAGAGGCATGATAACTGATTGCTTCCTTCACTTGGTAGCTTCTATAAACCTGCCAGGATTTAGTGTCACTTCGAGCCCAAATTCTCTAGTTCCATGTCCGAAGTACTTGGTGTTTTGAGCAATAGAACATTATTCTAGATGTAAGACATGGTAGTCCCTGATCTCATCAATTGAGACAAGAGACAGACCTTATCTGAGTTCAATGCCAGTCTAGCAAGGCCTATGTAGCAAACCTTGACCAGTGAAACCCAAATTAAATACTAGAAATGAACAAAATAATTATTGATTGAATAATTGGAAACACTGGATAGTAAAACCACAGTTTAAAAAGTCTCCTTTAATTTGGGCTCAGAGTAGGGTCTGTGGTTCTCATATTGTGAAACAAGAGACATTCCTTGATACATTCCGAGTGTCTCATTCCACTGGTTTTCTACAGTGAATCAAATCTCAAAAGGCTTGTGCCTAACATGGACCAACTAAAATTATGTCCTAATTCCTATTACTAGTGCTGTGAGGAAACACGATGACCAAAGCACACTTGGGAGGGAAGGCTTTATTTGGCCTAGACTTCTCTATCACTGTTTATCATGGAGGGATAATGGATTCAAGTGGGGAAGGAACATAGAGACAGGAGCCTATTCACAGGCCATGGAGGAACAACGCATACTGGCTTGCTCCTCGAGGCTTGCTCATTCTTCTTTCTTATAGAACCCAGGACCACCAGCCCAGGTGTAGCACCACCCAAAATAGGCTGGCCCCTTCCCCATTAATCACCAATTAAGAAAATTCCCTACAGACTGGCCTACAGCCCAGTCTTATGTAGAGGCATTTTCTAAACTGAAGATTATACCTCTCTAATGAATCTAGCTGTGTCAAGATGACATAAAACTAGCTAGCACATCATATGCTTTGCATAAAGGGGAAAATTAGCTTAATATATATGTGGCTAGCCCAAAAGCATTTTAAGTTCATTTGCAGTGTGTGAAAACTGTTGAACGCCATATCTGAATCAACTCTCTTTGGGCCATGGAAATAGAAAAATTAAAAAATATTTTTAGGATAATTCTTGGTTTTTTGGAGTCTGACAGTATCCATCTGTTTCTGTATCAGTCTAAGACAGAAGGCAAACAAGGATTCTGTTGATCCAGTAAGAAGCTGAGCACACTGCAGTCTTTTCTTCTGTGTTGCTTTCCTTGCAGATGAAGGCAGATGGATTTTAATATAGAGATGAAGCTTGGAGAAATGTATGGGTGGTGCCAAGGGCCAGCCTCGGCTTGGAGAGGGTTTCTGAGGTAGGAGTTAATGACTCAAAGTCAAATTGTCAGGTATAAGCTTATACTCTGTGTTCTGCTTGAGACAGCTGTCTCTGGAGATATACACATAGCTCATCCAGATAGCTCAGCTCTGGAAGACCGAAGTCCAGACTTTTATTTACAAAACAGTTTAATTGTCCATCCCAGGCTCCCTTTTGATGATCAGCATTTTATAACCCTAGGCCCCTGACTCCTAGGAAAAGACTATAAGCACTTTTTTTTTTAAATAAACGTTGCAAATAAATTCATATATCTGCCTGCCTTTGTAAGCACAGACAAAAAGTTTAACTGGATGGAACCCGTTCTGAAATTACCATTCCCACCATGCCTGGACCTAAACTCACTGTGACCCAGGCTGACCTTGAACTCAGGAACCTACCTTTGTAAGCATAAACAATAAACATAGCTGGGTGGGATCTTGCCCTTCCATCACCACTTCCTAGATCTCTTTGTCGCCTCCCTGGGCATCTTTCTGACAAGTTGACTCAGTGCAGCTGCCTTTGTGCTTTAGGTCCGTGAAGCTCCTTATACAGTTCATAGTGCGTCTTTATATAGCTTGCATAGTTGAGAAGTTATATAGTTTTGAACTCATATTTTCAGAGTTCTTCCCTGCAACTTTAAGGCTGTCCTGAAGGTCCCAGCATTTACTCTTTTTTTTTTTTTTGCTAAGGACATAGACAAACCCTTATCTCCCTGACTCTTGGTGTCTCTGATTATCATGGAGTAATTAACTTTGGCAGAGAGGACATTCCCGAGTAACTTTGGCAGGGAGACTATTTCCAGATAACCTGGGCAGGGAGAATATTTCTTGAAGGAGAAACATGAAGAAAAATATATTTTTATAATATATTATAAGTCACACACACACACACACACACACACACACACACACACACACACACGCCTCACACCCAGCAAACGTGGAAGCCTACACCCTGCTGGCTCTGCTTCAGAGGTGGGAAGCCATGTCACACAGTTCCTTCCACATGGCCATACAGAACTCATGTATGGCATGGCGTTGTAGGAGAGACTAGAGCAGTATACCTTGGGATGCCAGCTGATTTAAAGGTTCAAACTAGCTCTCCCTGTTACCACAGAACCTTTGTTTCAGCAAGATTATGTTGCAAGGCAACCTCAATGGGCAGTCTATTCTACGTTCCTGTAGGAAGTTGTATGGGCAGCCAAGGTGGATAACTCCACCTAGATCCTATTACTAGGTCTATTGTGGTAAACAAGGTCTTTCCAGCCTGCTCAAGGCTAGGGGAGGGCACAGCTAGATCTCATTGAGGCTGTATCTTTGTTTCATGAAGAGCTTCCATATTGTTTTCCATAATATCAGGATATTTGTGTGTATAAATTTTGTTACATGTTACTACCAGTGAAAATTAATTAACTAAAAACAAGTACTGTAAATCTGGCCATGAGCTTGTGGTTGGGCAGCTGAAAGGCACAAGGCATGAGCCTACTTCTGCTCTGTGGAGTGGACAGACTAGCAGACTGTCTCAACTTTGCACCTTTAAACTCAGATCAGTGCAGCTCTCAGACTAGAGCAGGAAGTTTCTTTCTTTGTGTGGTAGAAGGTGGCTAATAGAGAATCAGTTGGGGTGTGTGTGCCAAAATACAGAGGATAAATGCCTCTCGAGTGCTCAGCCACAAACGGACTCTCGTCTCCATCACCTCACTTACCCAAGATCAGGGACCACCATGAAAGTGGAAGAAGACAAATCGTAAGAGCCAGAGATCAGAGCAGATCACCAGCATCTACACATGAGCAGACTCAGGAGCCCACAGCATCTTGGTCACCTATGTCAGACCTGTACAAGATGAAGCCTGTCAGCACTCTGGAATCAATGGTGGAGGGGCTCGTGTGCCTTAATCACTACCCGAGGGTCTGTGGACAGTTGAACGTTTCTGCTGAGGAAGTCAGTTTTGTTTAAATGATGTGTGTGGCTCCTGGTAAGTTCACTATCGTCCTGTGTGTTAGTTGTTAGCTCAGACGTCCCACCGTAGTTCAGAACAGACCACTCCAGACCACACGGTTCCAAGGCAGGGAGATTTATTCAGGAGATAGGGCAAAGGTGGGGGGAAGAAGATGGAAGAAGAGGGAAGAAGAGGAAGAAGAGAAGTAGAGGCCAGCCATGACCACGTGGAGAGAGAGGAAGAGAAGGGGGAGGAGGGAGGGGACAGAGAAGCTAGAGGCAAGAAGGTAAGAGGGTAAGAGATTAAGAGGTTAAGAGGGAGAGAAGGGGGCAGGCAGCCCCTTTTATAGTGGACCAGGTCTACCTGGCTGTTGCCAGGTAACTGTGGGGAGGAGCATACCTGGCTGTTGCCAGGTAACTGTGGGGTGGAGTTTAGACAGAATACTAACACTGTGGATGACTTCAATCCAGCAGTGTATACACAGCTCCAATCACGGTCAATGCTTATTTGTTTGTTTCTTCTTGTTTTTTAAAAAAGGACACAAGTCTGGGGGCCAGAGAGTGAGGGTAGATCTTGAAGGAGTTAGGGGTAGGGGTGTGGGGTAAATGTAATCAGAACACATTATATTGAATCCTCAAAGAATTAGTTAAAAAACATTTTTTTAAACATCAATTTAATTGATCAGAAAATCAAAATAAAGACATACTCAGATTTGTTACTGTTGTTAAGCTGTGGTCATTTCTGTATCTACAGACTTTAGGTGTGAACTACAGCCTAATAATCCAGAGGCTGACAGAAGCCACTAGGACCTGTTGTGGTAATCATCTGGCTGGACTACATCTAGTCAGGCTGAGGCCACAGTGACTAGGGAGCCTGCTTCCAAATCTCACTTCCCTGTCCACCCCGGATGCTATTCCTTATCACTGCAGGCCAGGATCCAGGACCTACTCTCAAGTCTGCCCAACTTGTGAACAGATCACTGCTCAGACTGTTAAGTATTAATTGTTGGTTGTTTTACCGGGTGCCAACACTCCCACAGTAGACTGTGAAGCTCTCTCGGCCTATGTGGTTATCTTGGCTTTGATTCTAGTGAGTCCTGGGTCCCTGTATTGACCATCTCATCTGGAAGGTGTTGAGTTCTGGAATATGAGCCCTCTGGCCATTCATACAGGCCACCCTCACTAAGCAGGCACAAACCCTCCACATTGACTAACACTGCCAATTACAAGTTTATTCACCCGGCAACTCTTGCTTTGTCCTTGGGGATTTTGTGTAATGAAACCTCTGTGAACTGATGGTCAATCTCCATGTCTATGCACATGAATGTGTCCTGGGGACCACTTGTGAAGATGGATTCTAAAACCTGCCCTGGGATCCGTCATGCTCTCCTGAATAGGTAAGAGACAAAGAGCCAGGCAAATGTGAGGAGACTTGAGGTTTGTTGTGTGTAGTGGTCTCCCTTTTGTCCCTTACAGTGTGGGTGGTTGGCAACTGCTCCCTTCACATCTCTGTGGTTTGAGGAGGCCCAACTTTACTCTCCATGTAAAATATTCTATTACTGACAACTTGATGTTTGTTGGAGAGGTAGCCAAGCAAAAGAGCCTGCTCTGTTTGAAAAACTGATGAGGCCTCAAATTCACATGCTGTGATCCAGAGATGATGCAGAGGGGTATTTGGGGGATAATTACATCATGAGGGTAGCACACTCTTGAACCACTGTAAAGATTCCATTCATGAGTCAGGAAGTAACCCTCAGCAAACATGGAAAATGTCAGGACCTTGAACTTGGACTTCCAGCCCTCAGAACTGTGAGGAAAAGGTTCTGTTTATGAGAAGTCGCTATGCTGGCATGCCTTGTTATAGTAGGCCACATGGATTGGATAATCTGGGATTGACGATCACTGGAGGCTCTTGGTGAATTCCAGGGAAAGAACACTGAAGGAAATGACCACATCAGAGGCTGTCCAAACAAAGAGCACCAGGCCTCTGGTCATTCTAATAATCCACACTCACCATGGGACTGAGGGTGACTGAGGGTGATGGTCCGCATGCTTCAGTCCCTTTCAGGAACAACTGATACTGAAAACACAGGAGTCAGGAAGCCGAGCAGCAAACCTTCATGTTCTAGAAGTATCTTATAGATCCATGTGTGTGTTTCAGTGTGTGATGCTTGGCCTCCACGTATCCACAGTTAAGTAGGCACTACTCATTTCATCACCAGGGCAGTGTCACTGAGAGGTAAACATAGGAGAGCTGTTCATAGTCTCATCCTCATGGAGGACTGATGTCATTACAGTGAGGGCTCTCCTTAGTCACAGAGGGAGGTTCCATAACTCCTCTCTTATATCCTGACTCGAAAACAGTGGGCCTCAACTGGTGGAAGTGAAATGACTCTTTCACAGGAGTCACCCAAGACCATCAGAAAACACAGATATTTATACTATAATTCATAATAGTAGCAACATTACAGTTATGGAGTAGTAACAAAAATTTTTGGGTGGGGTCACCACAGCATGAGGAACAAAATTAAAGGGTCACAGCATCAGTAAGGTTGAAGACCGCTGCTCTAAAACCAGAACATGGCCTAAGATGTAAATTCCGCTGCTTCCTGGTATCGGGATTCAGGATTCACCCCCAAAACCACACAAACACTGAACTCAGTCAGACACTGACAGTTTCTTGAGCATTTTCCCCAGGACTGATTGATTACGGCCACAGAGCAGACTTGGTAGCTGATTGTGACACTGAGTGAGAATTCTGCAGAGCTTTTAAGCCTGAAATCCATAAACATCTGTGCCAAGTTATTCCACCAATCAAGATTTAGGGGTGGGACACTTCCTTACAAACATGGCTTTATTGTACATTTATTCTGCTCCCATTGGCTGGGGTAGTCAACTGTGGCAGCGGACTTGTCTTGCCTAATAGGTATGTCTTAACTTGTCAACAAGGATTTCAGTTACCTACAAATATCCACAATTAAGCAGCATATGAGAAAGTTTCCTTGTGACATTAGTAACAGCATAAAAAGGTTGGCTAGACAGGCAGCAGTTACCCAGGCACTGGAACGTAGACCCCCTCATTCAAATACATTTTCACCAGCTTTGGGGCTTTGATGGTTTTCTTCACCGTCTGAGCTTGGCAGGACTGTAACTCCATCTGTAAACTAGGTTGCTCTCAAACTCAGATATCTGCCTGTCCATACCTCCAGAATTCTAGGATTAAAGGTGTTCACCACTACATCCAGCTCTAAACTTTTCTTTTATTCCTTTTCATGAATTGGAAGTTTGGTTGTGTGGGTTGCTCAGAGGTCATTACTCCCTTTACTCTAATTAGCATCATGGTTTTCCTTAATCTGTATACATTCTCTGGTGCTCCTTTTCTCTACAAACTGTTCATTTTGTATTTTCCCTTGCTCTGTTTGCTCCTTTTCATTATAGAGCTGCATAAGTCTGGCCACTAATAACCATACAAGAGAGTCAACACCAGGCTATCTTCAAATCTCTTTGGCTATAGCTGTTAATCCATAACACTTCAATTTAGTCATAGGCATATTTATTTTCGATAAAGGTTGAAGGCAGCTACATGCTTTGTCAAAATATCAGAAGAATGACCTCTAAGCCACATACTGAAATTCTTCTCCTCTGAAACTTTTTAAGCCAGGTCTCCACAATTTAAACCACCCTCCACACCAATGACTTCCATTTTTCTACTTAGAATGACTCATTAAGCCCAACTTAAGGAGTTCAACTGCTTTTCTAGTCCAAAGTTCCAAAGCCCACATTCCCCCAATTCCTTTATTGCTGTGAAGAGATACCATGACCACAGCAACTCTTATAAAGGAAAACATTTAATTGGGGCTAGCTCCTTTAATGGATCCTTCTTTAAATACATGTTCTCCATTTCCTGAAAATGACTTTAAAGCTTGGAATGAGGAATTTCATAATCAAGTCAATCTTGAGTTGTCTCCACTTCCTGATAAGGATCTAGGAGAGCCTGTGGAATAGCTGACTTAACAACCTAGGTAAGATAAAGAAAACAGGGAAAAGAAATTAGTTTTCCAATATCTCTGTGGCCTCATTAGCAACACCTTGGTATTTCCTATGCACTAACCAATCTATTTAAAACTCTGGAAGGAGAGATGGCTTTGAGTAGTTCACTCATATTGACTCTTATCTTGAGAGGCAAGATAAGAACTACAGCTATTTGAATCCTGATATAAAAGATATTTGGGTGCCATGTGGATCCTTCATTTCCTTTAAATTTACTTATTTCCCTCACTAAATTGTTTCCTACAGGTGTTATAGCACAAGAGGACAAACATTTGGAATAGATTTATTTACACCATATAGGCCATAAAACGTAACTACTTATGTTTCTATTGCTCAATTATTAAGTCAGAGGAAGACCCAATGGCAACAATTATATGGGCTTGATCCTTGCTGTATCATTTTACCATTACCTAATAATGAGTTTTTAAGAGCCTTACAGAACTCTATGGATTCTCAAATTTCATTTGCAGATTTTTATGGAAGGATGGGAAATCATCATCCCACTGTCAAACTATGGGATTTTTCTCCTATAAATTGAATTTGTGATTACAAAAATTGTCTAGCCCTTTCCCATTTTATGTTATTTTTTTATTGATGGCTTATCTAATGGTATAGGAGGATTCATGGTCCAGACATTCATAAATCTCTTAATATATCTTTTGCTCAGCCCAACAAGTAGAACCAGCTGTTTTGTTTATTACAGTTAATTCATAAACACTTAAATATTGTTTCAGAATCTGCTTATATTGTAGAATTATTTCCAGCGATTGAAACTGCTTTAATTTTGTCTTCACATCCTAAATGTTCCCATTACTACGGGAACTAAACAACTGATAAGCACCCCCACACATTGTCTGTACTTATATCTACTCACTTCTAACTAACGTCCCTGGTTTTATGGCAGGAGGGAATAAGCATTAACTTGCCGTATTTTTATTTCTCCAGATTAGGAACATCACCACCCACACACTAATGCTAACAATCCTCATGAACAGTACCACAGCCTGCTTAGACAAGCGAGACGAATTGTGCAAGAATGTTTGACTTGTGCTCCCTTAAACTGTCACAGTCATGTAACAGAGTTAATCTCAGAGATAGAAATACTAATAAATTATGGCAATATCACTCACTTTACCCTCATGCCTCCTTGGATGCCATACCTGCACCTCTGCATTGATACAGGTATTCCTTATAATCCTGAAGGTCTTCATAGAGCACCTAGAATGTCAAAACAATAATAACTAAAAAATAAAATGTTAAAGCAATAATAACTAAAAACTTAAAAAGGTGAGCTCAAGGGATAATCTTTTAAAAAGATTTATTTATTTATTTACTTAATGTATAGGAATACACTGTAGCTGTCTTCAGACACATCAGAAGAGAGCATTGGATCCCATTACACATGGTTGTGAGCCACCATGAGGGTGCTTTTTTTTTAACTCTTAGTTTTCAAAAATTGCCTCCAGGTGATACATGTTCAAGAGCTAAAAAAAAAATTTCTTGCCTGATTGTGGTGGCTCATGCCTTTAACCCCAGCACTTGGGAGGTAAATCTCTTTGAGTTTAAGGCCAGCCTGGTCTACAGAATTAGTTCCAGAACAGCCAAGGCTACAGTAAAACCCTATCTTGAAAAACAAAACAAACAAACAGAACAAAACTCCCAAAGATTTCCCTATAGAACATTGAGCTGCCTTGAGACAGGCCTGTGAGGTTTAAGCAATCTGAGACTTGGAGGCCTGGTTAGCTGAGGGGGAGGGAAAGGAGATGTGTATCTGCCATTACAGTTGGATCCACTGAGGCATTATGGACTTCTCTCTGACTTCTGTGGCCCCGCCCATCAAGGACAAAGGTAGAGGTTGAAGATAGAGCTGAAGTCAACAGAAAGATAGAAAATCTCCAGCGGAAGGGCAGAAGGTGGTATTGACCATCAAAGTCAAGTCTGCCCACCCGGGGCCAAGTAAAGGCCATGTGCACCAAGGAAGAAGATACTCTGTGAAACACACAGAGTTCTGTGTCACCTAAGAGTCTTTTTCTGGTGATACGAGCTGCTTTGACCTGTGCACTTGCCATAGATCCTCTGAGCACGTCTTATGTTCCCATCCTCCTTTACTGCACATCATAGACCAAATGGATCCGGCTCGTGTTAACTCTACTAATGACTGTGTTTTTGTTTGGATCTTGGCACTGTAATAGACTCATTCGTCCATCTTAAGAAGAGACTGCACGTTTGCATAAGGCATCATAAATGTACTTCCTATTAGAAGGCTAAATGGGCTTAGGTTTTACCAGACACCAGAACTACTCATATGGTTCTGTTTTCAAGCTATTTTCTGGACATTTTTGGTCAATCTAATAATGTAGCCAATTGTACTGGACGTAGTTTAGATTCCGTTTGAACTAATCTTTCCTATGAAAATTCTAAATTTATTCCTGTTCTTCAGTCCAGATGTAGATGTCAAAGTGAAAAGAAAAAAAATATTCAACATGATGATTGTATGTTAATTGATTGGAATCCTCATGGAAATAGGTTTCTAACTGTTCCACAGATAATAGTTAACGGTGTAATTATGATCAATTGGTCCTATGGGATGTTCACAATTGTACTCTTTTCTACTGTGAACCCGCAGTGTTAATGGCTTGGCAAGCTGGAGACTTAGCTCCCCCTAGGCCTAGGATTTGGTTTAATAATAGCCTCAGACTTAAACAATGACTTATGTAGAAAATTCCTATAGCATTAAATTCTATACAGACATGTCTGGTAATTTTATATGCACCCATCCTAGTAATTATACATTTAGTTTAATAAATCCTTTTACATTACTTGTGTGAAATTTGTCCTATGATTACCCTAGGGATAGCCTTAACATTAATCTTACTCTAAATAGTGTTAATTATTTTGATTGCAAATTATATACACGCATCAACAATACTATTGCTTTCAATAAGTCACTACATTCTAGTATTTTATTAAAGTCTAGCATAGAGCTATGATTACCTGTAATCTGACCGGGCCTGCCCTTCTAGAATAGCTGCAGCCATTTTGTTTTATACCCACCAGCTATTTCAGATCATTGCCCTAATATACATGGCAGTCATTGACACAGAAAAATAACTTGACCCAGAGCAGGGTCATGCTGACCACATACCTCATTATGTTATGTATGATGTGCGGTTTGTTAATCTTATGAAATTCTACAACTACAAGCCTCACATAGAACCCACCAAATTAAAGGTCAATATGAACTGTTATTTCTAAAATGGCTTGAGTCAGAGCTGACCACCAGGAAGCACTTCCAGGACCCGTGTATGAGCTTATTGTATTCTTACAGTTTTAGCCTTTATAAGCTGGCCCTGAGAAATGTCCAGCATGCAGCTTTCAGCTTTCAAGTCTGAAGCTGTTGCCCTGGTCAGTCAGTCTTTAGGAATGCGCTCAATGAACCGTCTCTGTTTAACTGAGATCGGGGTTCCTGTGGTTTGTGGAGTGACTCCTCAACCCCGACAGTGACAAAAGGGCAGCAAGATTCCCATGACTTACGGGTAAGACAGATAAACATTGATGAGCAGACATACTAACAGAGTTACAACAGACAAGGTTAAAGGCTGAGGGATCAGATCATAAATGTGCAAAAGCAAGTGTCTGTGAGGGGTAACTGGAATTCCATTTTTCTTTGGCTTTACCCCTGCACATTTTAATCAACAAGATCATGCATGAGAACAGATTGAAAACTATTTACAAGATTTTCAAGGGAATTTAAATTTTGATGTTAGAGATAACAAAAACTTTTTGATATACTTTTACATCAATTACCAGGTATTCCTTATGGCATGGCTGAAGGAATAATTAAAGCATTACAGGAACCGGGTCTCCGTTCCTGGTGGCAGGGTGTAGCACATAATGCTTTCACACTGTTCACCGTGTTTATAATTTGCTTACTTTTATCGGATCCTTGTGCATCACACAACAATTAGACGTATCTACCATGCCCCAAATCAAAATCACTCTGGACATAGTGTGGTTAAAAAAAAATAAAATGAGGTGGGGGAGATATTGGAACATGGTCCCAGAAGGGAACTGTACGAGGAGAATTCTGAGAGCTTGTGAGAAAGCTCCAAGGAAACAAGCCAAGAGTCTGTGACCTCTGTCCCTTCTGAACAGGGATTTGTCCTTGTGTGTGTGTGTTTTCTGCCTCTCCCAGGTAAATAAAATGAATTTACTTCAGATTATCCATATCTTACTTTTGTTATTCAAAAATGTTAATAAACACAGCCAGTCCTTGAGTTTGTATATACAGTCTGAAGTCATGTAAACTTTGTTCATGTAACCTTGCTTAATCCTTAGGATATAAATTGGCTGTTGCTCTAAATAAAGTTGGCTGTGGAGTGAGGCTTTAGTCTGTCTCATTTCTAGGTTCCATTCTTCCATGCTGACACTGCCAGCTAAAGTGGTGACAAGGAAATTTGTTCAGATTTGGAGATTCTATGGTTGGAAACTAAAAGAACTTTATATAAAATACCAAATTCTAGTTGGTAAATCGGTTCTCGCAAACATACAAAATAGCACATACTAGGGGCTCAACAAATAAGCTAGCATATTTCAGAGGATGGATCTGGGCTCCTCCTTGCCAGAGAACAAGTTATATAGAGGCAAAGAGCTAACACTAGAGTAAAATCTGGTACTGGGCTGGAGCATGTATGTCAACATTTTCTTACGGGGGAATTTCTTTCTTGTAGAGAAATAAACATAGATATGTTTTGGTTGTTGGCTTGATTGGATCCAGAGACACTTAGAAAACTAGTCAAGCCTCTTTCTAGGCATGTCTGTGAAGGTGTTTCCAGAGGGTGATTGGCGGGTGGACCAGCAAACTGAAAGCAAGCAGAGCCATGAAGCAGGATTGGGTCAGGATGGAATGAAAAAGCAGAGGCAGAAAGCTGGCATGGACCCACAAGGGGCCCTTGGACAGGAGTGTGCTCTGCTGCTGCTGTGACCCCTGGGTGTCAGACTCCAGACTCCTTAGCCTTTTTCTTGCACCAGCATCTATCTGGAGGTCTCAGGCTTCCACCTGGGCTGGGGCTGAATACTTGGCCCCAGTTGTTCTGGCTTCATCTATCTTTAGCCTGCAGGCAGATGTTGTGGGACCATTTATCTTCTGATTAAGCTAATAAACCCACTCTTTTGATTATATTATCTGGGTTCTGTTGCTCTGGAGAGGAAGTAATACAGTGTTTTGTATTTGTGGTAATACATATCAGAGCAATCTTCTTTCATTTCCTGTTTGTTTAGTGTCTTCAGCTTAAAATAATTATCATGACAAAGTAGCATATTTGCTGTAGTATGCTCTGAAAGAGCCTCCAAAAGCAGCTTTTTGCTTTTTTCTTTTTGTTTTTGTACTTGTAGGTAATTTGGTAAAATTGAGGTGGCATCATGTTATAATTCCCAAGACATCCTCAATTATGTCTAGACATCATTAGAGGAAAAACAATCATATATCTTCAGAAGAAAGGGCACATACTGAAAATCAGCAAGGGTACTGTGGGCCCTGAGTGTTTTATCTTACTAAGTGCATGCATGATGGTCAATTTTCACTGTCAACGTGGCTGTGTTTAGAATTGCCTAGGAGACATATCTCCAGACAGGTCAACGAGAGTGCTTCCAGAGAGTTCAAGGGAGGAGGAGGCTCCATCTTGAACGTGAGCACCACCATTCTGTGAGTCACAATCACTGAATAAAAATAGGAGAAAATGAGAAAGTCACCTGAATTCCAGTTCCCTGAAGGCATTGTGATCAGCCAGAGGACATTATTGCTGCTATACCTTCCCCTACATGGAATGCACTGCCTCCAGGTGTAGACCTTCCTTCCTTAAGTTGCTGTCTGCTGGGTGTTTCATCACGGAGATGAACCAAGTGAGCTCTACAAAGCATTTACTAAGCTTTTAATTGATAACAACAAAGGAAGAGTTTCCACTCTTTTGGAAACATGTGCAGAAATGATTACAATATCTAAAACTGCCTTCTAAATTATCAGAAGGGTTAAGGATTTAGTTGACAAAAGCACAAGCTGCCTATACATAGTAACTGTTGACATCTATCAATGTGTAAATCAAATTTACTGTACCATTTCTTCTCCTCCTCCTCCTCCTCTTCCTCCTCTCCTCCCCTCCTCTTTCCTTTCCCCCTCCTCCTCCCCTCCTCCTCCTTCTGTTCCTCCCTCCTTCTCTCCTCCTCCCCTCCTTCTCTCCTCCTCCTCCCCTCCTTCTCCTCCTCCTCCTCTTCTCCTCATCTTCTTCCCCTCCTCCTTCCCCTCTGCTTCCTCCTCTCATCCTCCTCCCCTGCTCCTCCTCCTTCTCCTCTTTCTTCCTCTTCTTGGTATGGACAGCTTACCACTTAAAAAGCTGTCTGAACCAGTTTTATTTCTGTTGTATGATATAAACACCATGACCAAAAGCAACTTTGTGAGGAAATGATTTATTTGGCTTTTTCTTCCAGAAAATAGTCCATTACTGAGGGAACTCAAGGCAGGAACCTGGAGACAAGAACTGAAGGAGAGTCATGGAGGAGCATTGCTTGTTGGCTTGTTTTCTGAATTCTGCTCCTAGCTTTCTTATACAGCCCAGGCTCACCTGCCTAGGGACGATATCTCCCACAGTGGACAGGACATTTTCCCCCAAGCCCCCATCCTTAATAATGTAGAGGATTGCCACAGAGACATGCCCACAGGACAGTCTGATCAAAGCAGTTCTTCAGTTGAGGGTCCCTCTTCCCAGGGGACATTTGATTGTATCAGGTTGACAATACATTTTTAAAAATAGAGTCACGGCAACTACTAAACTATTAAAATTCATAATATTTCAACTTTCTCAAACATTTTATTTTTTAATTTATTTTTATTGGATATTTTATTTACATTTCAGATGCCATCCTCTTTCCCCATTTCCTCTCCCCAGAGAACCCCTATTCTATCTCCCCTTCTCCTTTTTGCTTTTATATAATTTTTTAAATGTCAATCAAAGGCTTTATAAGTTTGGTAATGCCCAAAACAAGATGTCCATACAATCAGAAGTGTAACTCAATATCCAACCTAGATATATCAACTATCTTTGACTGGCAGAGACATGAGGACATCCGCCTCCATGTTCCCCGCCCCCGTTCTCGTCACCTAGCTTCTCCTCTCCTTCTCCTCCTTCTTTCCTTACTCCTCCTCTTCTTCTCCTTACTCTTCCCACCTTAGCTCCTCCTACATATCACCCTTCCTGTTAAAATAAAACTTTTCTCTCAAAATACAATTAGAGCATAGCTATACCAATTTGTGTCAGTAAAGTATAAGATAGACCTAATACCCAGTCCATCATTTTGTTGACTAACCAGAACCTCTGTCATCTCTCCTAACTAAAAGACTTAGTTCTGAACCTGGCTTTTTTCTTGGCTTTAGAATGAATGTCAGCTGAAAACCATCCTCTCAAATCTTTTCTCTCAAAGTAAATAGCTAATATTGCCTATGAGACTATAAGTCTTCAACCCTGTCAGAAATCCAGAATGACTGAGTTAACTGAAATTATGGGAAGCACAAAGCATAGCTTCTAAAACTTAGTCAGTTTATACAGACCACTGGACACCTGGACAGTCCCTATACTACAAAACGTTGGAGCATCCGATCTTCAGCCTTCTGGCCCAGGATCATCTGACAAACCTAGTGATGCAGAATTATTAAGGGCTGATTACTCTGTCTTGGCAGATATAATCAGTCGACTATTCCACAAGTGTGTCCTTTTCTGGACAGTAATTTGTCTGTAGATGACAAGGGGCAATTCTTGCCTAGTGGCTGTCTCACCACAACTGGAGTAACTCCAAAGATACTCAATTTCTTCTCAGAATCCAAGACAGGAAGCTGTCAGGAGCAGACAGGTTTCTAATCAAAATGAACATTAATACAGAAGTGTTTGTAATGTCATTTCCGTGGACTTCTGACATTTTGAAAACCAACTATCCATGTAAGGCAATCTGGACTGTTGTCTGTTAACTCCTCTCAGCTATTTCTAAATAAAATATAGAAAACACACTAACAATAAACTCAGAGCTATGAATTTGCTATAGGCCCTTAACTCACAGGTTAACCATCTCAAATAAGTTAAAAAAAAGTTAAAGAAGGACTGGGTCTAAGCCTTGTATTCCTAAATGTGTTATACAGGCACAATGCCTATGACAGTAACAATACTCATCTCACTTTTATATCAGTAAGAAGCTCATACCAATGAAAACCTTAAATTTGAAATCAAAGTAAATTTTGTACCATTTAAGAAATTATGACTTCATTTTAATAACAATTATACTTATTTCTACCAATACATTATGGCTATGCAATAAATCCTAGCTAATCTTTCCTGTTCCAACAAAACCACTACTTTTCCCTAGAAAGACAGCCCAATATTAACCACCTCAGTCCCAAAGCCCAGGGAATAGGGGTACTGATTCTTCATTAACTTCTTCAAGCTGATTATGGGTGTTGAGATATTAGAAGAGGGGCAGAGGGAAGAGTAAATTGATAAGCCTCTGATGCTGTGTCTTCAGTGCATCCAGCTGAAATTCCAGGACATCAGAGGTTCAAGCAGGTCTGCTCAGCTTGCTTGATGATTAGATACACCAAGGCTGTGTATTCTGCAATATACAGTTATCAAAACAAATTTTAATACCAATATAATTTTTGTTTGAATTCTGGAATCTAGTATTCTGGCAGCCTGCCTCTGTCATGTCTAATCCATATAATTCTGGGAGTTTCTATGAGGGTGTGCTCCCATCATCCTCCCATTCCCTCCTCCCTGCTCTCGAATTCTCCAACACTAGGGAATCCAAAGTTTTAGGAACCAAAAGCCCTCCACTTGAATAAATTTGATTTTGTCTTGGAATATCTTGGTTTCTCAACTATGGTAATTGAGAGTTTTGCTGGGTATAGTAGCCTGGGCTGCCATTTGTGATCTCTTAGGGTCTGTATGACATCTGTCCAGCATCTTCTAGCTTTTATAGTATCTGGTGAGAAGTATGGTGTAATTCTGATAGGTCTGCCTTTATATGTTACTTGGCCTTTTTCCCTTATTGCATTTAATATTCGTTCTTCATTTTGTGCACTTGATGTTTTGATTACTATATGATGGGAGGTATTTCTTTTCTAGTGTAGTCTATTTGGTGTTCTGTAGGCTTCTTGTATGTTTATGGGCATCTCGTTCTTTAGATTAGGGAAGTTTTCTTCTATAATTTCGTTGAAGATATTTATTGGCCCTTTAACTTGGGAATCTTCACTCTCATCTATACCTATTATCCTTAGGTTTGGTCTTCTCATTGTGTCCTGGATTTCCTGGATGTTTTGTGTTAATAACTTTTTGCATTTTGTGTTTTCTTTGACAGTTGTGTCAATATTTTCTATGGTATCTTCTGCATCTGAGATTCTCTCTTCTATCTCTTGTATTCTGTTGGTAATTTTTGCATCTATGACTCCTGATTTCTTTCCTAGGTTTTCTATCTTTAGGATAGTCTCCCTTTGTGATTTCTTTATTCTTTATTCTTCCATTTTTATGTCCTGGATGGTTTTGTTTAATTCCTTCACCTGTTTGGTTGTGTTCTCTTGTAATTCTTTAAGAGATTTTTGTGTTTCCTCTTTAAGGACTTATACCTGTTTACCTGTGTTCTCCTCAAATTCTTTAGAGTGTTATTTATGTCCTTCTTAAAGTCCTCTATCATCATTAGAAGTGATTTTAAATCTGAATCTTGCTTTCCTAGTGATATGGGGAATTCAGTACTTTCTTGTGTGGGAGAACTAGGTTCTAATGATGCCAAGTACCCTGGATTGCTGATGCTTATGCTCTTGCGTTTGCCTTTCACCATCTGGATCTCCTTAGTGCTACCTACCTTGTCTCTGACTAGAGCCTGTCTTTCCTATTATCTTGGTTGTATCAGAACTGTGTGGGGTGGGCTAGAGCTGGGGCCCAAGATCTGCTCAGACCCAGACCAGAAGGAACCAGTGCTCTGGGCCAGGAGGGACTTCCTGGTCCTAGTGGGTCCCAATTACTCCCTGTTTGGGGCGGGTATTGCTGTCTCCTTACCTAAGTAACTGCCTAGGTTAGAGCTCCTGGGAGGCCCGCTTCCTCTGGGTTCTGTGAGATTGGGGGCAGAGCTGCTGCCCGGGAACTGCTCAGTGCTCAGGCCCAGACCAGAAGCCAAACATTTTATATTGGTTAGTTTATCAGAATTCTTCTCAAGTCAGAGATAGAATTTATAGTCATTTGATAGGTCTTGGTATATGTCCCAGCCCAAATACTGATGAACAGACAGGTTCTAATGGCCAGATAGAGGCTCCTCTGCAAGCCAAGCAATTTCCACAATCTTGTTTTCAACAAAAAGGAAGGCAGATGTGTCCATTAATGGGCCATTAAAAATTAAGGAAAGACCTCAATACTGCTAGAAGCATTTATCTTAAAGGAGTGCAAAGAACTGACTGGCATCACTATAGCAAGAGTGTTCCCATTTTTGTTGATTTATTTATGAGGAAAAGATTGCACTGGTCAAAACAAGGGGAAAAACAGAAATCATATTAATGACAAACATTATCTTGTTGTAGACAATTAAGTATAACATCGAGTGTGTGTGTGTGTGTGTGTGTGTGTGTGTGTGTGTATTAAGACTCTTCCAGCCATTGTGAGGTGCATTCCTCAAACTTGAAAGTTACTGACAAATAATTTTACAAATGTTTTCATGTATTTTTGTCATTTTGATCGTGAGTACCAACTAATGAGGAAAATGTCACAGTAAAATACTTTTGATCATAGAAAATATTTTAATGTTAATATCTTATTTAGTGTTTCTATTGCTGTGAGGAGACACCATTTAAATGTGGCTGGCTTACAATTTCAGAGTTTAGTGCATTGTTTCATGGCAGGAAGCACGGCAGCGTACAGGCAGATATGGTGTTGGAGACGGTCTGAGAGTTCTGTATTCAGGTCATTAGGTAGCAGGAAGACAATGCCACACTAGGCCTGGCTTGAGCTTCTGAGACCCCCAAGTCCACTCCCTAGTGACACACTTCCTCCAACAACTCCACACGTACTCCAATAGGCCACGCTTCCTAATAGTGCCACTCCTACGAGCCTTTGAGGGCCATTTTCTTTCAAACCACCACGGTTAATATCTTTGATCATAGAAATGTGTAGCAATATAATCATAGTTTTGAATATAAAAAATTATCACAACCAGATAAAACTCTGTGGGGAGCTAAGTGGACAGAGAGAAAAGGGGGAGGGGCTGTGTAAGACCCTAGATTCAATCTTCTTTACTGGGGGTAGGGAAGGAATAGAAAAGAGAGGGGAGACGGGATAGAGGGAGAGCAGTAAAATCCTATGAGCAAGAGGCAGGCTTGTGTATTTTCTACATAGCGGACAGTAGGTTTTTCAGTTGCATGCATCTGTATTATCTAGGAAGCCCTTTTTAAAAGATGTAGTCATTTCTTTTTATTTTAAAATGTTAATATCTACAACATGCTTTAGAAATTATATCCTTTGCAAATGCTCTTAGTGAAAAAAATAGGTTTAACAGCTATTTTAGTAAATAAACAAAGCTGTACAGTGCTTTGCAGAAACTCCTATGAGTCTACATCTGAGCATTTTTAGTAGAAAACTCGTGGCAATAGAATGCAAAGATATTCACCAACAGCCGAGGGGATACACAGGCTGTTAGCGTGCCCGTCCAGCACAGTGACACACAGTGACACACAGTGACACACAGTGACACAAAGTATGAACAAGCTGCACAGATGTGGATAAATTCCATGTACATCAAGTCAGCCAAAGAGCAGACATTCTCTTCCCAAAAGAGGACAGAAACCAATCTCATTTTCTCCGAGGTTAATCATGGGAACAGTTTAAAATTTCTGTTGTAGAGAAGAACAGTTATGGCACTAAAACCATAAAGACATTTTTGACTACAAAGGACAGATAGTGATTCCACCATGGTGGGCCAGAACAGAGGGCCAGGCAAACCATCAGGAGGGTGTGGTGAACCAGTAGGAAAATGAGGGAACCCAAGAGGCAACTTGTACAAGACACAAACACTCAATAATTAGTTATAAAATGCAGTCCTGTTGGGAAACATGAAATAAAATCTGTTTAAACTAGAAACATACCATGCTCCTATGAAAAAGCACCCCTCGTGATAATAATATTTATTCTTTAAAAACTGACACATACACGTAGACGTCCAACTGTAATTTCTGTGTATGAAATTTGATACCGTGGAGTCATTGATCTTTCTTTTTGCAGTGCTGGGGAATCATTCACAGCTCCTTGTACATGCTAGACACATCCTCTGTTGCCTAGCTGTGTTCCCAGGATTGATAACACCTTTAAAATTGTTATCTCTACTTTACTAGGTATCAAATCTACTCAAGATAAAGATTTAACCACATAAGTAATAAAGAAAAGTGAGAAATATTCCAGATAGTGAGAACCCTACATAATTCAAGGTATCAGCTAAGTAAAAAGGTTGAAATGATTGTTGCACACAAGAAGGAGAAGCTTCAATAATTTCAAAGCTCCTTTGGTTATTAACCAAAAAGTTTCTTTTTAATACTTCTTGTAGTAATATTGTTGGTAAAAAGGTCAGAAAGAAATACAATGTCAAGTGTTTTAGTAAATAAAGGGCATAAAATAAAATTCTAAAGCATCCTAGTTAGGAGGGAAAGGAGGGTTGGCTTTATAAGTAGATGCAAGCTATGCCAAAAAAGATTTGTGGAACAACCTTGGATAATGACAATAGTTACTTTATACTGAATACAGTCGTTATAGTTGGAAATGAGCCTCAAAGATGGTTTAAAAGCAGCTGGGGCTTGTGCTGGCTAGTGTCATGCCAACTTGACATATGCTGGAGTCATCTAATAGGAGGAAACCTCAACTGAGAAAATGTCTCCGTAAGAGTGGGCAGCAGGCAACCCTGCTGGGCATTTTCTTAATTAGTGATTGGTGGAGGAGGGCCCAGCCCATTGTGGGTGGTGCCACTCCTGCGCGGGTGATCCTGGGGTCTATAAGATCCTGCCCTCACTGCTTTTGATGATGAGCTGTCATATGAAACTGAGAAGGAAATCAGTCCCTTCCTCCCCACGTTGCTTTTGGTCATGTGATTCATCACAGCGATAGAAGCCCTGACTTAGACAGGACTGGAGAGATGGCTCAGTGGTTAAGACCGTGAGCTCTTACAGAGGATCCAAGTTCAAGTCTCAGCACCCACATCAGGTAGCTCACAATATTTTTTAACTCCAGCTCTGTGGACATGCTATGCTCTCTACCGGCCTCTATGGGTACTGTAGACATGCAGCATACACAAATTAATAAACGAAACAATTTTTTTAAAAAAAAATGGTGAATAGAGGCTAAAGAAATGGCTCAGCAATTTAGAGCGATGCCTGCTCGTCTAGAGGACATTTGTTCAGCTTCCAGCACCTCTATGGCGACTCACAATTGTAACTCTAGTTCCTGAATGGGACAGACTCCATCTTTTCACAGTGACCCCAGTGAGTACCAGCCACTCTGCTCTCAGGTAGAAACCCCACATCTGCTGGTTCTCTGTGGTTACTGTTTGCTTTGGTGCCACTTACGTGGACTTTAGGAATTTTTTCCCAGCCTTTCTCCTAGGGCCTCCAGCTCATCTTCCAGCTGCTGGGGTTCTTCCTTTCAACATGAGACAATAAGGAGTAGACGATTGGGGCTGCATCCCACCCATCCCCTTTGAGGCAGCTAGACACACCACTGTAAGGCTCTTTATCTGTCTTGGTGCATTTCCTACAAATACGACATGAGTGGCCATCAGCATTCCCAGTGCTGGCTTCTTAAAGACACTCCATCTGCCAAGTAGACATTTTCAGCCACTGTCAGATGCTCCCTGGATGTGCTCCCTGGATGTGCTCCCCAGCAGGCCAGCCTCTCCTCTCCATAACACTTTTCAAAGGTGCCCCTGGAATGGAAGTGAAATTCTAAACATAACCAGTCTGATATTGAAGCAGTTGGTCCAAGAAATTCTGGAACTTAATCTAAATGAGGACAGAATGCTACTGAATCAGTGGTGTGACCTCAGTCCCAAGCAGACGAAGATGATACCGGGAGATGACCTCTTACTGTGTGAAACTCTAAGAAGCTGCCGTCCCAGGAGATGGAAGGTTGGAGCGAGAGGATCCTAAACCCCTAGTCTGGGATACAGAGGAAGACCCTGTAGGCAGGAAGACAAAAGTAAACAAATAAACAACAGAGAAAAAGACCTCAGTCCTACATGGGGGATTTAAATTCAGATCTACATAAAATAAACTAGGTAATGAAAATCTTAAGACATACAGAGCCGCAATTAAGACAAAACACAGCAGACTATATCTAGAATCCAAGAATCGGGCATACTTTCTTCATCAAGACATGAACCCATGAGGTATTTTTAAAAATAATACAAGGTTTTCATATGCCAAAGATATCAACAAAGTTGAAAACAGAAGATGATTTTTTAAAAAAAGAAAATAAAAAATTTTATAAAAATGTCTCACAACTTAACATGCAGCACCTGTGTGGACTGTTGTCAGATGGATCACAAATGGCCAATCCAAACTTCTAAAACATCCGATGGTGACTTGTAGTTCTTTGAAGGTTATGATACCTCCTGCCGGCACAAATGAGTGTTGAGTGGGTGATAAGGCTCCAACTCGGGCTCCGCTGAGAACAGCATCCCTTTGGCAGGGGCTCTCTGATCAAACTCACTGGGTTTAAATATTTACACCCTTCAATACAGCAGTAATAATATTACAGTGAGTCTGAGATAGATTCTTCACCGATATTTCGTTTTAAAAGCAAAGAGATTCCCCCTATGTTTATTCTTCGTCGACGAGGAGTTGCTTGTGCCTTTTCTTTGCACTTTGCTTCAGGCTTCCTTACTTTGATCTCTTTGCCCTAGCCATGGCACTTCTGGCTTCTTTGTTTGTGTCCATGTTACTAAAGAAATAAAATAAATGGGTGCTGTTAAGAGAAACTAGGGAAGATCAAAGGGACATATTCCTTTATCTTAACTTTTTCTTTAATGCTCTAAGTTACCTTTTAAGCTAAGGAGTAGTCAAAACATATAAATAAGTACACGGCCAAAATCCTCACTCACCGGCTTCATCTTTGGGGCCAGTTCTCTCTCTAGAGGCAATCACTGGCTGGCTTGGGTTTACTTTCCAAACTTCTCTGTGCGTGCATGAACAAATAAATAAATGGTGTTTATGTGTAGGGAATTCTATAGATTACAAAAAATATACAAACTGTTGCTCTGTAATATGGTTTGATAAAGCAAATTGATTCACAAAGGATTGGCCAATAAAAGGAACGGTGGAATTCAGAAATCACATTGGTACACAGATTTAATTTTCCCCTTTAATTTTTATTCGGAGATGCCACAAACCAGAGCACGCTCTTCCGTTCTCACCAGTAGGTGGCGCGCTCGTACTACGTGTGTTGCTCACCTCGGTTCTCATTTGTGTTTTTTTTTTTTTTTCCCGGGTCTTGAAAGGGTTCCGTTTCTCTGATCTGTTGTGTTTTTGGCTCCACAATTTAATAGATTGCACTAATCCTTATAAGTTAAATTATTTTTTTTCCAAAAGTAAAGCCAGGGTCTTGTGTCTCCTAAGCCGGCTGTGAACTATATCGTTGAGGGTGGTCTAGAACTCCTGGTCGGCACCCCACTTCCACCTCCCAGGTGCTGAGATTGCAGGCGTGCACCGTCACACTGAGTTTGTGTGTGTGGTGATAAGGATTGAGCATCTGTGCTCAGCAAGCACTGTACCAACCGAGACACCTACCTCCGCAGCCCTGAGATGTTTTTTATACTATATCTTTCTTGTCTATAAGGAACTAATTTATCACTTTCATTATCATGCGGTGTTTGGGTTTTGCTTTGTTTCTTTGCTTTGAACTCTACCTGCAGTGGCACAGATTCTCAGCAAGGCAGATCTTGATATACCGGTAGCAGTTATTCACATGATATTTTCAGGGCTTAACACACATGTAACAGCTTTGACAGATAACATTCTACACCCAGAAGTAGAATATATAATGCAGGCATTTTAAGAAACATGGTCAATTAAACACCGCAAAGTCGTGCTAGAAGCCAAGCAAGGTGGCTGTTCGGAGCTCAGAGAAGATTCTGAAGGCTGGGTGTGGTTCGCCAACCTCGAAATGAAGTGGACCGAGATCAGTGAAGAGGGGGTTTGAATTCACAGCGTGGTCATAGGTGAACAGGACGGAGAAAGTCAACCCCAATCAACGGGTGTTCTCACAGAGTTGTGCTCTCCAGGGTATCGAGGTCCTTCCCTGGAATAGGAAGACAGCACAAGCGGAGCGCTCAAAGTTATCGTCAAGAAAGATGGCGTTCATTTACTGCCGATTTACTGATGCAGAGATGCAGCGGATACCGCAGTTGCTGGCAGCCTGATAACGACGACACTGGCAGTAAATCTGAGGAGTTCTTAAAAGCAGGCATCGGGTGCCTGAAACAGGGCACTCTGTCTCTCCCCCAGACTTCATTGCTCCCTCAGGACATGGGTTTCAGCCACTGGATATTAAGTTAACGGACAGTCTATGTGAAAAGCTGAGTATCATCTCACAGTAGATGCCAAAGGAGATGCTAGAGGAACGCCAGCAGTTTAAAAGCCAGATAATGAGACAAATTCATGCACATACGTGGATTTCCAGAAACAGGCTGTAAAGAAGAAAGTAGGGTGTTTAGAAGACAAAGGCCAGTCTATCCCTGCTGTGCATGCTCTGCGGTGGTTGGAGGGGTGGACACTATTGAGGAAGTTGCTAGGTGTAGGGTCAGAGAGGGAGGCTGTGCCTTGGGGTGTGGCTAGGGTTGAAAATGATGAACATTGTGAGTTTTCAATTCTAAGTGACGTGTAAGAACACACAGGCAGGGCTTGAAGGGTTTCTAAACATGCACACTGAGATCACAGAAGCGGAAGGCAATCGGCTATAACCTGAGTGGAGGGCATAGCAACAGAAGCCAGGGCTGTTTACGAAGAACGCTGTGGTGTGGACAGAAGAGAGGTGGGACCGTGCCACCAAGATGGAGATGGAGACGGAATAGGTGTTTGAGATCAAAGTCAAAAAAAAAAAAAAGTTCAAGAGCTGTGGGACCCTGAAACAGAGCGTTGACTGCACCATGAGTGGGTGGGAAGGAATTTGGAAGTGCAGCACAAAGAATCAGTTTGAGGAAGGGAAAGCAAACTGGGAAGTTTAGCAATGTGTTTTAAGAACCAACCTCTTGAGAAAAAGGTTGTTTTACAACCTCGTGGTAAAACAGGAGAGAGGCCAGACATTTATTTATTCACTACTTATTTATTTGAGACAGTCTCTCTGGGTAGCCATGACTGGCTTGGAACTCATTCTGTAGACAAGGCTGGGCTTGAACTCACAGGCATCATCCTGCTTCTGCCTCCAAATGCGGGAGTTAAAGACACTATAACTCCTTATACCTGGCTACAAGATCTTTTAAATGTTATTGACTATGTATTAGCTGCCAATATGCCAGCTTGCCAATATGATATCAGTGTCTGTTGGATCCATTTGACCAATTTGCACCAGTTTTATTCATAATGGTGGATTTAACAGTGTAAAAAAAAATTTCTGTTGTTATTGGTCTTGATGGAGATATATAAGTGACTTGAACTCTTTGTGGCTCAGCGTACTTAAAAATTAACAGCCACAAGTAAGCATTTATATTCTCCTTTTCTTATTTAATTAAAAAGATGTCTCCAGATTTACTTGCTTACAAACATGTTCTGGTGGTTTGATTGTTTACAGAATACCCTCCTCCCTTCCACCCCAAAAAAGGATGCTGAAAGGTTTCACTGAGGATAAGTTGCCAGAAAATGATGCAAACCATGCTTCTCTGTGGCAGTTATATACAAAGCTTCCATTCAATGTCACTTTACAATAATGTATGTCGTCTAATACAGTGGACCCTATGTTGAACAATTCCATTGTCTAAAAGAACAGATGGAAAAGATGCTTATGATGCACACGGAGCCTTTCTTTATAATAGTCTTTGCTTCTTTTGTAATACACACACACACACACACACACACACACACACACACACACACACATATTCATATATTCTCATTTAGTGCTCTTTTAGCTGGAATCTTGCTGCTGCTTCATTTTTAAATAACATTTAATTTAGATATGTTCAATATTCCCCCCTCCCCCTGCTAAAATGGAATACAGCAGCTTCCATTTGGTAGAGTCAACAGGAAACATGCCTTTAACTCCTTGTTTGCACTAAGGAGAGGGAATGCTTTTCTAGCCAGACTCAGAAACTAAAGGTCAGCCTGTGTCTGCAGATACCCAGTCTCTTTGTCTCACTAGACATGTGGATAAAGGCCTCTCGAAAAGGAAAAGGATCATTCAACAAGTAGTTGTTCATGAATCACATACCCTTTTGCTTGTACTGTAAAAGAATTCCCATAACAGACAGTGTTGTGGTGTGACACACACACACACACACACACATATATATATATGTTTATATGCATATAAATATACATTTTATAACTGCATTTGCAGAGCCTGAGTTTATATACAGCTTCCTAAGGAAAACAACCTTGATCAACAAGAATTGCTCCCGAATGTGTGAATTCCTTCCACTTGTCTCCTCTCCACATGGCTCCTCTTCACAGCCCACTTGGGGTCTCCCCAGAAACAACACCCTTACTCAGGAGGCTTTGGAGTGCTGCCTCATAGGGCATTTAGACACCATTTAGCATTTTGCGTAGGAAACAGGACTCATTCAACAGCAAGCAGATTCAAGGCCGACTAAGCTCAGCACCCAGGGATCAATTTCAGGAGGAACCTTCCCCACCCCTGGGGTCTGATGTCAACACATGGCCTCCATCTTCAAGCTTGAGGTGATCTCTGGCAGCTCCAGGCAGGCGTGGAGTGGAAAAGGTGGGGTGGCAAACAGCATCCGTAGACCCCGCATCACAGCCTCAGGCTTCAAGTGCAGTCTTTTTCTGGAAGTGTGACCTAGAAGCCATGGATGTGCTGACATGACTGACTCAGGCTGTGTGCCCATGCCTGAAACCACATGCCAGAGCCTATGATCTGCAGTATAGGTAAGTTTGAGCCAAATGCTTTATTCCTGGGTCTGAAGTCAATGTCCCATCAGGACATTTAGCCTGTCAGAAATGAAAAGGGTCTCTGCTGAGTCTAGGGCTGCTAGGAAAAAGTGGGAGTGGCTACCGAGGCCATCTGCTTTGAAATTCTATACTAACACCAACTCTGTGGTTCATAAAGTTTCCCCATTTTAAGTCTCAACCAAAACTGGTGGGAGAGCTTGAGGAAATCCCAGGGTGTGTCTTCTTCTCTATGGTGATGTTTTTCCAATAAATGCTGAAGAGCGCACAAGATTCAATTACCGCCCAGATAGGCCACGCTGGTCATTATACAAACTGGCACCTACAGATGGTTCAAACCACACAACTAGACAAAAACACTTCATGCCATTTATTTATTTACCCAACAAATGTTTGGAGATTGCCTCCTCCTCCTGCTGGCCCTCTGATAAAACTGCTGCTGTGTACAGAAGGCAGACATGTGTTGTTAATATTGAAGTTTATTGTCAACTCCCAGATTATTATGTACAAACTTGTAAAGTAAATTAAATTTGCCTCTGCCAGTGGCACATTGTAGCTTAGTATATAGACAGATCCCTGATGTAACTTGTGAGCACAGTCTTAAGGTAAGTACATGAGTCTCAGACAGTCAAGGCACCCAAGCTTACAGCAGAGGTGGCCAACTGTCCAGATACAGCCATGAAGGGAAAGGCTGAGCTGTAACCAACCTGTTTTTCTCTCTGTGTTGTCTTTTTTCCTGTCAACTTGGACAGACAGTTGCCTGGTGGTCCTCTCTGAACTTTTTAGTGGTTCTGGATACTGTCCAGTCCTTGAATCTTTTCTTTGCTAAATTTAGTCTGTTTAACAAAAACAAAAATAAACAAACAAAAGACCAGGGCCAAATGATCTTGAACTCCAGACTAATATGTCCAACCATCTTCTCAGCATCTCAACTTGATCTCTAATAAGCCACGCCAACTTAACATTTCACAGGTAAAATTCACACACTGTACATGGAACAACGTACAACCACCTGCAAATTCACCTCCAGGGGATTCAACACCCTTGGGCTCTGCAGACACACATAGCGCGCACACACACACACACACACACACACACACACACACACACACACACACGGGGGAACCATATAAACACACTTCAAAACAATGGACTATTTCTTCCACAGTCATCTACGACTTGGCAAAGGGCAGGATTTTGAGGCAAAATCCTGGTAGTCAGTACTCCTCTTACAACCCATATTCACACGACTAGGAAATGCTATATTCTGCCCTGGAGAGTATTTCTTTTCTTTTTCTTTCTTTCTTTTTTCTTTCTGATTTTATTAGTTCTTTGAGAATTTCATACAGTGTGTTTAGATCATATTAGGCCCATGCCCCCAGTGTCTCCCAGATCCACCCTTTCCATATCCACCCAACTTTGTGTTCTTTTTAAGCTTGTTTTTCATACAATATATTTTGACCATACTCTCTCCCCGTTTCAACTCCTCCCCTATTCTCCCCACTCCCCTAACCACATCAACTTTACATTCTTTTGAAAAAAAAAACGCATCAAGATTGTGCTGCCCAAATACTGCTATAATCGTTTCCGGTTCGCCAGGATTAAGGTCCAAAGTCCTGCCAGTGCTTGCTTACATTGCCCCAGGGATCCTTGTTGATTGTCCCATCGCTCCAGCTCACTGCTCCGATGATCTCTCTCACCCCACCCCCAGCTCCATGCACTCCCGCTTACCCCAAGTCTAAAACGGAAACAAGAGACATCCAGAACTGTTTTTCCTAAGAAGAAAAAGTCCTCGTTTGCTGAAGGCTTTGTTTGGCCTCATGTCCCTGCACTTGACTCCGCGCGGTCATGCCCTGACACAAGGCAAAGGAGGGCGCGGGGCTCCGCGGGTACCCCGCTGTCCTAGCTCACTCATGGTCTTCTCTACTTCATCTTCCCATTGTAGTATCCCACGCCCCCTCCACGCTCCCCTCCTCGACTTCTGTGCTATGTGTGCAGTCTCTTTTCAGCTTTAGGACTGGATTTAAAGACCAGATCCAGCTTTCTATTGTGCGAAATTTGGAGCTTACTGGCAAGGACATGTACCCACTGAAAAAGAAGGGTTAAAAGTGAAAATACCAAACATGTAGAAGCTCCTGACAAACAGAATTAATCATAGGCACATTTGACAAAGTGGACTTCAAACAAAAATCAATCAGAAAAGACAAAGTAACCCTCCCTATATTAATCAAGGTAGCTACCCATCAAGATATAATTACTACTATAAATATAAGTGCAATGAACATTGGTGCAGCCAACTTCACAATGCAAACACTGCCAGTGTAAAGTGGCAGATGGTCCAATAACAACGGGTGAGTTGGTTTTCTTTCCATTTTTTTATTGAATATTTTATTTACAATTCAGATGTTATCCCTTTTCCCCATTCCTCCCCCTGCCCAGGAACCCCCTATCCTATCCCCCTCCTCCTGCTTCTATGAGGATGTGCCCCCACCTACCCCCACACTCCCACCTCCCCACCCTCGAATTCCTCTACACTCCAGCCTTCATGGGAGCAAGGATCTCCTCTCCCACCTATGCCAGACAAGGCCATCTTCCCCTACATATACAGCTGGAGCCATGGGTCTCTCCCTAAGGGCTCCCAGGCTGGTGATTTAGACCCTGGGAGCTTTGGTTGATTGATATTGTTGCTCTCCTCATGGAGCTGTAAACCCTTTCAGCTCCTTCAGTCTTCTCTCTCACTCCTCCATTGGGAACCCCATGATCAGTTCAATGGTTAGCTGTGAGCATCTGCCTCTGAATAGGTCCAGCTCTGGCAGACCTCTAAGGAGACAGCTATATCAGGTTCCAGTCAGCATGCACTTCCTGACATCCACATCAGCGTCTACCTTTGGTGACTGCACATGGGATGGATACCCAGGTGGAATGGTCTCCAGACGGCCCCTCCTTCAGTTTCTGTCCCACACTTTGTTTCCATATTTGCTCACTTGAGTATTTTGTTACTCCTTCTAAGAAGGACCAAAACACCCACACTTGGTCTTCCTTCTTCATGAGCTTCATGTGGTCTGTGAGTTGAACCTTGGCTATTTCAAGCCTCTGGGCTAATATCCAATAATCAGTGAGTAAATACCATGTGTGTTCTTTTGTGATTGGGTTACCTCACTCAGGATGATATTTTCTAGTTCCATCCATTTACCTAAGAATTTCTCAAATTCATTGTTTTTAATAGCTGAGTAATACTCCATTGTGTAAATGTACCACATTTTTGTATCCATTCTTTTGTTGAAGGACATCTGGGTTCTTTCCAACTTCTGGCCATTATAAATAAGGCTGCTATGAACATAGTGGAGCATGTGTCCTTGTTATGTGTTGGAGCATCTTCTGGGTATATGCCCAGGAGTGGTATGGCTGGATCCTCAGGTAATGCTATGTCCAATTTTCTGACCTCCACATAAAACCAGATACACTGAAACTAATAGAAGAGAAGGTGGGGAAGAACCTCAAATACTTGGGCCCAGGGGAAAAGTTCCTGAACAGAACACCAATGGCTTATGCTCTAAGATCAAGATAAATGGGACCTCATAAAATTGCAAAGTTTCTGTAAGGCGAAGGACACTGTCAAAAGGACAAAAGGCAACCGACAGATTGGGAAAAGATCTTTACCAATCCCACATCCAATAGAGGGCTAACATCCAATATATACGAAGAACTCAAGAAATTAAACTCCAGACAACCAAATAGCCCTATTAAAAATGGAGTACAGAGCTAAACAGAGAATTCTCAACTGAGGAAACTCGAATGGCTGAGAAGCACCTAAAGAAATGTTCAGCATTCTTAGTCATCAGGGAAATGCAAATTAAAACAACTCTAAGATTCCACCTCACACCAGTCAGAATGGCTAAGATCCAAAACTCAGGTGAAAGTAGATGCTGGTGAGAATGTGGAGAAAAAGGAACACTCCTCCATTGTTGGTGGGATTGCAAGATGGTGCAACCACTCTGGAAATCAGTCTGGCAGTTCCTCAGAAAAAATGAATGAGTGTTTAAAAAAAACAAAACATCAGTATATAGGTCATCTGAGTTTAAAAAAAATCAGAGAGGTTTCTGAATTATGCTGTACCATAGATCAAATGAGCTTAACAGACATCTACAGAATTCTATTGTATTCTTTACAATAACTGTAGCGTATGCCTTATTCTCAGCAGTCCATACAATTATCCCTCAGGTGGATCACATTTTAAATAAAAAAAAAAAACCCAAATCTCGTAAATATGCATAGAATAAAAATCCAAGTCAATAGCGAGAGAAATGAAAAAACTGTACAAACACACGGATATTAAACAGTACACTCTTAAGTGGTCAGAGGATCATTCAAAATCAAAAAAGAAATGTAAAAATTTCTAGAATAAAATGAAAATGGAAGTGGGACTTACCAGAATCTTTGTGATACAAGAAAAGTAGTTACTCTTGCAAGCTTGCCGGTATTGTGTGTGCAGAGGTCAGGAGGTGCCACAGCACGAGTGTGGAAGTCAGAGTACAACTCTGTGAAGCTGTCTCTTGTCTCTCCTTGCGTCTTTATGTGAGTTCCAGGGATCAAATGCAGGTCAGCAGGCGTAAGTGGCAAGCACCTTGAGCTTCTGTGCCATCTTGCTGGCTGGAGGAAAGACAGTTCTAAAGTGGAAGCAAACAGCTTTGAGTGTTAGCATTTTAAAATCATAGACTTGGAGGGAGAGCAGGGAGTGGATATAATCTAAATACATTGTATTCCCATGTGAAATTACCAAAGAATAAATGAAAATAAAAGAATTTTTACAGTTAAAAAAAATCAGAGGCATCACAAGTAAATAACCTATTGATGCAACTCAAACGTCTCAGAAAAGCAAGAGCAACCCGAACAGTCTTTAAGTCTTCTTTATGGTCAAATAAAACTCTATTGTGCCCTGAATGACAATAATAACTTTAGTATATATATGCATCACATTTTCTTTATTCACTCATCTCTTTATGGACATTTAGGCTGATTCCAAAAGTTGGCAGTTGTGACAGTGCTGTAATAAACATGAATGTACAAATATATCTTTGGGGTATTGACTTATGGTCCTTTAGCCATATATATATGTATTTGTTTGTATGTCTGTCTGCCTGTCTGCCTGTATGTATGTATGTATGTATGTATGTATGTATGTATGTATAAATACATGGGTACATATCTGACATAGTCTCCCCACTCCTCCCAGATCCGTCTTCCCATCTCTACATATCCAATTTGACCTGCCTCCTCCTCCTTCTTTCCCCTTCCCCTCCCTCACTCCTTCCTTTGCCCCTCCCCTCCCATTCCTCTTCTTCCTCCTCCTGATTCTTATTTTTCTCCCTATCAAGTATAGTTCATGCTGTCCAGATACTCTTGAATGTGTGATCAACCCACTGGAGCCACACCCTTAAGGAAACTAACTTTCTCCCAGTAGCTATCAATTGTTGATAGCTTCTTGGCTAGAGATGGGACTTAGTGTCCCCTCCCCTCTCTATGCTGGAATTTTGTCTGGCTGGAGCTTGTGCAGGTCTTGTGTATGACATTTCAACTGCTGTCAATTCATTTGTGCAACTGTCCTGCTGTATCTAGAAGACACTGCTTCCTTATAACTGTCCCCTTGCTATGGCATTTATAATCTTTCTGCCTCTTCTGGTGGAGGTATCTTATAGTTGCCCTATTTTGGGATGGGCACCCCATAGACTCTTATTCTCAGTACCTTGATCAGTCATGGTCTCTGCGTTCATTGCCATCCACCTCAATAAGAAGCTTTCCTGATGAGGGTTGGTGGACACATGCGTGTATTTTTAAAGTATAAGTTTGTAGGGACACCAGTAGATAACAAAATGTTTCCCATGTGCAGAGAAGGAAGGGAAAAGAGGAGGTAGGAAGAAAACCGTCAGCAGTGGGGAACTGAGGAGTAGAGAGAGATGAACTGGATGGTAAATCCTGAAGATATTCCAAGTGGAGACAAGGAATTTTAGTGTCTTATTCCAGCAATGGAGGAAATGCAATGGCTCCATCTCTTAGTGACGTCAGAGCTGATGAACATAAGGAGACTCTTGTAAGAGCAGAGAGAGGTTTGTGCAGCAAGTAAGGGCAGCCCTAGAAGTAATTCTCAGAGCAGTAATTTTTCCTAACAAAGAAAGCAAGCTGCTTTGACTGGGGAAATCACAGATGTTGGGATAGACAAACCTCATTTACCACGGGGGTGGGGATGGTAGGGGCACAACTCCATCCTCTGTTCAAGTTCACGTGTCACACATTTGACAAATAAACAAACAAATGGTGTGGCTGTAAACACCTCTGGGAGGATTTTGCATTATAATGAGTAAAGATTATTCTGGACCACCTCAAAGAAATATGTAAGAATGATTCAGAGCTTTTGGCTGGTCCTTGGGCAGTGCTCTGAAAGGCTGCAGGTTCAAGGCTAATTAGAACAGAGCACATCGCTAAAGGCATGTTGAGAGACATTTAAAGGGACAGCAGACTTTACCTAAGTATAGCAAGTTGCTCCTAAAAGTGGCTACCTAGAGACTGTCTTCCGACTTCAGAAGGGAGTTGTGTTTGTTAAGTTTTCCTAAAGCTTTGTTGCTTGTTTTGTTTTGTTTTGTTTTGTTTTGTTTTCAGTCTCTTCTTCAGATATGAAAGTCTAGAATCTTCTCCACAGAGTTGGAGACAAAGAGTTTTATCAGGAATATCCAAAGAGACATTCCATGAATACATATACACATACACACACACACACACACACACACACACACACACACACACACACACATACACATATATATTCTTGTCACAAGAGAGTGGCTTTCTGCCTTCAGCTCAAATTTCTCTTCTTTAAATTGGCTTTCCAGGCAGTTAGAAAAACCCAGACAGCTAATGCAGTGGAGAGCAGGGAAATTCCAAAGTACTTCCCAGACTAAGCAATAATAGCACATGTGTACATCACCCACTGCTTATAAACCAAAGCCAAAAACATCCATTGGTTGAAGGAAAATTGGGGCAGAAACTCACAGAAGAGGCAGGAAATGTAGCAGGCGTCAGAGGGCTGCTGCTTACTGGTTTGCCCCCTATAGCTTGCTCAGTCTGCTAGCTTATACAACCACGACCACTTGCCCATGGGTGACACTGCCAATAGTAGGTATCACCCTCCCACATCAATCATTAATCAAGAAAGTGTCCCATAGATTTGACTACAGGCCCCTCTGACGGAGGCGTTTTCTCAACTGAGCTTCCCTTTTGCCAAATGATTCTGGTTGTGTCAAGTTAACAAAGACACCAACCAGCACACCCTTTAATGGCCAATCTATGAAAGCTGAAATCGAATCCTGAGGTTAGAGGACCCAAGAGCCAGTGGAATACACAGAAGGAAAAACAAAGAGGGGAGGGGAGGGGACGGGAAGGGAGGGAGGAAGGGAAGAGGACAGCGGGGAGAAGGAGGAACTCTTTCCTGTTTATGCCCTGTGGATTTAAAAAAATGCCATTAAAAACATTATATACAAACAGGCTGGAGACAATTTCAGGACTCCATCAGGGACCTGCGTCATTCTCATCTGTATACACAATTTTACCAGCAAGGTAAAGCTTTCTGAAGAGAAACGGATGCTGGCTTTTCCAACTAAACAAAAGTAGGAGGGGAGGTGACGTTTGAAAGTCTACAGAGAAGAAAAACATATTCAAAGAAGTTTCTATGTTGTTCACCAGGTGGAGGTGGAGCCTCACAGTAAGACAGCACAGAGGACACTGGGGAAGAAGAACCAGATAGCAGGAAATCAGCCTCCCAAAAGTGGGAAGAAGGGTTGCTAAAGTCTGACACAGACCAAGTCATGCAAAACCCACCAAAACAAAAGGTGAACAAACTGATGTTTGCTTTCTAGAATAGAAGAGCAAAGACGATTTCTCTGATCTTGGCTGCTTAAGACTGGGATAGAAATACCAAAACAGAGATTAATATCACTGGTCAAAGGACGGACATAACACCTTCTTTAATTTTGATGTTGACTCGGCTTCGCCTGTGTTTCTTTGGACTGAGACTCTATTCCAAAATCCCTTGCTGAATGAAGAAGAGGCAAAATTGGCTGGAGAGATGGCTCAGTGGTTAAGAGTGCTTACTGCTTTTTCAGAGGACTGGAGTTTGGTTTCCAACAACTATATGGTGGGTCACAACCACTTATAATCCCGGCATCCAAGGAATGCTATGCCCTCTTCTGGCCTCTCTCTGCAGGCACCGGCACTCACACATGTATGCCCACACAAAGGAATAATTTAAAAACAACAACAACAAAACAAGAGTCAAATAAGACAGAAAATTCAAGTGACCCTGTTGCATATGTGAATTCCTCTGATGAGGCTATCTATGTGACATCTGTACAATGTTAGGTTACATGTCCTTCAATCAAAAATCACTGCAATCAATCCCCAACCCTTGCCAGCTACAGAAAACTGCCATGGCCTGTGAATTCTCCCAAAGAGTTGAGTCTTCTTCCTCACTGGTCCTGCCAAGAGCCATCTCAATGTACAGCCTTCCTTATGACTTTTGGCTGGGAGGCTATGTCACATGATGTGACACTAAATCCCCACTCCTGAAAACCTCTAAGGGCAAGAAACTTCCTTTGTCCTATGGAATGGAAGTGTTTGTCTCTTCTTTCTAGGCTCCTTCATGCAATTATGAGATGGTGCTATGAGCCTCCTAATGGCTGGAACTAAAAGGAATTAGAGGTTATTTTCCTTCCTGATCCACATCATTCTATATATAGCAGCTATCTCTCCTAATGCCCTCCCACTTGAAGGCCTCATCATGGCTATTATGCTATGACTCTCCTAATCAAAATCCTTTGGAGGATAATTTGTCTTACCTTCCTTTCTATGAATCTACAGATTTCTTCATATCTTTAACAGATCAAATCATCAAATCATCCTGGTGTATAAATTCACAGTATACCACACCTCCTGCCCCTAACAACTTCAACATTTCAAAAAGCAAGGTATAGTTTCTACTAAGTCTTTTCTCTCCCAGACTGGAGTTTCTCCCTCCTCTGCCTCATTATGTACAGAGCTACCGCAGGTAGCACATATACAAAACTGGAGGTTGAGGCACTCTTATGGAGTTGTCCTGTGATGCATTAGAGTAACCTACTGTGAATGGAAACAGAAATGGCAGTGTCTCAAGTGTGGGAGGCAAGGTCCTGCTCCAGAGGAGAGAGGATGCTCAGGAGGATGGGAAACCCAACAGTCCCTTCAGTGTAAATGTCATGACAGTTACAGAAAAAATTCCTCTGAATTGAAACATTTCTTTCTGAAGGGTAGCTCATTAAGACCCCAAATGTCCTAAAAGAAGGCTTGCTAAGAATAGAAAAATAAACAATTCAAAAGTCTCAGGAAGTTCCAGAAACTTACAAGGCCCCACTCTCCCTAAAATTATATGAGCAGGGAAGACCCAACTGTTTAGAGAAAATTCTCCAACTCATCAAACTGCCTGTAAGTTATGTAGATAATTCCATTATCCCAGGTCTTACAAATTGTGACTCATGCTAGGGTGGGTTTTAGATGATGGTGTGCCTTAGAGCCATCTATGTTCCTGTAAGTAGCCCTTAACACACACTCCTATAAGTAACCTCAGCAAAGTCATGAAAGTTGGACTTTGGTGGTATTTTTATTTGGGTCTGTTGTTACTTCCCTATCTGTGCTGAGAAGACTTAAGTTCATGTCTCCTCAGGAATAGTACCACAGGACAGACAGACTTGCTGACTGAGACATTATCAGTTCCTTTTTCTAACATACTCCCCTTCCTCTTTTTGAGCTAATAAAAATATGCCTGGAATCAAGGCACTAACAGTTTTCCCTTGGGGCTTTTTGGCTCAAAAATGTCTGTCTTCCCCCTGTATCTTCACAATGTCCTCTTTCTATAAGAAGACTAGTCATGTTGGATTTGGACCCACCCAGATAACTCCATTTCAACCTTCTAAGACTTGTATGAAAAGACTTTATCTCCGAACATGGTCACATTCTAAGCCACTTAGGATTGTACATGCAACATAGATTTTGAGGGGATTATAGTAACCGTAACACACAATGCCTATGGCCTTCAACTCCACCTCAGAAGTTGATGAAATTGTGCCCTCTCTTGGCCTCTGAGACATCCAGGCCTGCCCCTGCTATATTATGGGCTGGAATCTTCAGAGGTGGAATTCTGGGCATCTGTGAATGACAACTAAGAAGTACTCCTGCCTACATAAGCCATAGTTTCTTGCGATTTAGCTAATGATCAAGTAGGTAACTGGGCACTATCAAATATGCCAGTGCACACTGAGGCAGGGGAATGCTCATTACTTTGCACTGCCCCAATTAGTCAAGCACCGATAGCAATCAGAGCCTCTCCCCTGAGTGTCACCTTCATAACTTCTTTGGTTTCTCACCTCTGACGGAAACTCAACAAACACTTCACACTACTTTCTTGCCTGGCACTTCACGCTCTTTGTGGTATGATGCCTCGCCTTCTAAACAAATTATATGTCTTTAGTTCCATGAGGCTCAAACCCATAGGCCTGCCTGTGGCAGGAGACCCCTGAACATGCAGTGGGCTGGGTTCTAGGAGAACCAACTTGACAGTATATAGGATTACCTGAAAGATGGGCTTCTCAGTATACATGTGGGGTGGGGGACAGGAGTAATTTGGTTATGTTAATTGGGGGAAAAGACCCATCCATTATGGGAGCCACCATTCCCTAGGTATGGAATCCTGAACTAAGAGCAGAGAAAGTGAGCCAAGTGCTTGTATCTACACTTTTATTATCATTCTCTGCTTCTGATTGTGGATGGGATATGACCACTGCTTCAGGCTCCTGCTGCTTTGACCCCGCTGCACACAATGGACAGCATCCTAAGATAAACCCTTCTTCCTATAAATTGTTTTTTGCCAGAGTATTTATCACTACATCAGGAAGGAAAACTAAATAATGGTGGAGATGATTCCAGGTACTTGGGTTATGTTCACTTTTCACAGTAGAGTGAATGCAAATCCTGAAGACGGGTCTGAGTGACATCAGAGGCACACAACTGTAACCAAGCTTCACTGCCACTCTTTCTGCCCACGCAGCAACTCAAGGAATGGCCTTTCCTGGCTTATTGTATCAATGAAGAGCCCACACCTTTCTGTGAGAGAGTATTTTTTTTTCTGGTTGTGTCTGCTTTATCAGCATTGGAGAAAATGACATAATATCTGTTCATGGAAGAAAGGACATTGTCATGAGGATAGTGGGGAGAGAGGAAGAGAAAGAGGGCTGGATAGTGGCTGCATCAGACGTAGGTGTGTGCTGCATGGCCAGAAGGGGCCCTAGGAACAGTTGCGTCCTCCCTGGATCATTCTGGAAGGGGACACATGTGGATTTGGGCATCTCACAGGATAACAGGAATCTTTTCTTTGGTTGGGGAGGTGGGTGCTGAATCCCCACCGAGAAGCTTCTTCTCTGTCTCTTCGTCATTCTGAGAAGACAATAGGAGGGAGAGATTAGTGAATGGAAGATAAAGCATGAGGAGGCTTGCACACTTGAAACCAACAGAGGAAAGGATGGACAGGGAATGACAACAAGGAGGGGATCTCCAGCAGGAGAAATAAGGGGTGGAGTAGGGGAAGTGAGGCACAGACTTTGACAGAGTGGAGATGAGCGTGAAGGCAGCCACAGAGAAGCATAAGGTGGCAGAAGCCAGCCGAGACACAAGATGAGTTCACACTTCACAGATAGTGAGGGATGAGTGAAGATCAGGGACTTCTGAACCCACGAGTTCTCTCCCGTGTTCACTGCTGAGACGCATACTGTCCAGCCATCCCCTTCCTGAACACTCACCAGGGCCTGGGAGTTCCGGCCGCACATACTTCGGAGACTTAGTCCCAGGGAAGCCACGGACACAACAATCTCCAGGATACAGACAACCGTGAACATGATGCAGAATGCTAGGAACAAGTTCTAGAGGCAAAGGAAGAGCAGACTCAGTCAAGCGTTGGTCCCCCTAATTCACATCACCGCCTTACCAAAGCCACACCCAGTCCAGACACTTTCCAGCAAGGCATCTTCTAGTGACAAGGTGGACACCATTTCTAATCCACTTGCTTGACTGGTGGAAATGACACGATGCCATCAGTGGGCATCATCACTGGCCTGGCAGCTTCAATTCCTCCCTCTTGACAAGGCCACCGTACTCCTGGGACCTGATGGCCATACTGGGAAGCCAGAGGCACATGAAGAAACTGCTGTAGGTTCTCAGGATGACAGCCCAACTGAGTTCCCAGTCAAGAGCCACATCATCTGCCTGCCACGTGAGTGCCTCAGTGTGAATGCCAGCCCTAGTGAGCTCTTGGATGACCACACCCACTATCTCCCTAGGAAAACCCAGGTGTGAACTGTCTCAACCCAGCCAACCCAGATAATCGTGGAAACTATGAACAAAGTGGCATTTAAATCATATTTGGGGGGTGATACCTTATGCCTCCGCAAGTAGATAAGCAGAATAGCCATTCAATAGAAAGGACAAAGGGATAGCCTACAGTCTGCCCCCTCCCACCTTTAATTCAGAGATCTTCATGTATAAAAGTCTGAGAAACGCCCCCAGCTTCAATGACAGCTTTCTAACCAAAGGCCGTGGGGGTGAAGGCGAAGTAAACAGAGCTTGTTCATTCCTGCCCTCCAGATGCCATCCAGATGTCCCTGAGATTGAGGGTTGTGTGGGTTCTGTTCTCACCATCATCATGTTCAGGTACTGTCTGCACTGCTCTGTCTTCCAGTCTGGTTCATTGTATCGCGACAACTCATACCGACGGTCCACGTTTATTTTCAAGAAGTCGCATGTGGACCTGATCTCGAAGTAGTAGAAACCACTGGTTTGCCAGATTAAGCTCCTCACCCCCAGAACGGTAGCAGCTACAGCTGTGGCAATGCAAGCCAGGAGGAGCAGACGTGACGTGTGGCCCTGGATGAGAGAGGTCTAGATGCAGCTTCTGCTCGTCAGTGGCAGGGTCACAGAACCACAGCCTCAAACCAGCCCAACTTCCCCTGCTGCTGTGGCGGGAAGCCCCTTCTAACCCCTCTGGAAAGATCCATTTTATTAGTAACTAAAGGATAAAAGGTAGAAAAGTGCAGGGACTGTAGCCATTTTGGAGGGAAGAGATGAATAGTGTTGAGAAAGAGAGACTCACAGACAGTTTTCCTTGCCGCTTCTCATGGACGACAGTACCAACTCCAGCTACAATTGCCTGCAAAGAGAAGACACCAGAAAGAAAATGGCCTCCAGTTTACCTTTTTGGCTAGGTTTTCCATCATGCTTCCAACAACAGCTCCTCAGCCCAAGTAAATCAGGGTTCAAAAGGCAAGCAAGCCAAAGCAAAACTCAGCACACGAACAGACACTTGTCACCTGTGTCCTGCCCTTTCTAACCTTGCCCATTAAAAAAAAAAAGTGCTTGAGAAGGTTTTCTCCAGCCCCAAGGCACCTGTTACCCTTTGCCTCCACTGAGCTTCTTGCTAGTTTCTTACTTACCACAGACCCTGACCAGAAGGCACAGCCAGAGGCACTCAGCTCAGTCCAAGGCCCGAAGTAGAGACACACTCCAAGAGCACAGCTCATAAGCCCCAGCAATATCTGGGTCACCTGCAAGACAGGAGGGAAAAACATCAACTCCCTTCACATCCCAGGCAAAACTGTGTGACTCCAACCCAGGGACTTCTCCTCTGCTTTGGCCTCCTTGTAGCTCTGACTCTGGAAGGATCTGTCCTACCATCCATTAAGCCGCACTGCTCTGTGTTGTTCTCCATCTATCTATCTTTCATTACCTAATGTCATTACTTTCTGTCACTTCTTATCATTCCTGTCTCCTTCTCCCTCTGGAATATCGTCCTGTCAAATTCAGCACCTACCCTCAGCATCCAGCTCCAACCTAACTCCTCACATCCAAACACAATGTGGAGGGCACCGTGCAGACAGGTTGCAGTGCTGCGGGGTAGGGGATGAGCATGTAGAGACATACATGAGCCCTTGGATTCAATTCTCAGGGCCAGATAAGCCTTGATGAGGTTATCCATGCCTGTAAGTCCAGCACTGGGAAAGTGGAGGCAGGGAATTCAGAAGTCCAAGGGAATCCTTGATACATGGCTAATTTGAGGCCAGCATAGACTATATAAGGTCTTATCTGAGAGGAAAACATGTGCTACAGAGACCCCTTTTTAGATAAAGGTGTGGCTGCAGATAGCCTACCTTGAGGGACATGCCCCAGTCTTTCAAGCTCAAGGCAGGCTCTTTAAGGAATCATCCCAGACAGTGATTAAACAAGGTGGCATTTAAGGGTCCATTTCCTTGAACCATGGAGCTTTCCTGACAGGCTATCCTACCATGTGATGCTCCCCACTGCTCAAGCCCAACCCCATCTTCTCATCTCATCAGTGCAACCCCAATAAACCACAGATAGCCCTAACTCTGACGAGTGTTCTCCTAGGAAACCCAACTGTCACTGACTGCTGTATCCCATCGTACCCCATCTGCATGACTTTCCAGCACCTTGGATTCATCCATTAGATTGTAGCAAACCCTACACCCCAAGGATGGCCTCTCCTCTCTTCCAGGGCTTTCACCATCCTCTCTAAACTTCTACATGTCCCTAGCTTTATCTCTTTCTCACACCCTAAACCCATCCCATCCCACATTAGGGGGGCCCATTTAAAAGATCTGGATTTCTGTTTCTCCTCATTACATCTGCTCTGACACACAAGGGCAGAGCCTAGATCCTTCTTACTTGGGCTCCTCCTGGCTCAGAGGCAGCCTGAGCCCAGTTTGTGCTCAATACTCTTGCACAGAAGTTGATTCAGAGCTCCTTCTCCCATTACTCATGGCTTCTGGCAAAATGGATCCTTTTCAGTCTCAAGCCCCTTTCTCTCCAGTCTTTACTTTCACAGCACTGGCTGCCCTGTTCCTAGCACTCCTTTACCTTGAAAGTCCTTTCCTTTCTGCATCCTGCTGCTCCCTGTCTAAGCCCAATCCCATTCTGCCCAGGGTCTTGCTCACACACCGGATCCTCAGGTGAGATGCTCCATGCTTATGTCACCAGATCTACTTTTAACTCTAGTCATGCTGAGCACTTCCAGGCTCAGGGGTTCTCTCTGCCTCTCCTTGAAGGGTTTGGTTAGTATTATCTTGCTCCTATAGCCATTGATTCCCAAGAACTAACTCAAGGGAAGACCTGAACTCACAGCCCTTAAACTCTTCTCCCATCACCTAGTCTCTGTTGGACATAGCCCTCTCTGTGCCAGAGGAGGTTGGTTATGCCTTTCCATCCAAGTCCCTGCAGAGAAAATTCCAAATCCTTGCCCCAAATGCAAGAGGACCCGTGAGCTTGTATGCTTCCCTGAGGACTCAGCACACTTTGCTTTGCATCCTATCCAAGAGTGGAATCCCCACCCTTTGTAACACCTCAGAAACCCACAACCGCTCCACTCTCACCCCTAGAGACAGCTGCCCATAGTGGATTCTGGCCTTGGAGAGCTTAGTGGCCTGAGGACAGGAGAGAAACTTCTTCAGGGAGCCCATAGCTCCCAGCAGCTGCTCCAAAGCTGAACTGTGGTGAATGTGGATGCTGATATGAGCAGACTGGGGGCATGTGGAGGCCACTTTGACTCCATTCACAGTCACTGTGGTTTGGGCCATCTTTCCTGCGGGGGGTGGGGGGGGTGGGGAGGAAACAACAGAGACAGATGAAGTACAGGGATTAGGACAGGTAAAGTGGAGTAAGGAGTAACTCAAGGCTCAGGTGGTCTTCCAGGCAGGGCAGATACCCTGTCACAGTGGCCCTGATTTGAGATTCAAAGCACTTCTAGAGCCTTTCAGGAGGCACAGCCCTGGGTCCCTTCCCCAAAGGATTAATGAAATGTTATTGTTTGGATGTTCTGCTCTTCTGTGGTGTTCCTCACACAGCTTGCTTGGCTGGAGGTGCTTTTGGTGGGGGTGGATTTAGGAAGTGGGGACTCACTGGAAGACGTTAAGTCAATAGGGAGTGCCTTTGAAGAGCATCTAACACCCCCATATTCATTTCTCCTCTCTCCCCTCTTCCCTCTCTTTTTCCTTCCTGACCACCTTGAGGCAAGCAGTCTCTAGGACACATTTCCCTCTGCCCTTATATTTGCCTTGCTTGAGGCCCAGAGCATGACCTGACTTCAGCTCAAAATGCCAAAAGACCAGCAATCCTTACAAACCTATAAATCTATCCTCCTTCGAGTTACTTTAGTCACAGTAACATAAGGTTGCCTAACATAGCTTGGCTTGAGTCTCAGTGGAACAAAAAGGAACCCAGGTTTACACACTCACACACACACACACACACACACACACACACACACACACACACACACACCACGATACTTTTACTAGTTAAAAAGTTGAAAAAGAGGGTCAAGGAGATGGCTCAGTGGATAAAATAGCCGCAGAGGTCCCAGGATGGCTTCCCGTAATCCCAGCACTTGCGAGGTAGAGACAGGATCCCCAGGGCAAGCTGGCTAGCTAAGGCCTGCATTTAGCTGGGAGAATCCACTTTAATTAAATAGATGTTAATCAAGGAAAACATGCAATGTCAACTTTGGGCTTCCACAGGCATGCTCACACACATATGTGTGCACCTACACATACACATATGTGCCCATATACATATCAACACATTTCAACATACATGCACACAGACTGTACAAGTATACACAAAAGTACAAAAGATGAAAGCGAATGTAACTTTAAAACCTTCCTTTGTGCCTTCTCCCAGTTGCCTAGTTGCCTTCCATATGGGAACCAACAAGACCAGTTTCTTTAAGAGCCTCCAGAGGCATGTTGTGTATACAAGATTATGTAAACGTATTCCCTCACCCTTCCTCACAAATGGCCGCCTATCACACACGCTTCTCTGCAACACAGCATTGACGTGTCCATATGTTTTAGAATCATCCCACATCAGTCTACCCAAAGCTTCCATTTATATGACTGCATAACACTCCTATGTATGTGTGTGTCTGTCATAATATTGGAACAGTATCCTATTGACAGACACTCGGGTTATTTCCAACCCCTTTGTATCACAACCGGGGTAGAAGGAATAATGCATATTTAGTGGCCATTGTCAGTGACCCCTGACTCCTGGTGGACGTGGTATGACCATGTAGGATAGTAATGCAAGAATGAACCCGCTCTTCCCCCTCCCTGAGTGTGCCAGCAACTTCTGCTTTCTTCGGTGTTACCTAAGAGATATCATTCTACTGTAGGTTTTTATTTTATGCAAACACTTGCTCCAGTCTCAATGCTTATCCTGAAGTCTGACAAATGTCTATCTTCATCCAAACACAGCTACAATCAAGGCATAGAAATGTGTGTACTGCAAGAACTTCCCTCCAGGTGTGATGGCGCACACCTTCAATCCCAACACTCTGGAGGCAGAGGCAGGGAGATTTTTGAGAGTTGGAGGATAGCCTGGTCTACATAGCAAGTTCTGGGCCTGCCAGGTATACAAAATGAGATCCTGTCTAAAAAATAAAAATAACAATTCCCCAGTACCCTCTCCAAGTAAAGCCTCGTCCTTGGGCTCTCCAGCTTGGTCCTGTTAGTGTTTCAGCAGCTGGCTGGCAGTTTGTTTTTGAAAGGCATTTTATTTTAGTTTATTCTTTTGTAAGTTCCTCCTTCTCAGACTTCCTGTTTTTTTTTCATAGAAGTTCTTTTATATTTGAAAATTACAATTGGAACTATGTACTCATATTCACATACCCACATGAGCAGGCGTGTTTAAATTACAAACATGTAGTAATTTAAAAAGAGATGTCGATCTTTGGACTGTATGTCATAATTTGGTAGATACAGAGGCAAGGACCTATGGTCGTGGTCCAGGTATTAATTTCTGAAAAACGGTTTCTACTGTGGTATACCCTACCTTTCTTTCACTGATTAAAACCACTGCCCTGAGCTTCCATGGGGCCTCGGGCCCATGAGGTCTTCATATTCTGCCTATGTGAATTCTGATTACTTCCTCAGCACTGCCTTCGTCCTAATCAGCACAGAACTTCACACAGCTTCCGACGCTCCTGTTACTGGTTTACAACAGCCGTTTCAGCCCCTCGGATGACTTGCCTCCATCCAAAGGAAGCTCTGGGCAGCGGCACTCCTGGGCAGTCTAGTTAAGCATCCGTTCTGACTGGATATTGGCGACCATTCCAGGCACTTCCTTTTGCATCCCTTTGTGTTCTCCCCACACCACAGAGCACCTTCCACTCACCTGTGCACCTCGGAGTTGAAAGCACAGGAGTCTGACAACTCTTCAGGAGGGATGAAGAGACTCAGACTTCACAGAAACAAAAATGAAGGCCTCAGGGTCTCGCCTTCCCTTGAGGTTCAAGGAATAAAGTCTCAGATGTCTGTGTGCTGGCCCCCTCCAGACCCCCAGTGCTACCAGTGCCCTGGCCACTCAGAATTCCTTTGCTTCCTCTGCAGAGCAGGAACTAAAGCCTTAGGCACCAAGAAACCTCTCACCACTGCTGGTACCACTCCAGATAGTGGCTCTCTGATATCCCTTCTCCCACTGCCCTGAAACACCCCACAGCTGTCCCACCTCTGCGTGGTCTCAAAGGTCCTGCCCTTAGAACGCAGATGTGAGGCACCAGTAATCATGGAAGGCAAAGCCAGACTCTGGCCTCTCCAGCCTCAGCCCCGTTTCCCGAGTCACATCCTTTGTTCAACATGTCCCTCCCTCCCCAACGTCTTACAGCAAAGCAGAGATAGAATGAAGAAGCATCCTGGGCCAAGATGAAGCTTAAGGAGTAGGCTTGGAGACCCCTATACTCTAAAAAGGGGCTACCCTGGGGCTGTGAAGGATCCTGTCTCACCTGCTGTCCTCTGAGATGGGTGGGGCAGGAACTGAGAAGTCTGGGAGGAGCTGACTTAAAGCTGACCCCAGAGAGAGAAGAGCAAGAAGGGGTGGAGGAATGGAGGCCTGATATGGAGTCTCTCAGTTATCCAGTAAGTAGCTGACAGGAAAGGGCCCCACTTGAGGGAGTTTCATCAAGAGTAGATGACCAGGCCTGCTGGAGCAGGGATGCAGGTGACACAGGGACACTCATACACCCAAGATGGCACAGGCCTACACTTGTTCTGAAAGCTCTATCCCTGACAGGACTGGGAGAGAAAGTACTGTGCAAAGGATTCCACAGGATCCATTAGTGTCAACCCCAACTCAGTGCCTACCTCATCCACCTTCTCCAGCTCTCTGGTGCCCAGTGAGGATCTGACTGCTGGAAAGCCCCTGAAGGAGCCCTCAGTCCCAGCTGCCTTCCAGGAAGTGCTGAAGTCTGTCCCTCCTCCCTCCCCTTCTGGCTCCCACCCAAGTTGTTCCTCCTGTCAGGGCTGAAGTACTCAACTACTGCCAGCTCTCTCTGTGAGCTTCGGCCTCCCTGCCGCACACTCCCCTGGTTCCAGAGGAATCAGGTAAGACAGCCCACCGTCACCTCAGCATAGCCCGTTTCCCAGTCCACCCAGATCCTTCCAGTCTGGCTCCCTGAGAGCTTTCTAGGGGAATGGGCACACTAGGGTGTGCCTCTAGGAACAGGTATGGCCTCCATCTCTACCACTCAATTCTGTGGGGACAGGGTCAGTCCGTGCTTGTTGTTCATCCAAGGAGATGGGGGCTTCTGGGTGAGGTGGTCTCTGGGACACTAGTAGGCACGAGATAATTGCAACAGAAGCTTATAGGGTAGCTAGAGGGAGACACTGTTTAAGGGGCTTGGCCTCTGACCTAGATTCAGAAAACTCTGGGGAGAAGAGTCCCAGTCAGGGGTGGGGTGGAGAGTAAGTCATGAGGATGCAGCTCCACAGCCAGGGGCAGCCTTTCTGGGTCCCTGTCACCCCACAACTCCAAGAAGCCTCTGAAAAATCTGCCAAATATTTCTTCCTGCTGTTCCCTTTTTCCTTCACAGATGATGTCCAAAGACATGGAGACTGCAGATGTCGGTGAGGTGGCCCCTGAGGCCCCTGAGCCTACCCACATTGATGTGCACATCCATCAGGGGTCTGTTCTGGCCAAACTCCTGCTGGCCGGATGCTCAGTGCTAAGGGTTCCAGCGTCTGCTTCCACCCAGAGCCAGGGCAGCAGCAGAGTACTGGTGGCCTCCTGGGTGAGAGTAGCTACATGCTTGGTGGGCCAGGGAAGGGACCCTCACTCAGGCTAAGGAAAGTTTTTTTTTCCTTGATTGCCATATTTTCCTCTGGCCTCCTTTCTGCCTAAGACATTGAGTTGGTGTTGTCTTCTTGCTAGATATCAGTGCAAGCTGTGTGCGTAGACAGTTTCAGCTAGCGGGTAACCCTTTCTCTGCCGGAGAGCTGTGTTTCAAGTCCTCTCTCTTCCAGGTGGTGCAGACTGTGCTGGGGGTTCTGAGTGTGGTTCTGGGTGGAACCCTCTACATCTGCCATCATTTAGCCATGTATACCGCAGGTGCCCCCTTCTGGACTGGGATCGTGGTGAGTGTGGCAACAGGAAGGTCCAAGGCTGTCCGAGGGCACAGAGATGGCATTCCCTCTGCTTCCCTTCCACCACCACCATTGATGTGGTGTTCCAGAGTTTGTAGCCAAACAAGATCTGAATGACGTCAGCCAGTTTGGTGCTTGTGTACATGACAAGTGATGAAATGGTTGCCTGATCAGCCCCAAGTCAGCTTCGTCTCTTGTCCCATGCTCTCCCAGCAGGCTGACACCAGCAGGCTGACAGAAGCTCCTTGCTATCAGCTTTCAGTAGTCAATAGTTAAGGTTCTCAGGGCTTACCTACCTTTAATCCTGCCTCGAGACGGGAAGTGGAGCATGTCAGACAGAAAGCACCATCTTCTGGCTCTCTTACTTCCTTATGCTCATTCTATGGGGATCCAGGGAAGAATTCTGTCAGAAGAGTGCTATCATATTTAATGACAGCTGGTTAGATTGAGCTGGTTAAGTTGTGGGTACCAAGAACTTTCTGACAGAGCCACACTTTCAAAACAGCAAAACATATATTTATTGAAAGGAGAGATTAAAGTATCCACGCTAATCCACCCAATGGCAGAAATAAATGGATTAGTTATAGACTAATCAAGTAGGATCAGGACCCATATGTCCACTGAACTGCATCACACTTCCTGTTCTTCCATCCTAGTCAGATGGACCCAATAGCTGCTAAGACAAGTGTCTGGACCCAAGGCTGCCTAAAGTCACATTCTGTGTTCCCAGCTTTTCCAACAACATGGGACTTGGACCCACAAGATCCCTGGTCCCTGGAATGTTCGTGAAGAGTATTTAGTGTGACTTTAAAAGAAGGTTGTAGAGATGGATAGGACAGTTCCTACCTGGCTTAACATGTGCACTTAGGTGTCAATAAAACTGAGCCCTACAGCTTCACAGTTGTGATCCGGACTCATTGTCCCACACAGTTACTCTACCATAAACAACAGAACATAGCAGAACATCTGGGATGCAGAGGGAATGCTATAGCCATGTGGCTGGCACTACAGATGGCAGGCATGGAACAAATGAGGCAGGGGATTGATGGGCATTTGTCCTATACTGATTCTTTTTGGTTCAATCTCTCCATAGGCTATGCTGGCTGGAGCTGTTGCCTTCCTTCACAAGAAACGAGGTGGTATCTGCTGGGTGAGTTTAGGACCAGGCAAGACCTAGGCACTGCCTCAAGGATATGCTAGACTTCCTGCCCCATCCCACACAGGCTGGCTAAAACTGAATCTTTGAGGTCTCCTGCTATCTTCTGCTCTACCTAGGCCCTGATGAGGACCCTTCTGGTGCTAGCAAGTTTCTGCACATCTGTGGCCGCCATCGTTCTTGGGTCTCGTGAGTTCAATGTTTTCCGGTTCTATCTCAGAGATGATGTCTGTAAAGGTTACACTCCATATCGTTGGTCCACCATGCCCAGCAACACTCCAGCTCCCGAAGAAGCTGATAAGATAGCCTTGTGCCTCTTCTACACAAGCATGCTAAGGGTAAGCGGTTATGGAGAAGGGCAAGTGTGGATAGTGGCGGAGACTAAGATGGCTGATGAGAGAAGGCACTCCATCAGCAGTAGGTCCCTCTCCTCCTAGTCTTGGTGGTTGTTCCTAAAGATGCAGGAGTGAGTGAGCAAATCAGAAACTGCTCCCACTGCTATGGGAATCACACACTGTTAGGAAAGAAACACGACCAGCCACAAACCATGATGGACTCAGGATTGCAAACACAGCAAGGGTTACCAACATGGTTAACGTGTGTCCTTCCTGAAGCAATCACTCACGTTACAGCTCAGGCTGCTGAGGAGAGTGGGAAAGGTTTTCGATGAGTTCTACCCTCTATATCCATGATCCCTCCCCATTCCAGAAACCGTAGACTTGGAGGAAATGGTTAGAAAGTGACCCGGGTCAGGAGAGAGAATGGAGAGGGACTGTAGTGTGGCCATCACTCCAGCATGCTTGTCTTTTGCCTGTGTTCCCAGACCCTGCTCTTAAGCCTCCAGGCAATGCTCTTGGGTGTCTGGGTGCTGCTGCTCCTGGCTTCTCTCACCCCTGTATGTGTCTACCTCTGGAAAAGACTCTTCACAAAGGCGGTGAGTCCCTGTGTTCCTATGCTTGGAGCAGTGGTGCTGTACGTATGACACATGGTGCTTAGGGAAGAAGGGAGTTCATTATTCGAGTCCCAGAAAGTATCATGTCATTCTGTCCCATCCAGTACAGTCCCTGTTTCCAACCAATGTTCCTATCCAAAGAAGCCAGAGAAGGCCACATCTATCCTAGGCCTGTGGAGCTTTTAGTCACAGGTCCTATGTTGCTGAGACTGGTTCTAGCTGGCTCCAGAACTACCTGGCCTGGAGCACAGAACCTTGTTTTTCTTTTTTCTCTTGCCATCAATGTCTCACCTTGGCTTCTTCCTTAGCACACAGAGGAGAAGAAACTGATGGGTGCAGCTGTGATCTAGCCCTGGCTTTCCTCTTGCTCTGGGTGTCCCTACTTTTGAAGCCTGAAAGAAGAGTCAGGCAGGAGTAAGAAGACCCTACCGCACTACCAGGACCATAGCCACTGCCTGGCTCCACTCAGCACCACAGCAGCTCACAACAGCACTTGCTCCTCTCTCCTCTATCTTCAGTATCCTGCATCCCTTCTCAGGCAGCAGCTTGATAATAAACTCTTGTGTTACTACTAGCAGATTTTTTCTTTGTCACTCCAGGGAATTCTCACTGGCTGGGAGGCAGGGCAGCATGAGGACAGCAAGCCTGTGATGCTCCCCACATAGCTCCAACCTCCTACCCAGGTTTAGAATCATGCAACTTGTAAACAACTGACTGGGTGTGCAGGGTGAAGGATAGGGACTGTCCCCTGAATTCTGATTTAAGAAGATGGATGTCTGAGAGTTGGATGAATAGGTTTTTATTTTCACTGTTGAGCAAAATCAAGATATAACACCAAGATACAATCATTTCAGAAATCTCACTGATTTATTTTGGGCTTGTTGAAAATGGAGACTTGCTATGTAGCACAGTCTAAACTTGAACTCATGATCCTTCTGCCTCAGCCTCCTGAGTATTAGGATTATAGGTGTGTTTTACCATCCTGGTTCTGAAAACCTATTTTTTCCCAAGTTAGTTATCCAATATATCGTGAGGAAAAACCCCAGATTAATTGTCTTGTGAAAATACATAAAACTTTAGGACAACACATGATTTGTATATTTAAAAATCTCCAATATCTATGATATCAAGAATGTAAGAACAACCTTAAAGGCCATAATGGAAGCAGAAGGATGACTCCAGAGAGCTGAGTCTTGCGTTGGCCTATACCAGGGTTCCATGAGCACCTGCACAGTGAAATTCCTCCTGAAGTATCCAGAGGGCTCAGCATGTGTCTGTACTCATGGATAATCTATAAACATCAAAAAGATACACCTTAGAATTGAGAGGCAGAAAGACTTTCTATGTGGACTCTAGGGAAACACATGTGACTTCTTACATGCCCCTCTAATGAGAGACCACACAGGCGAGGGCCTGCTTCTGCCAGAGGAACCCTTGTAAAGTTCTGAGACTGAGATTTTACAGAAGGCTGAACAGAGGGATATATTCTCTCTCTCTCTCTCTCTCTCTCTCTCTCTCTCTCTCTCTCTCTCT
>JANHMN010000016.1:67157581-67173085 GCA_030674055.1 Rhabdomys pumilio | reverse complement strand
TCTCTCTCTCTCTCTCTCTCTCTCTCTCTCTCTCTCTCTCTCTCTCTCTCTCTCCCTCTCTCACTCACTCCCTCCCTCCACTTGAACAGATTGTGTTATTCAAGATTCCCAGAGGGGGAAAGGCAAGCATTCTCTTAAGATCCCATTGCTTGTGTAAGCTAGGCAATCACATACTGCAGAATTTTGTGCCTGTGCATACAAACCCACTCAGTCAACAAAAGAGTATTCTAACAGCCAAAATCTGAGAAGACGATCAAAGCTGCCTGCCATCATGAAAAGGGTGGTGTGGAGAAGAGGAGAAGGAGGCAGCTGCGGGCAAGGAGGGCTCTATGTATGAGAAGGATGCTGACACCAGGAAGCTGAAGATCCATTAGGGTGAACAGTTGGCAAAACATGCGGAGTTAAATTTCAAAGCCAAAAGGCCACTGCGACCTCTCCACTTTCACTTCCCATCTCGGAATCTAAATGCGGTCACCAAATATAAAGATTAAGCAGTGCGCTTACGCTCAACACCTGCAAATTCTACCACCCCCACATGAGTTTGCAAGAGGGGAGGAAAGAAAAGAACCAAAATCTCCAAGATCCTGCTTTTTATTTTTTTTCAAACATTACTTTCAAAGGGGAAATTGGTATTTCTCGTTTCTATCTTGCGTGCTTGTACGGGTTGCTAGAGGTCATGGCACAGGTGACCTACCCAGCCTTCGGAGTGTTCTCTGGTTTCCTATCCTACATCTTTACTGTCTTTGCCTGCAGTTGACCATGGTTGTTATACTCTCAAAGAAGGAAAATAAAATGTTACTTAAAAAATAAAAAGCCATACTACAGAGTAGAGAGATGACTTAGTGGTGAAGGGTATGTACCACTCTTGCCAAGGGCCTGAGCTTGTTGGGAACACCCATGTCAGGCAGCTCACTGTTACTCCAGCTCCAGGGGATCTGACACTGTCTGCTAGTGTCTGTGAGCACTGCACTCCTGTGCAAATACCCACACAAACACACATAGACATAATTTTTAAAATACCACTTTTTCTCCTTTCTGTCTATTGAGAAATGGGGAGTATTTCCACCACACACTCCTGCCGCCATGATGTTCTGTCCCAGTGCCAAGCAACAGTGACGCTATGAGCCCAAACCTTTTCCTCCTTAAGAAACAAAAAGTAAAGCGATGGCAAAAATAATCTTATTCTGAGCATTGCAAGAACGTTCTCCGTACTTCAAGGGAACTAGAGCAGTGTCCCCAAGTGAAAGTACAACCTCCCCTTCAAGCTTCCACAACAGACAGTAGGCAAACCTATCTAGAGGTCAACAGGATTGACCTGGGCAGAAGGTGTGTCTTCAGAGCACAGAGACAGCAAGCGATGAGCTGCTGGCATTGTTCCTCGCTCTTCATCTTCTCTCTTTTACTTGTAAAAGGTGCCCTGGATATCAGTTGTGTACGTTACTTCCCAGGATAAAGACTGTGCTCACCAACTTTCTTTGATGAGTTGATTCTAGAAAGCAGATTAGGAATTAGTCGTATGTGCACCTCCCATGACACATGCATAGGAGGTATCCTGTGCTCTTCTTTCAGGCCCTGGAGCAGCCACACAATTTTTTTGCAACAGAGCGGAAAAGCATGGTCCACATGGCATGTGGATCGTGGAATGCCTAGCTAGAAGTCTGTGTGAGAGAGAAATGTGTTAGTTTGTATATCCTGTCTTCAAAGACAGAAACCATTCTAATGAATGCATTGTCACCTCACAGAGTGGCAGCTAAGCTTATCCACACATCTCATTGTAGATAAAAATCTATCATTAAAAAAAAATTGACAGTTTGCCTAGAGAGATGACTCAGTGTTAAGAGCACTTACTGCTCTTTGAGAGGACTCAGGTTTAATTTTCAGTACCTACATGTATAGAGGGATTTTAATCCAGCAATGTAGAAGTAGAGCCTGGTACTTCCTCTCAGTCCCATGCTCCCAGAAATAAGACTCAGACTCAAAATACATTTACAAATACCTTGTCCATATCGCTAGGCTCTTCTCTGTTTAGAATCACAATTTAACCCATTTATTTTAATGTACATTCTACCATGAGGCTGGTTACTTGTGCTCAGGTACTATACATCTGTCTCCTCACATCTTCCCTGGGTGAATTGTCCACATCTCGCTCTACCCCAGCATTCTTTTTGACTCCTGGATGTCTCACCTTCTATTCTACCCTTTCCTACAGGCTGGTTTTTAAATTGACAGATGATGCATTCATACAATGTACAAGATATTCTCTCTACACAGCAACATGGCTACCCTTAGCACACACCTTTTTAATCCCTCTGGCTGGAATACAGACATGCCTGTAGTACACACTTTTAATCCCAAACAGTGAAGGTAACATTAGTTTGTAGATGTCTGATTGAGTGGTAGACAAAGTGACAAATCAGAGAAAGATTTGACCGAATTGGATATGCCCAAATCTCACAAGAGCAGAGAAGGAGAGGCAGCATAAGAAAGAGGAGTATGGGGGGGGGGAGGGAGGGAAGGAAGGAGGGAGGGAGAGAGAGAGAAAGAGAGAGAGAGAGAAAAACAAGCTAGACACAGGTGAAGACAGAACAAGCCAGAGAATGAGGAGCCAGAAGATTAGAACACATTGCCAAAGTTAGTACGAGGCCAAGCAGAGCAATTTGGTCAGAGGCCAAGAGAGAAACCAGATTGACTCAGTCAGCTTGGAGAAAGAGTTTGAGCCAGAATAGCTGAGTTGAACCAGCCAACAGAGTTCAGAGAGAACTAGAAGGAGTGAGCATATTCAACTAACAGTAAGTCTCAGAGGCTGAAACCATTCTAGGCCTAGAATAGACTGTATGGAGGTAGAAACTTCCAAGACTAGGCCTAGTTAGCAGACAAGGGCAGTGAACCTCAGAGATGACAATTATATCAGAAGAATAAAAGTTACATTTATATACAGGGTAGCTCACAGTTCTAAAGGACCCTCTTTCGTCTCCTATAGCTACTAGGCATACACTTGGTGAGCATACATACACACAGGCAAACACTCACATATAAAAATAAATAAGTAAAATTTAAAACATTAAAAATTTAGTGTCTTCCTTATAAGGATCCAGAAAGCATGTCAGACTACAGTTCACTGCAACTGGGTACGGACCTTAGCCAAAGCCAATGGAAAAAGGCACTGCTTGGAGAAACATGGAATAAACAGGTCAGAGGAAGACATGTGACTCTTATGTCACTTGACGGGTCTCCATCACATGCATGGCCCTCCTGCATTCACTGAGGGCATTCATATCGTTCCACAGAAATGTCCTTCAGTCTTTTCTAATGTGACAAGTGAGAGGCCAGCCCTGGTGCCTCAATGACCCATGCCCTCCAGTCCCTAATGCAGCTTCAACAGCCACTTCAAGTCTGAGCTCTTAGCTCCCCAGGCCAGCACTTAACCTTGCACTGCTCTATCTCCAGACACAGAGACTCCTGGGGAAGCTGAAAACATTCTCTGACCTTTGTTTAAGAACAGTGACCTTGAGACTCTCTCAGCTGTGTGCTCTTTCTCGCTGCTACAAAAATCAAAGGATGTGTTGCTTTTACCTACGTAAGTCACAGCCAAAAGGAAAAGGCAGAGAAATATATACCATGGAAGTCAGCATAATGGGTTCCTTGTTGCAGGGGTGGGTGAGTGAATGGGAAAGGGAAGAGACTGGCCTACGGAATCACACAGGGGTCTACAGTCATGGTCACACCCTCACTCTTAACCCAGGAGATCTGTATGTGTTATTAACAAAATGTATACATATTCATACCCTTTTCTGCATTAATACTATAATCACAGCACAAACCATACACTACAACTTCCTGTGTCAATTTAACACCAAAATTGTAGAAGCAAGGACTTGTGGGAAAGTTTTTCAGTGTGTCAGCTAACACACACCTGCTCGGCAGTGTCTCGTTGAGCATTCTACATCACAGGAAGAATATTTCAGAGTAGTGCCTGGTCACTGCCAACCGTAGAACTTCTGATAAGATAGTTTCTGACAATTGTTTCTCAAACATACAAATTACTACGGTGTTTATAGTTGGCTTGATTATCATCAGTTACAAAAGAAGGAGAAAAGAATACTGTGAGCACCCTTGGAACTTGTGTTTTAGTTCTAAATGATCATGACTTTATGAGGACTTAAGAATACAGATACTCAAACATACCCACAAAGTCATAGGAAAGACTAAGCTGACTAGAGTAACAAACAGTCAAGGGAAGACTGAGCGGAATACCAAATGAAGCATCACAATGACAGGAGTTAGTATACACCTTTCACCAATGTCTCTGCGTGTTGATGGCCTCAGTTTTCTGAAAAAAGACAAAGACTAGCAGATTGAATTTAAAATCATGACCTATCTACTTGTGGCCTGCAAGAAGCACACCTCCTCATCAAAGGTGAACACAGGTTTAGGGAAAAGGCTGGAAACTGACATTCTAAGAAAAATCAAACTAGAAAGCAGGCCAGTACAGCCATAATAAAATCTAACTAATTCAACTTCAAAGCAAAATTAATCAGAAGAAGAAAAAATCATCAAGAAGAAATTACCATTCTAAATATAGATGCATCCAAAAATCAGTTAACATCAGCTAATATTATAAAAGTGAACAATCTGGCTGTCAAGTCACAGACTGTCCTCAGGATAATAATAGTTTATGACTTCCTATCCTTGTGCCAATAAACTAATCATATGAAGCCATAGAAACGAAACCAGCAAGGAGTACACAAAACACATGTGTTGATCAAGGGATTACATTTATTGATCCAGACATAAACCCATGCAGCAACATCCTCCTGAGTTTTGACAGATTAAAAAAAAAACACCCCATACAACGGAGAAAAGAAAAGACAACAAATGTTTTAGCAAATGGTTCTGGAAAACTTGATATCCACACACAGAAGAATGAAGCAAACTTCCTGGTCCACATCCTTGTACAAAAATCAACTGAAAGGCTGAAGACCTTAACGGAGGATTTGGAATGCTAAACCTACGAAGGAAAACCACTCCAAGGTCTAGATGCAGGAGAAGACCTTTTGGAAAGGGCTCCAATAGCTTGGTAAATAAAACCAAGAATCGACTGAGATTGTGTGGAACTGAAAAGCTTCTTTCACAACAGAGAAAATAACAGAGTAATGAAACAGCCTGTAGAGTGGGAGGGAAGCTTGCCAGATGAACATCTGGATTAATATTTAAACTATATAAATGTTTAAAAGATTAAATTCCACCCCCCAGAAACAACTAGTGGAATAAACAACAGTTCTCTCTTTTGAGGGTGTGGGGTAAGACAGGATTCTCTGTGTTGACCTGGCTGTCCTAAAACTCACTCTGTAAACCAGGCTGGCCTTAAACTCCAAGATCTGCCTGTCTCTGCCTCCAAGTGCTGGGACTAAAGGCGTGTGACATCACTGTCTGGCTGAATAGACAGTTCTCAAAAGGAGCTCTATAAATGGTCAATAAATGTCAAATGTCCAATGCCTTAGGCATCAGGGAGATGAAATTAAAGTATATTGAAGGGGCTAAGTGCTCTTCATTTTAAACAACACTCATTGCTCTTGCAGAGAATCTGAATTTGATTCCCAGCACCCACATCCATCCTTGGGCTCACAACTGTCCTTAATTCCAGCTCCAGAGAGTCATGCTTCCTCTTCTGGCCACTTACATACATGCACACAAAGCACTGACACACCTACAGTGAAATAAATCTTATAAAAACGACATTGAGGGTCTATTTTACCCCAGTCAAAATGGCTATCATTGAGACAAAACGTAACAAGGACTGTGACCAGGATATGTGTGAAAGAGGGGTGGGGGAGACATTTATTTGCCACCAGTGTGGATGTAAATTAGTTCAGCCACTATGGAAATCAGTGTGAAGTTTCCTCAGATATCTGAAATATAATCTGATCGACTATATGACCCAGCTATTGCACTCTGTGTATTTACCCAAACACACAGCGCATCACAGAGACTTGCACACCCATAATATAGCTGTTACAGTAGCTGACGGAGGCCCAGCCACCTAGAGATGATGGAAGCAAAGGATCCTATAAGACAGATACCTAAGCCACCCAGGCAGTCTGACAGGAAGTGCTTGGACATGAAATCCCAAAGATGACACCTCTAAAAATGAGACATGTAGGAAGCTAAAGATCAGAGGGAAACAGTACTGGAAAAACGATTGGGAAATGCCTAGAACAATTACCTACATCTCCCCTCTGTTTGTGTAGAAGTGATGGTTGAAAACTCCCAATGGCAGTAAAAGACACAAGCCCACGGAGTGAAGGCACTCGGTGTACTTCTGATGAGACAAAGTCAGAACATATAAGCCAGTATTTAATTACACGGACACAGTCAAAGGCTCAGCCATCGAAAAGTGGCTGGCCACTTAATGGGAAGGGGGATCCAAATGCTTGGCAGAGCCAGGAAGCCAAGGGAAACGATGAAACACTCAAGTGCTAGAAGAAGGGAGGTGCCAGCCCAGAGGCAACGTCCAGTGGGACATGTATCACTGTGGAGGGTGTGAGGTGGATGCCTGTGGAGTTTAATATGCTCTCTTGTGTTCTTCAAGATATACTTGACTGCTGAAAGCAGGTAAGGAAGGGTATGATGTACTTTCCATGAGTGAAGATGTGAGATACATGACAGATAGGACATACATGGGACAGGCCACAGGACAGTGTGCTGGTAATGTCTCTACCTTCTACTGAAGTAGTGAAAAATTGATTTTAAGCAGACTATAAAAACGATAAGCATGCATATTGTAATCCCTACATCAACAGCTAATGACATCTTTAAAAAGTAGTAAAAAATAAATATGTTATATAAATTCAAATGGAGGGCTAAAAAAAATGTTCATGTGACCTGAAAGAGAGCTGGGGGTAAGAGATGTGGAGAAAAAAAACCAGAATAAGCAACAACAGAAACAATGAATCAAGCAACTAAACAGCAGTGAGCAACACAACCGAAAAATGACATACAGAACTAACATAAACCATCCATGTAAATAGTCTAGTCACACTTAGAAGATGGACAGTCTACAGTGACTCTCTTAAGTGGCTCAACTTACATTGTATCCAAGAAAATCACTTAAAATATAACAGCATAAATGCATTGCGTGCAGAAGGGTGGAAAAGAGATACCGCACAAACATTATGAGGAAATAGGAGTGGGCGTTTTCAAAACTACACAAAGTAGGCATCAAATCAAATGTCCAGGGTTAAGCTGAGTCATTACAGAATAATGAGAGAGCTCTAGGCTGAAGAGATTGCTCTGTGGTTAAAAGCTTTTACTCCCCTTCCAGAAATTCAGACTCAGCAGCTCCCAACCCTGACATCTGTGCTAGCCTCCACAAGCATCTGTACATATATGGTATACACACATGTGCACACACACACACACACACACACACACACACACACACTCGAACAAATCTTGGGATGGAGAGACGGCTCAGAGGTTAAGAGCACTGACTGCTCTTCTAGAGGACTCAAGTTCAATTCCTAGCACTCACATGGTCGGTAACAACTGTCTGTAATTCCAGTTCCAGGAGATCAGATGGCTTCTGTCAGCCTCCACAAGCACTAAGCATGCACATGGTATGCAAACATATATGCAGACAAAACACTTATGGATATAAAAATAAAACAAATTTAAAAACAATTCTTTCTTTAAAAGGGAAGGCTAGTCAAGACAGAAAGACTAAATTAAATACATGTGCATTCAATAACAAAGCTTCAAAACACCAGAAGCAATGATGCATATGACCGGAGGAAGGAATCTATCATTAGGGTAGAAACCTACAACGCTCCTCTCTCAGTGACAGACAGAATGTACAACTCAATGGAGTGCTTGCCTAGAAGCTTCAGTACCAAACACTCTAAAAGCAGTTATAGATAAAAGAATGAGTTTCCAGAAATTCAGGACATAGAGGAACTGAGTCATCTCATCGATAACTGGTTCCTACTACAGTCACAGAATACACAACAACCACAAAGCACACTGTCTTTATGCATTCACTGAAAATTACCAAGACAGGTCTGCAAGATGCTTCAGTGGGTAAAGGCACTTGCAGACAAGCCGCAAGACCTGAGTTCAATTCCTGAGTTGCACTGTGAAAGTGAAGATCTGATTGTCAGAAGTTGTTTTGTGACCTCCACAGATATGCCATGGCATACCCAACCCCCAATGTGTATATTGCAAGAGACCTGCCTCAACAAAGATGGAAGGGCAAGGCCCGTTTTCAAAAGGTGTTCTCTGATCTCTGGATGAAAGCTGTTTCTGCTACTCCAAGCTGGCTCTCCCTAAAGCCTCCAGACCGTTTTCCTGTCTGTACCTGCCACCTCATTAATGGGGTGCTAGAGTTACAGATGCCAGTGAACCACTGAATCCAGTTGCTTGTGGATTCTGGGGAATCAAAACTGCAAAATCTCACATTTTTTCCAATGCACAATTTGCTTTTCATTTATTTATTTTAAGATGCAAGGCAAGTGTCAGGAGTCATTTTGCCTGCTTCTGTGAAAGCCTCTATGTCAGACAGCATCAAGTCAGGCCAGGGTCTACTGGCAGATTTCCTGGCCTGCTGACCTATGGAATGATAAGAGGGGATACACTTGAAGCTAAGGGGAGGGGTCAAATGTTCTGTTAATCTTGGAGGAAGGAACAGGGGGAATAGGAAGGCTTCCGGACTGGTACGGATATTGAAGGTACATCAACCATTGTCTCTGCTGGCTTGTGACTTTGTTTCCCACAATACTGTAAGGTATATAAAATGTAAGAGAATTAAACTCCAGGCTGCCACAGTATTGACTGAACAGCCCTCCTGATTTCTAACCTTTGTCTCTCAATCTTCTTTTTTGTCCCTCCTGTAATCACCTTTACTCCCCACTCAGAGGACTGACTGTTCGACGTTGTACCGGCTGAACCAGTACAGGTAAGAGTGGCATGAAGAACAGTGAAGATCTGGAATTTTCTGGGGCTGCAGAGAAAATGGAGGGCAATGATACAGGAGCAGGCAGGGTGGGGCCGGAGATAGAAGGCAGAGCAGGCTTCTTGTCAGCAGCTCCCCAAGTCTGGAACCCTCCAGAGGCAGTAAACAAAGCAGCTTGCCAAATCCTGCCAGTAAACGGCTATTTCCTTTCCTAACAGAACAATTTGATTTACTGAATGTTTACAGTCTGGCCACAAAAAGGCAAATCTAGGAGAGCTTTGAAAGCCAACACGCCATCGTTAAAATCTCATAAAGTAGATGGTACGACGGGTCTTGTACTGTGTAATGCTCATCACAGAAATACGTGTTTTAAAACTCTGTGACTGATGAGTTCGCCAGCAGACTCATAGGAAGGTTGAATTTAAATTCAGATACCTAGTTCCCTCCATAGGCCTTCTTTGAACCCTTTGCTGCGAGCATCCAGTTGTGACTAAATCTGCCACCTACTGGCTATTTAAAACAACATAAAACAAAACCTGGCAGAAGTGGTGGTGGTGGTGGTGGTGGTGGTGGTGGTGGGCGGGTGGGTGTGGGGTAATTGAAAAAAATCTAGTCGCAGTTCTTTTCAAAGTACTCATTCCCCGACCTAGCAACTTCCTGTGTGGAAGGCACTATCAGCCTTGGAAATTCAAGGAGGCAATGCTTTGCTGGTGCCCACGGATGCTGAGAAGTAATGGCCTCCACCTCCCTAGTACGTTTGCCCAGACACCTGTTTTGTCTCAGTCAGCACAGAGTTGTGCCCCTGGGTCCCAAATTTAGAGATCGAAAAAGAGTTTTTCTACCGCTCCACCGTCTTCCGCCCACTTCTTCCGTAATCCACCCCATTTACCTCGGCATATACAGAAAACAGGCTCTCTAGTTCTAAGTGGGAGTCAGCCCTTCACAGCTCACCCTTCCTGACCATTCACAGAGAGCCTCCTCAGCTCAGTCCTGACCTGGGCCATTAAAAGGATCCTCTTCCCCACAGAGAAGGAGGTGTAAATGATCTGAATGATGCTTTTGTAAACACAGTCGCCTCCCTCCTGCCACCCAGAAGCTGGGAACGCTGTCCCCACACCACTGGAAACAGTTTGAGCAAAAGGCCAAGACTAGAATTTCTTGAGAGCACAGTCCTAAGTCCCCTGTACCACCTGGTCACATTCAGCTGCAAGATACAGATTTCCTAAACAGGACACAAAACAGGACATAAAACGAAGGGCTGGAAAAAGTCCACTGCACTGGAAACAGAAATGTCTGATTTCTCAAAAATGAATAAGGGAAGTAAAAGAGATACTCTCTCCAATGTCAGAGGCTTTCTGTGAGTGTGAGATTAACAAGGGATAGGTATTCAGAAGCTTTCAAGTTGAACTGTGCAAACTTATCATCTGTAGTGGGACCAAGATGGCAAAGTACCAGCCATTACATATGAAGAGTTCATGTAATTCATTATGGCAGCTAATGCAACAGAAAAAGTAGCCAAAACTTTGAATTCTAGGTATCAGGGAAAATCCAAATGGCCAATAAACACTACAAATATATTTAATATCAACACCCACATGGAGTCAAATTGCAACCACAGTAAGGTAACACAAACCAAATCTACCATATTTGACAAAAAAAGAGTCCTGTCTGGTAATACCAAGTGACAGTACAATGAGAACTGCCTGGTTCCCTGGCAGGTATTGGTGCAGTCACTTGGAAAAGTGACTACACACGAGTATAAAGTTGCAGCCTGTCTCTGAGGACTACATCAACATACCTGGGGACAGATTCACCAGTCCACATGCAATCATAGACACAAGGTTTGTTAATATCCTCAATCCAAAACTAGCCAACAGTAAAATGAATATGTCAGATTTTGTAGATTTCGAGAGAAAAAAACCATTCAGGAGCAGCCATGGATACATGGAATTGAGAAAAATGTATAAGACACACAGATACTGCCTTCATTAAGATTCTGTTTGTATGAGGTTTGAAACAGGCCAAGCCAGCCTATATCCTCTAGGCCCGCATCCGTGGAAGACAAAAGCTGGTTCAGAGCAAAGGAGAGAAGAAATGCACACACAGGAGAGAAGAAATGCACACAGGAGAGAAGAAATGCATCAGCTGTGGATGGAGAAGAAATGGGGCATCCTAGGAACAATGGACCATTTCATGACTGGCTCTGTGTCTGTCCACGGGACCTTAAGTCTGTGTGGTTTTCATTTACATCATTTCGTTATTAAAAAGATAATGGGAACAAAATCCCATCTGGGTCAAAGGTCTCTGGACATACCCTGAAGACAAAAGGATGGAGATTCCACTGGAGTGGTGTAGGGTGCCAGTTGGTATTTACAGATTGTGCTCTGAATTGAACATTAGAGAAAAGCCAGAAGTGGGGGTTACTTGAAAGACTGAGGCAGGAGGCTTGCCTAGACTGCATATTTGAGCTCAAGACTAACCTACACAGTGTAGTGAAACCCTGTCTCAAAACAAAGATAAAAATCCAGTTCCGTTTCTGGCCCCCTGGCATGTGAACAACAAGAGTTATTTAGGAAAGAGGTGCTGTTCTAGTGAGCTTACGGAACATCCAGTTGGTTCCTGCCACGGAGAAGTTAGCAGCTGCTAGAACCTGCACACAATAGGACATTAAATATCTTGCAGGAATCCCAAACCAAACAGCAAGGTTGACAAATTCCTTGGAGCTGCACCTCGGACACAAGGCGGCGCTGTACTCTCTCATACAGCAAAGGTGGGCTTTACCGGGACTAAGGTTCTCCTGTGTCTTTATTGGCTGTTACAGAATGAGTGGCAGGCAGATTGGTTATGAAAATATGGCCTCTGACGGAGAGAGGGACGAGATCCCAGGGAACGTAGACTCGGCAGAGCCTCTTCCGGCACCCCACCTCTCTCTGCAGGGCCCCAGCTGGAGAAGGGGATGGCAAATCCACTCGCGATGCCTAAAGAGGAGGCTGCGGGGCGGCGGCCCCCTTGCGAGCTGTGTGTGACTGCTTCTCCTAGGTGCAGTAGGCAGTACGTTTCTGCGTTTTCCCGACAGGTGGCGCTGTCCTATTGGTAGGCCACCTGACCTCGCTGGTTTTCTTTGGAGCCGCTTGACTGTAGCAGCAGTAAACACTAAAGGCTCCCACCTCCCCTCTGCCTTCCCTGCCTCAGGCTGTTGTCGTCCCCCCCCACCCCCTGCCTCTGAGCTGTCCTAGCTGGTGGCTGTCATCCCGATGGTTACTCTTACTTTCTTGTCCAGCAAGCTCCCTCAGGCCATTCTAGCATAGAAACAGCTTCCTCCGCACTCCAACACCCTAGAAAGGGCATTGCTGGATTGCAGTACTGGAATACAGAATTCCTTATGGACTCAGTTCTTTCTTCAGGAGTAGTTGGGTGGGTGTTTTTATTGATGGTGGTTATGGTTGGTGGTGGTGGAGGTTATTTGGTTGGGTTGGGGATGGAGTGGGTTGTTCATTTGTTTGTTTGTTTTGAGATTAGGACTTGTTCTATAACCTAGACTGGCCTCAGATTCACAGCTAACTTCCAGCCTCAGCCTCTCAAATGCTGGGTTACAAGTTGAGCCACAACACCAGACCTCAGGGTCCAAGCCCAGGCTTTCTGTCACAAGGCATAGCACATATATTCAGTTCATCGTCATGAAAACCAGTCAGAGTATCAGAGTGTACACTAGAGACTTGATACATGAGCCTTCTCAGAAAGATAGAAGCTTGGAGTTTGCAGATGATGGACTCATTAGACTCCTGTGGCCAATAAGCTGTAGTTTTAGTTTTCTTGTGCCCCGCCCCCCAACAGAAGACATCTATATGGAATTAGCTGAGAACAGAAAGTATCTCTTGGGGGCCTAGTGACTGCTATTCCAGAGAAAGAGTGTGACCCTACTTGCTTAGGAAAATGGGTGCCACATTCTTGTTCATTCGCTAGGTGGAGGGACAAAGGAATTCCTGGCAAGTTTTGTTTGGTTTTGTTTTCTCTCTGCAGACCTACATTCCAGCTCTGCCCTGTACAGAGAAGGTTGGCCTTTAAGGACTTTATTCATGCACGGCCTTGACTTTGGGTCCATCCTGTTGGTATCGTGGCAGGCAGGTGAATAAGGTCATCGTATCAGCACCAGTGGCTTCGTCTCTTCCAGACAGTGTCTATCATGGCTCGGCTCTGCAAAAGATCTCTGTCCAGCTAGAGGTGAATATGGCACCAGCCACTGCAAAGCCTGGGTGTTCTGCCAGCCCTTGCTGATGTCTTTCTTTTTTTTTTAGTTTTTATTTATTTAATGTATGAGTGCTCTGCTGCGTATATATCTTCAGGCCAGGAGAGGACATCAGAACCCATTACAGATGGCTGTGAGCTTGAACACATGGTGACGTGGTTGTTTGAAATTGAACTCAGGACCTCTGGAAGAGCAGCCAGTGCTCTTAACCGCTGAGCCACCTCTCCAGTCCCTCTTGCTGATTTCTTTAGACTTCCTTATCTTTGTAAAGTCCTGTTCTGTGAGAAGGCCATCTGTCCCCTCACTTTTCCTTCACCGTTATCCTCATTTGAATGTGGAATGAATTCCACTCCCTGTGCCCACATATAGACATAACACCTAGAGCTAAGCTCAGTGACGGAGATGAGACACAACGGAGAACAGCCAGCTGATCACCCATGAAGGTCCACAGCCTGTGAGGACAGAACCCAGTTGGGGAAGGACCATGTGAAGCATTCCAGTCGCAGACCGCCAGGCGTGAGGGAGGGAAGGAGGGAAGGAGGAGGAGGAAGGGAAGGAGGGATGTTTTGGGCAGCTGTGTCGAAAGGAAAGGAGGCCATGTGGTAGGACCTACAGATGGGCTGTGGTCAGTGCACTCGGAGACACTGCTGGGGGCCAGAGTCTGGAAACAAACAGTCAGGTTCCCACTGAAGAAAGGGCAATCTGGCAAGGATAGAGAGATAGAGGTGGCAAGCTTGGGAACAGGGAGGCCTGGCGAGGGGAGGGGGATGCTTCTGGGATACGAGCGGATGTAGGCCATACACTAAAGCAAATGGGAGAGTAGGGGAGTGGAAGAAATAAACAAAGTTGCTAGGAAGCAGACCTTGCTGCTGGGTACCCTTGCTATACCAGCACTGTTGGAGACTGGAGACTATATTGTGAGTTCTAGGCCAGCTTGTACCACATAGTAGAACTGTCTCCAAACAACCACACGACCAGCACTACCACCACCATCATCATCTTCTTCATCATCATCATCACCATCATCATCACCATCATCACCTTCATCACCATCATCATCAACAACAACAACCATTTACTAATACATTGGAAGTAGGAAGGAGAGAAGGATGAGTCTGGAAATGGACTTTTGATCAGATGGCTATGGCCTTCTCCACGACAAGAGAGGCAATGTATTTCCACACTGTATATTTTCGTCCTTCTAAAAGCATTTACTTATTGTATGTGTCTGAGTGTTCTGCCTGCATTTAAGTCAGTGTACCACATGTGTGGCTGGAGCCCATGGAAGTTAGAAGAGAGGTGAGGTCCCCTGGAACTAGACATTTGTGAGTCATCATGTAGGAGCTGGGTCCTTCAGAAGAGCAGTCGGTGCTCTTATCCACTGAGACATCTCTCTGGTGATGGGCCTCACAGAATGTGCGCTAGTCATCTTCAAAGAAGGCATGAGCCAGGAATTCGGATGAGCCTGCCATGTGTCTGTACTAAGGATGTGAGCAACAGTCACAATGCTGACTGTCTCATGACTGCTGTCAGCCCTAAGGCTCTGTGCTAGGTCCTTTATGGCAAATATTTTGACCCAACAGAATGCTCACAGCAACTCTATGAGGTTCCAACTTGAGAAGAATTCAGTAACTTGTCCCCATGCCACCCCATCTAAAAAAAATGTCCTCATGACTAGAAATCTAGTCATCAAAACTCAAGGTCCAGAGAGGTTCCTTAATCTTTCCTTAAGCAAACAGCCCAGTTACTGTCTATTCAAAGACTTCATTTCCACCTTCCGAAAAGGTAGCCTTACAGCTGCGGGTAAGATTATGATTCGATGCCTTTCCTGACTCCGGCTGTCCATTTGCAGGAGTTCTGAGGTTTCCCCACAGACCTCCCAAGGGTAAGGCTGACAAAAGGAAGCAGTTTTTAACTACATCCTAAGTGATCATCACAAAGCTCTGTGTGGGACCCCCACATGATGGCACACTTCTGTAATCTCAGGTCCTGGGAAGCTGAGTCAGGGGAATTACCAGGAGTCTGAGGCCAGTCTGATCGACAAAGCAGGTTCCAAGCCAGAAAGGACTGTATTACCAGACCCTGAATTGTATTGTCCACAAAACCTAGAAAACATGGACAAGAACATCCATTTTGGGGTGCAACCTGCACCCTAAAGAGTGAAAACACAAATTAAATAATTAATTTAATTTGCTAGCTTTAATACACACACACAGACACACACACAGAGACACAGACACACAGACACACACACAGACACACACACAGACACACAGACACACACACAGACACACACACACACAGACACACA
>JANHMN010000016.1:67137846-67157481 GCA_030674055.1 Rhabdomys pumilio | reverse complement strand
ACACACACACACACACACACACACACACACACACACGCTTGTCCCTTTATCCTTTTGTACACATCAGAGCCAGGTACAAATATCTATAATCACCTGGAACAAAATACCTTTTGCATATTGTTAACCATATTTCCATACTTGCTTCTGTTCTTTTTAGCATGTTTCCTTTCAGGTAAAATTAACACACAAGGAAATGTGCACATCTCGTGTAGGATGTATTTTTATTCCAGTTACTGCAGTGAATTAGCACATTTTGTTTCTCAAGTTGATAATGTATCTATTCTCCTAAGAGTGCAAGACTGGGCCTGCTGGATCAGAGTCAATGTATCAGCAGGGCCAGCTCCTGGAGGCTCCTGAAGCCACACCAACACCTGGGCTCTATAGTTCCCTGGCCTCCGGTACCTTCTGACATCCTGCTTTCTTTTTAGAAGGATAACCCAGCTGCTCCCTCCATCTCAAGAACTTCAAGGTAAGTGCAGCTGTAAGGCATCTGTCATGCGAGGGGACATTCAAGGGTTCTGTGAACTCAGATGTGGTCATGCTGGGAGTTACCATTCTGCCCACCACCAGCATCTTTAATGAGTTTTTACAAATGTTTCCACTGGGTAACCCAAACTCCCCTCGGGATGCAGAGTGCTCCATCAACCCGTGGAAATCTCTCTCGGGCCCCTTTGCAGTAAGTCACTTCTGCTCTACCCACCAGAGGCGAGCACTTGTCTCTTCACTTCCTGCTGAAAATAAAATAACAGTGCTTCAACCTTTGACCCTGGCTTCTCCTACTTAGCAAGGCATCCTGGGACTTGTCCATACCATGTCAGTATCATAGGCGATTTTTAAAAAAAAAAAATTGCTGAGTAATATTTCAGCTAGACAGACCTTAGTGAACTTACCCTGGTCCCCTCCTGTTGATGGCATTATGATCTTTGTTGCTGACATTGCTTGTCCCTCGGCCTTTAATAACCTCCTTGCCACCGACCTGTGGAACTAACATAAAGTCACAGCCATAGGCCATCCAACAAGCAGTGTGGAAAAACACATTGCAATCCACTGCCACACCTCAATTCAGGGGGCTGCTCCCTCCTCCCTACCCTGTACATACTTCGGCCTTTGTCCTTGACTGTTTTATGATCTCACTTGTTTATGGATTTAGCTCCTGTTACTGGAACCCACACCACCGAGGACGTGAAGCAGGGGGTTTCACTCTGTCTTATACCTGGGGCTGCCTAGAGCGGGAGAGGCGCAGGTCTGGCAAGTTGAAACTAATTCTACCGTTCTCATCATTAACATAATGATCCTCGTGTGTTCTGAATAAAATGTCCCCACAAAGCACTTGTCACAGAGCAAGTTTCTAAAATAGGGGGATAGAACTTGTCTGTGGAAGACACAGAGGAGCCTGTGATGACGTTAGCCGCATACCATAAAGCCAGGGTTTCTTTTCATTCTTAGAGGACGGAAAGATTTGCTGTTTCAAAAACAGACATGACCATGAGAGACAGATAAGCAGGGAGCTCCACTTCCCACTTGCCCTACTTTGCTTTCTATTGCTGTGATAAACACCATGTAGGGCATGAGAGGGTTTACCTTGTCCTATACTTTACAGCCATCACCAGAAGACAAGACAGGAACTCAAGTTGGGGAGGGACCTGGGAGGAGGAGTTGAGGAAGAGGCCAGGGAGGAATTCTGCTTACTGCTTTGCTTTCCTTGGTACATTCAACTTGAATTTTTATACAACCCATGATTATCTGCCCAGGAGTGGGTCCACCTCTATCAATTATTGGTTAGAAAATGTCCCACAAGCTTGCCTAAGGGCCAGTGAAAAGACCAGCCATTGAGGGTCTCTCTTCCCAGATGACTATAGTGTGTGTTAAGCTGACACAATGTGTCAGGCTAACTGGCACAATTTTTGTCTTTGGATAGCCCCAATATTTCATAGTAAAACCTTAAAAGCCCCAGTCTATAATTTTTTTCACCAATTTAAAAGTCCATGTTTTCTTTTAAAATCCAATCAATGTTTTTTAATTATTGATTCCTATAAAAATTAAAATAAGTTATATACTTTCGTAGTCCAAGAGAGAAGAATCAGGACACAGTTTCAATCAGATCAAAGCAAACAGTGGATTTAACTCAGTGTGCAGCACTTAGGAGTCACACAGGAGTCCAAAGAGCTTGGGTAGCCACACCTCTACAGCTCTGCCATGCTCATGCAACTTGTCTTGTTTGCTCAGGACGACTCCACGCCACACTTGCCACTGTCCTTGGTGGCCATCCCATAGCCTTGTCATGTCCACACCCCACAGTCCAATATGCTGGAGTCTCCATGGCAACTGAGGTTGCATTTTCACCAATGGCAATTTTCTTTTTAAGGACTCCAACCCTGCTACATATTGCCAAGCCTCAGCTTCTCTCTTTCATGACCCTTCAACTCTAGGCTCTTCATAACAACTGAGACTATACTTTCACATTATGGACTCTCCCAGCATCTTACATTTCAAGTCTCAGCTGTTCTCCACGACTCCTCCAGTACTTCCCTGTCATTACAGGCTGAGACTGCTGAAATCAAGTGCTTATCCATTGTACAGCTGCTGAGTTACAGTGAACACTGAATGTGCAACCTCTGGGGACATCTACTGTGCTGGCAAGATCATTGGTTGGGGAAAATGGGATTTTGCAAGTTAGGATGGGGCTGTGTGGAAAATTCTGAAGGAATCAGAGATTCAGAAGGAATTTCTGAATTCTGATGTCGTGCTTATGAATTGAAATGGTTTCTCTATCCCTGCCGGCCTCACACCATGATGTGAGAAGTGAGTAGTGACCTCTTCACATAATGTGAGCAGCCTCTCTACTTAGGTCTAGGGACCTAGGCCTGCATTGCCGCGTATACCATAATGACCTCCCGAGGGCAGTTGCCAGGTAAGACGATGCTGAGTCTCTCCAGGACTTAGACTCGCCACTTCACTTTGCTTTTAGACTACAAGCTAGAGTCCAGCAGGCCTCTGGAGGGGAGGCACCAAGTCTGACTCATGAGGAGATGTGTTCTGGTTCAAAAGAATGTCCTGAGTTTTGTAATTAATACAAATATAAACCCACTAAATAGAACTGTTGAGTTAAATGTACAAGATACTTGTGGAAGGGACATAAACATGGGTCTGAATGAATTTATTGATATACTTCCCAAAACAGAGAGTTTTTATTTAACAGTATAGCTCAGGGAGTTAAGAATGAGGCTAACAGTTTGACCGGTTGACTAAAACGTGGACCAAAAGGTGGTCCGCCGGGAGCAAGTTAGAAAGGTCTGATCTCCTTGAGGTAGTGCTAGCATAGAAAGGATTCAAAGGTATACAGAAATTGCAATGCCACCACAGAGTAATCAGTAAGCCTCTTCCAACATACTGGGAGGGTTCAGAAGATATATTGCTGACCAATGCTTTGAACACTAGGTTTTTGACCAGAGCCACAGCCCCTTGAAAAGTTCTGTGAAGAATCTTCTCTATTGGCCAGAACTTACTGTAAGAACCACTGTCTTACAGTTGGAAATGAAATGAGAATAACTTGACCTGAGGATGATAGGGACCAAGTAGTGACACTGTAAAATATGGCTACCAAAGTAGACATCAAAGGCAAGGCAACAGTGAGAGTGTGCTGTATTGTGGAGACTCCGACCCTGAGCTGAATGTACTGTTCCTACAGGCAGATAGATAAGATGTCTACTGGGTTCATGTTTGATCTGGACAAGCAGAAAACTTTCATGCCAGTTGAACAATGGTGTATCTCAAATCGTAGAAACAGGATCAGTGGTACTCAGTCAATCTCAGAACACTAAGAAGAAAGAGAAGCCAAGTTCCTTCTAGGATGACCCCCCACACTAGGCATTTATGTCGTTAATATCTCTCCTAGGCTTTGTCAAAGGGAACGGTGTGGTTTTGTTACCCAGTGTAACTGTCCACTGGGGACAAAGAAATAATCAGACTCTTAGGAAAGTACGGTTTTGAACCAACACTGATTTCATAAGAACCAAAACATCATAAAGCTCCCCAGTCAGAGTAGACTTTATGAAAGTCGTGTGATCCACGAAGTTTCAGCTAAACTCTGACTCACAGTGGGAGAGGTCGATCCATCTTGTGGTCACTCCTCCAGTGATGAGATGAATAACCAGCACAGACTTCCTTAGTGATTGGCAGAATCCCCATACTGGTTCTCTGAGGTAGAGAGAGTATGGAGACAGGGCTGCTGTGGGGAAGGCTAGAGAGTCTCTGCAGCAGCCTCTGCATGGGAGCTGCAGCCTCTGCATGGGAGCTGCAGCCTCTGCATGGGAGCTGCATTCTTGACAGGGTCATAGAGACCAGTGTCACCAACAAGGGCTAACACATAGGTGATGCCTCGTGCCACAGCTCCATACAGTTCTCTGTCGACTCTTATGAAGGATAGACCAGTGAATCCTGGAGTCTGGCAGCGGTGAGAATGGCAGGAGTAGCAAAGTGGGGATTCCAGTTGCAGCTGCTCTGCCCGATGTGATTTTGTTGCCCGAGCAGATATACCCATCCCTGGGCACTTGCTTATGCGGCTGTGGATCTGACAAGTGCCCTTCCTACCCTCCCTGCCAACAAGTCCCACCCGAAGCAGTTTAATTTCAGTTGTCAAAACTAAATATACTTTCACTCTTCAGCCCTGGGGATATATCAGCTCTCTAACCTGAAGTCACAGTTTAGTTCACCTTCTGCTTCCATGAGAAATTACTGATTCTTTATCTCAATGGGGTGAAGCTGACTGGACCTGGTGGACATGAAGTGGCGTCCATTCTGGCGTCATTAGAGAAGCATTTGTGTGTCTCATAAATCTGACAAAAATCGATATTTTCTGCCTCGTTGAAAAATTTCAGAGTCCAGTAGTACGAACTATGGCAAGGACAAGATAGGCTTCTGAAGGTGAAGGGCAAGTCACTCTAATCTCCTACAACCAAGGAAGAGGTAACTTGGTATTCTCTACAGACTGGCATGTGAGTGGAATCCAATCACTAGTCTCCTGGGTAAGCCTCATCCCTGAACAGGGTTTAACCCCCAAGGAGGTTTGGGTCCCATGTTGTCAGCTAGATGTATAGGACAGGTGTGGTAGGTTGCTTCACAGTGATTCCTTATCCTGCTCCAGAAAAAGCCTTGAAATCACTGTCATAGTGGTGTCCCATCCTGCATAAAAAGCGTCATGTAAGGTCTGTGCAGCCTCCCATCATCCTGTCTGAGGAAACCAACCTTTCCTTGTGTGCCGGCCAATCACATTTTTTCTCATAATCTTTTCTCCCGGCAGGCCTCCTCTCTCCCTACTAGTCTATCTTGGCTCTAACTTCTGATGAGTTAAAACCTTGGTGACATAAAAGAGGTGCTTATGGTAGCTTCCCTGCTTCCTGGTCTGTTGGAGGCTTGAGGTCTTTGTGTTCACAGATAAGCACGGGGGTGGGAGGGGGACCTGAAAAGTTAAGCACACAGAGTCGTTCCTTCAAGGGAAGAGATGCAAGACCTGTTCTCCACCCAGAAAGCTGGAGTGGACATGCTTATTAGCCTCCTGACATTTGTACAACCTGAGCAGTTAGTCATTTTCCTGCACTGGACCCTCCCCAGACCCCTGTTGTAGATTTGCTTTCCTCAGTCAATCTATAGAACCGATTACAAAGAATTTCTATAAGTTCCATCTGGTCTGTATTTGGCTTTCTTTTTTCCTTAAGGAGATTTGTGAATGCTTGCTGTGCATACAAGATTTAGTTAGTTATCACCAGAATAGTTTTTGCCAAATTATGCTGTGCCTAAATATATCTAAAATAAACCACTTGGCCTCCTGAAGTGAACTAACACTGGCTACTGAGTCCTGTTGAGCTGAACTGCCTTCTTGCCTCCCATGGTTTGCCTCTCTGCAGCTATTAAGGTTGCAGAGACTCTTACACTGGTTGACTTTTCTATTGCCCTCACCGAGGTCTCACTACCATCTCTTGATGACCCTTGCCACGAGTTACTATTTGTTTAGGGACATGAACTGCATTAGCGTGACCTTCCTCCTCAGTAGCAGTTGTGGGCTGAATGTAGGTTTACCTGCAAATGTAGGTAAAATTGAATAAGTTGTCCTCGTATCTGTGAGAAGGTGCATCTGCTTTCCCATCATGGCCAGAGTTATGCTGGGCTTCTCAGAGGTGATGATAATATTCTCTGGGGAAGATAATGAGGGGCTCTCCAGGCCTCCCCAGTCTTCCCTGCCTTCCATGGCCGCTAGACTTCTAGACATCTTTTGTGCCCTCTTTGCCAATGCCAAGTGTCCAACCTGGTTTCTTGGCAGGTATGTCAGAATGTCAGTTGAGACCTGGTACAGTCTTTCTCCAGGATCTCATCGTGCATTTAAAGCAAGTTCCTGCAGGCTTCTCTGGAGCTGCAGGCATCCATGGCATCTCCAGTCATGGCTGTCCTGACTTCAGCTCTCATTTTACCCTTTGTTTTGCTCTTCTCTCCTCTGGGTCCTAACTGTTAAGGACAGTGAATCTACTAGCTTTATCTAGATGGCCTGGGGTCCTATTTGTAATTTTTGGAATTTTCTTCTTATGCCAGGGGCTGACTGGGTGATGCAACCTTGCCTCACTAACTTTCCCTCAGGAGCTGTAGGATATAGTTAATCCACCTTTCTCCAATAAGGGGCTTTGGGGATTTCATTCTTATATGTGTTCATTCCTCTTACTGCACAAACATCTCACCTGCTTCCCTTCCTCGGTTATTCTGTGAGGAGGGCAGCCAGCAGCAAGACGTCTGGGCAGGGAGCGCAGGGAGAATTGACAGTGGCTTTTTCTAGGTGTGTCTATGAAGGTGTTTCAGAAGGGGCTGGCACATGGGTCAGTGGACTGAGTCTGGAAGACCAGCCTGCAGTGTGGGTGGGCTCTGTCCAATCAGATGGGGCCTAGACAGGAGAAAGGAGAGTCCCTCTTGTGCTCTTCTGTGTCACTCCTGCATCCCCAGGGTTCTGTAATTTTCCACTGATCATGAAAACGGCCCTTTAAAACAGTCACTTCCTTGTGCTTCAAGATACTTTTCCTCATACAAGATACGGTCAGTAGTTTGCTTCATTTCACATCACTCTGCACCCGGCAGATTCTATCCATGTGGTAAGTGGGATAAGAGGCTGCAGATAGGGGTAGGCATGTTATTCAAGAGAAGGAAGGGGCCTACTTATGTTTTCAGAGTAGGAATTAAAGGTTCAGGAACCTATTTATCGCTTGTCCCTGTGACAGGCCCTGTCTTCTTCAAGGAGTGATCACAGCCACTTCCCACTGGAGCCACTGGACAGAGGAAGAGTCTCAGCTTTAAGGAGAAGCCACCAGTGACTAGACTGTGGTTTTCTACATGATTCTGACAGCTTAAAGTAAGCAACTGGTAATTGTCAGTCAAGGTGTGCTCCACACCTGGCCCCACTCAGCCTGAAGGGCTAGATCATAGACTATTGATCTGACCTAATTCCCAGCCATCTCATTTTTTATGTAGATAATGTACATAGGCATACAGAGACCAGGAGTCAGTGTAGACTGTTTTCTTTGCATCCTCCATCTCACATTTTTGAGACAGGATCTCATTGGACTTGAAGCTCACCTATTGGCTAGACTGGCTTGCCAGCAAGCTCTAGGGATATCCCATCTCTGCATCCTCAGTGTTGAGATTGTAAGAACACATCACCATGCCCAGCTTTCAGAAAGTCCTTGTGAGCTCTGGGGATCTGAGCTGAGGTCCTCAACACTTGGACACAAGCACTTTACCAAGGATCCCCTCCCAGCCCTTTTCTTGCCTGTTTTAGGTATTAGTTGCTGACTGAAACATGGCTTTCTAGCAAGTCAGCTGCCAAATAGAACACAAATGCCGACCATCCTATCCAGCCTTGCCCTGTCCAGTCCGTCCTCAGATCCAGCACTACACCATTTTCTGCTTAGAGAAGGACTCCTTGCTCCCAGCTTATTGCTTCTGCAAGTGGGAACCTTAAGCAGAATCAAGCTGAAAAACATTGGACTGGAAGAGGAAGAGTTACATCAGTAAGACTGAAGCTCAGAAGCCATGATCTGAGACTTTGGTCTCAGAGGTGCATTTTCTGTCACTACCTGTCTGCCTGGAGCCTCTCCTCCAGGTACATGCTGATAATGATCCTTCCTGGGGCCTCTGCATCATCAACCCTTGCAACCTAACTACACTATTGTAAGAGCTGACTCCTCTGCCCCAGTACTGCCCCCTCTCCCATTCTTGATCTACTGAATCCAAGGCAGGGCTGTCTGTGTACTCAGCAGGGCTCAGCAGGAAATGGAAACCTGGTACCCCAGTGAATAGAACAGTGAGGTGAAACACTGAAGCAAGTACAGTCTTCTGGCTCACTGGGACATCTGCAACTCTCCTTACTAGCACCTGCAATGCCACATGAGGGCACTTTCCAGGGATCCTGTCTTGCACAAAGTGGAAGAACTTCACTGCTACACCAATATTATTAGAAATAGAAACTGCCATGCAGACAGTGTGAGTTCAATAGCAAATGTCACGTAGAAGTCTTCCTCATAAAGTGGAGAGAGCCTGAGGGGAAAGAAGATGAGGAAAAGGTATGGGGAGGGAGATGAACAAGGTACATGGAAAGAACATGAGGAAAGTTTGGAGGGGGAGACACTGAGAGATTCATCAGCTTCAAATCAGAAGAAAGAGCAGGCCCTTCTGTCGGGATTATTGGAGTTATCCAGGGTCTACCGATCTTGCATCACTCATGAAAGTGGTATGTTTTAAGAGTCATCTTTATGTGTTGAGATAATTTTTTCTCTAATTTCTTAAATGGTACAAAATTTACTTTGATTTCAAATTTAAGGTTTTCATTGGTATGAGCTTCTTATTGATATAAAAGTGAAATTAATATTGTTACTCTCATAGGCATTGTGCCTATGTAACACATTTAGGAATATAAGGCTTAGAGTCAGTCTTTCTTTAACTTTTTAAACTGATTTGAGATGGTTAGCCTGTGAGTTAAGGGCCTATAGCAAGTTCATGGCTCTGAGTTTATTGTTAGGGTGTTTTCTATATTTTATTTAGAAATAGCTGAGAGGAGTTAACAGACAACAGTCCAGATTGCCTTACATGGATAGTTGGTTTTCAAAACGTCAGAAGTCCACAGAATTGACATTACAAACATTTCTGTTCATTTTGATTAGAGACCTGTCTGCTCCTGACAGCTTCCTGTCTTGGATTCTAAGAAGAAATTGAGCATCCTTGGAGTTACTCCAGTTGTGGTGAGACAGCCACCAGGCAAGAATTGCCTCTCTCCATCTACAGACAAATTACTGTCCAGAAAAGGACACACTTGCAGAATCGTCGACTGATTATATCTGCCAAGACAGAGTAATCAGCCCTTAATAATTCTGCATCACTAGGTTTGTCAGATGATCCTGGGCCAGAAGGCTGAAGATCAGATGCTCCAACATTCTGTAGTATAGGGACTGTCCAGGTGTTCAGTGGTCTCTACAAATTGACTAAGTTTTACAAGCTATGTTTTGTGCTTCCCATAATTTCAGTTAACTTAGTCATTCTGGATTTCAAACAGGGTTGAATACTTATAGTCTCATAGCCAACACCGGCTATTTACTTTGAGAGAACAGATTTGAGAGGATGGTTTTCAGCTGACATTCATTCTAAAGCCAAGAAAAAAGCCAGGTTCAGAACTAAGTCAGGAGAGATAACAGAGGTTCTGGTTAGTCAACAAAATGATGGGTATTAGGTCTATCTTGTACCTTACTGTCCCAAATTGGCATAGTTATGCTTTAATTGTATGTTGAGAGAAAAGTTTTATTTTAACAGAGTGATATGTAGGAGGAGCTAAGGTGGGAGGAGAAAGGAGAGGAGGAGCTAGGTGATGAGAGAGACAGAGAGAGAGAGAGAGAGAGAGAGGAACATGGAGGCAGATGTTCGCGTGTCTCTGCTATATCTAGGTTGGGTATTGGGTTACACTTCTGATTGTATGGGCATCTTGTTATTGGGTATTACCAAACTTATGAAGCCTTTGATTAGCATTTAAAAAAATTGTATAAAAGCAAAAAGGAGAAGGGGATGGAATGGGGTTTTCTAGGGAGGTAAAATGGGGAAAGGGGATGGCATCTGAAATGTAAATAAAATGTTCAATAAAAAATAAATTAAAAAGGAGATAATTTTTTTCTCATATAAGATATGAGTAAGTGCCCTGTTAATTTGTAAACCTGTGGTGTCTTTGTGCACTTTGTCCCTGGGACAAGAGTAGACGGTAGGAAGGGATAGGGGCAGGGTCATTCCATGCACAGCTGACAGTGGAGAAGAGGGACACATCTTCACTTACAGACTATGAATAAGGGCTCAAGAGTCTGTTTGTCATCCCATGAAGATCCCTGTCTATGTCATTCTGACACCAGAGATTTCTTCCTCCTTAATCATTTTTAAATTAACTTATTTTATGTGTAACGGTGTTTTGCCTGCACGTATGTCTGCTCTGTGTATGTGCCTGGTGCCTGGAGAGGCTAGAAAAGGGTGTCAGATCCCCTGGGGCTACAGCTGTGAACCACCACATGCGTGCCAGCTCTGTTTCCCCCATTAATCTTAAGGAGAAGAAAGAGCCAGTTCTCTAATCTCCTTTGGCTACTATCAGTTGGCATACAACACTGGCCATAACCTGTCCTTGGGGGTAGTAATTGCTTTCTGCCTGATATATCAAGACAAACTGAGATTGGTTGGAAACCATCTATGAACATCAAGTTGAAACAGTTTTTATTTAGGGCCTGGGGCCCAGGATCTAATCTTTTTTTTTTTTTTTTTTTTTTTTTTTTTTTTTTTTTTTTTAAAGACAAGGTCCTTGCAGTGACTGGGTTTAAATAAGCACTAGAAAGCTCCAGGTAGGCTTTCTCACAGGTCAGTCTGTGATGAAAGTAACATTTGGTGGCCAGAATACTTACACTGCTGTTTGACTTTGTGGGCACAACTCCTCAAGAGGTTAAATCTGAATTTGGGGGGGTGGGGTGGGAGGTTATACTTGAGTGGACATGGTGTCACTAAGCTAAGGCAGATTGAAGGATTCCTTCTCAGGAGCAGTAGTGGGAGTAGGCACTGGGACTATTATAGCTGCAGGTTGTAATTCCATGGATATGGCCCAAGTCTGCCTTGCAGGGGTATTTCTCCCTGAACACAGACCCACTGGTGTCTTTTTATGATAGCAACCCCTTTTAGGTTGGTTTACCTCCTCTGCTTCATAGTATTACCAGTTAGGCCACACCTCTGCTATACTTTCCCTCTGGATGTTGAAGTCTAAGAGGTGTCCCAGACCTGGCCAGCCTCCTTCTCACAGCCAGTCCACTAAGGCTGCTCAGTGGCTGCAAGGAGCCCGTTGGTGAGCTTTGTATTTTCATTCAGTCTCTTGTGTTGGGTTTCAGGAGGGGATGGGGTCTCACTGAGCATGTGGTTTCTGTTGGATTTGTTGAGGACACTCCCTTCTCTTCAGCAGATTACACGTTGGCTGGAGTCCAACCCCTGCAGTTCTCAGGATCCCCTGGTTAGAAGTGAGGTGACTCAATGTGAATGATAGGGCCCTTTAAGAAGGGTTCTTGAAATCCTTTGGGCTCTGACTGACTGGGTATTGTAAAGTGTTTTCTCTCCCTTGGCTCTGGCCTCCTCCTCTCAGACACTGATTACTAACAAAGCTAAATCCACCAAGTTTGAAGTGAGAATAATGGGTTTTACTTTTTTATCCTCTGTGATTTTTTGATATTGCGGACACTTTGGATTATAAAGTGAGACCAGAACACAGTAGCCCCTTAATGGATATATAATATCTTTGTAAATATAAACATAAAAATTATCTGTGTGGGACTGTTTTGCCTGCATATATATCTATGTACCGTGTGTGCAGTAGCTGCAGAAGCCAGGAGAGAATGTTGGGTCCTCCAGAACTGGAGTTACAAATGGTTGTTAATCACCATGTGTTCAATCCTGGGAATTGAACCTGGGTCCTCTGAAAGAGCACTGAGCCACCCCTCCAGCCCGGAGTCACTTTTTTTCACTACTTATTCATATATTTTTCTCTATGTCATAGTCCTCTTTACTGGGGAATTGCAGTAATCTTTTGAAGAAGTTTTGCATTTTCAGACAAAATTTTAAATGATATTAAGTCTCATTTGGGGGCTGTCATCACACAGAGCAGAGCAAGACACAGATCCTTATTCCTGGTGAGCCTGGCATTCAAGTCTCTCCTAAAGTTTTTACATTTGAAGTCAATATTTGTATCAGCCACCTGACCCCAGGACTCTGGATCCAACTCACATACAGTGTCAACTGCTTGAACCAGATGACATCAGTCTGTCCCTAAGTCTTTCGGTTCTGTCCCTTTAAGAAAGACAGACAGCTGAAGAGATGAAGGGCAACGGCTCGCAATCTTTGGCCAGATGTTATCTGTAATTGCCTCCAATCATTAACTGCAGGAGGGAAGGACTGTGCCTCGGATGCTGAGATCATCAACAATACTATGAAAGGACTGAAAGCTGGGCGTGCAGCACAGTGAGCCCAGGAAAAGAGATGGCATGGCCATGGTGAGCCCAGGAGAAAGGACGGCACAGCCACAGAGCCTGAATCCTCAGATGTTACACCTCAGTTCCCTCGACCACCATTTTGGTTAAACTTAAGTCAAAGTCAGTGGTCTCAGCTAGGCATGGTGTAAGCCAACCCTGGAATCTAAGGCAAGAGAATTACCACAAACTCAAAGCCAGCACGGGCCATTCACATAGTCTAAAAGGATGGTATCATCTTAGCTTTTCTGCCCAAGGATATCACTTGCCTCTGCTCCCTGGGCACCTCTCTTGAAGTCATCTTCTTCTCCTAAGTCTCCACTGGGTCTCATTAAGTGCCCCTCACCTCACATTCCCAGAGTTCCTTGCTTTAGCTTCCCACCATTCCCGTTTCCCTAGCACAGCAACACAAACCTCAAGAAGTGCCTCACATCATGTCCTAAGAGCCCAGCACTCATGTCAGCTGTGTGACTCTACTGCTACGACTCCTTTCCCTTCTCCTGCTCCTCAGCCCTGTCATATCCAGCATAGCTCCTCTCTGTGGAGTCTCAGAGCTCCAGCAATTCCCTCCAGAGCACTGGGAAGCCATTCGCATGCTCTGCACAGGCTCATTATAATGAGGTGAAAAAAGAGGACGTGCGGGGTTGCATATGTAAACCATGTACTTCCTATGATTCAGAATATGAGCCTATTTGGAAATAGGGTCATTCCAGATGGATTGTGTAAGGTGGAGTAGCATGGGCAATGTGCCGGTGAATAACTGGTGTCCCTAGACCATTAGAAAAGACACAGGCACAGGACAGGACACCGGAAAGGCAGGGACGGGAAAAATACATCTATAATCCAAAGGATAGAATATGACTCGGAGCCGAAAAACGAAGGAAGGACCAGCTCTCGGCCTTGCAGAGGGAATGTAGTCCTGGCAATACTCTGACTGCAGGCTTTCGGCCTCCATGGCTGCGAGAGAATCCATTTTTGCTATTTTGTGGTCTAGTTTTTGACACATTGTAGCAACATCCCAAGAAAGGTAACAGGACAGAGTCCTGAGACTCAGGGTTTTGTAGTCTGGAGCGAACTGTCAGTCCTACAGCTAGCTCTCCAGCATCTCTCTTGGTTCATTCATTCTATCCCTTCTTATAGCATCGCTCTATGTGCTCCTTATAGTTAAAAACACAACACCCCTTTGCATGTCACAGTTATCTACATGCATGCAGAACCACTCTGTCTTCTCCTTTCTCCACCCCTGCCAGGGTGAGACTGGTAGTGTTCCAACTCTCACCGTCATGGACTCCAGTATGATGGTTATCAGTCATTCATTCCATCTTCCCTGGCACCTATTTATGTAATTATGGATGTCTGCTGCAGAACTGACCTGAACAATGACCTCAGAAACCCATACAAGGCCCCATCGTGTGTGTGTGTGTGTGTGTGTGTGTGTGTGTGTGTGTGTGTGTGTGTGTGTTCATGAAGATGTCGGTGTGTGTGCATGAATGTGGCTGTGTGTGTATGTGTACATGGGTACCCATGTATGAGTATGTGTATTTACTTGCTTATGTGTGTGTATGTGAAGGCCAGTAGGTAATTTTAGATGTCATTCCTCAGGCTCAGGCGCCCTCCACATTTTGTTTGAGACAGAGTCTCTCATTGGTCTGGAACTTCTCCAAGAAGGTTAAGCTGTCCTGTGAGTTGCATGGATCTGCCTGTCTCTGCCTTCCATCTTGCCATCACAGGGATTATAAGCGTGCACCACCAGATCTTGCTTTTTATGTAGACTTGGGGGATCTGAACATAGATCTGATGATACAAGGATCTTATGGACCATGCCACCTTCCCAACTCTTATCTTTCATATGTGTCTACCTGTGTAGACATGTGTGTATATGTAGATTAACCTTAAAACCACTGTTAAAATGAAAGCAGTCAGTCACAAAAGATTATTCATGTGATTCAGTTTTTAGAAGATGTGTTGGCAGTTCTCAAGGGAAATCCTGCATACTTACAGAGCTACTCTGAGGCTTCGCGCCGGGCGCCTTTATTCTATGCTCCTTGTATTAGGCACTCACGGCCATGTTGTGCAGCTCTGCTCTCAAAACGTAGCAATCCATCCTGGAGGAAGACTTAAAATGCTGGAGCAGCCAGGTGGTGCTGGTACACACCTTTAATCTCATCACTTGGGAGGCAGAGGCAGGAGTATCTCTGTAAGTTCTAGTCCAGCCTGGTCTATAGAGCAAGTTTCGGGACAGTTGGGGATACATAGTGAAACCTTATCTCAAACAAAGAAACAAACAAATTGGGGAAATTTGCAAGGCTCAGGAAGCTCAGAAAGTTACAGCACTCACAAAGCAGTTTCTATGAATGAAGCTCTTGTGAGTCCTCACTCATTCATACAGTGATGCAGCTGTCTTTGAGTTGCCTTTGCTCCTATAAGTAACCCCTCAGCCACATATACCCCTGTATGGAACTTCAACACCATTGATTCACCAAGGTTGTGTAGGGTGGAATTGGGTGAATAAACATTTGTTTGTGCCTCCCAGGAAAAGTCACACAACACAGTTACTGACTGAACTGAAACTGACAGAGCCAAAAAAACGGGGGGGGGGGGGGGGGGGGCTCTAGGAAGAGTTGTCACATGACCCCTGTTATGGGTGATAAGGCTGATGGATCTGAGAGTCAGTATCTGCAGGGACAATACCAGTATGGCTACCTTCCTCCTGTGGTAATGGGAGAGTGTGTCTCCTTGTTATGATGGCAGTTGCATGCTCCTCAGGATGAGTGACAGGACATGCAGCAAGAGGAATCTGTCCAACAGTGCAACATCCTCAGGGAGATATCCCTGGGAGACGGTTTTCCTCTGTGTGATGTGGAATGACACGTCTCCTTGATGAATGAGGTTTGGCGTGCAAGTAAGAGACATTCCCAAGACAGCTGGTAAACTAGAAAACGTATTGTCATTCCTGAAAGTAGCACATTTGGGACAAGGCAAGGGCTGTGACAGCTGTTGCTTGGTCTTTGATGTGGATAATATGACATGCAGCTGAGGCTTGTCTGTCTTCCAAGAAAAGGCTTGCTTGTGTAATTACAAGAAAGAGCCGTGATGGTGGCTTGTAAGGAAAAGAGGGAGAATGGAGGATGAGATGGAGGTGTGGGCTTGCCATTTCTTACAGCTAACAGAGTGTGAGGGGGAAAGTGTGCAAATTAGACCCTGCCTCAGATCCATCTCTAGAGCCATGAAACTTGGAATTTCCAGAAACAATTAGACAGTGAGGAGGAAGAAAGAGAAGAGGAAAGTGATAGAAGATGCATTTCACATCCATACAGCAGAGGAATCCATGATGCAGCAAGCAGAGAGAAGTGTAGATAATGGTCCATCGTGGGAACTGTGACAGACAGGTAACGTTCTGCATCTCCCTGTATGTGGGGAATAAAGAACCTTCTATGACCAGACTTATGAAGCTTTGGGATGTGTGGGCAGATGGGGTCTGAGTGCTGTGGAAGCAGAGTGACAGTAATCTAGATACCCATCCCTCCCTGAGACAGAGGCTGTACCACCTGAAACAATACAAGGAACTCAGTCCCTGAAGGACTGGTTCACATGAGAGACCGGGATGCTTGTTATCAGTGGGTGGGTTCCTTGTAAAAACTGGGGATTAGAAGGCAAGAAAGAAAGGACAATCATTACGGAGGGAGGTGGTGTCAAGACACGGTATCTGATGGCCGAGTCATAGGTCTGGGTAGGAACATGTCCACAGAAAAGCTAAGAAATGGAATGGGTTAACCAGGAACTGTTGGGAAGTGTTCGAGTCACTGCTGAGCCCCAGGGTGGCTCATGATCTTTATGAGGTGGAAGAGGTTCTGGCAGATCTGAATGGTTAATATAAACCAGGCTCATAAAATAATAGAGCAATCAAAAGGGGTTGAAAGAGAGCAACTAGACAAAGAGGCCTGGCTTTTGTTTTCTGGCTCACTCTCCAGCAAATGCAGTAGCATTTGTATGGAGCCAGAGTTCCTAGAGAAAATTCGTCAAGAGGCTGAATTCAGTGCTTATGAGCCTCTGGAAAGCTCCAAAGCCTGGGCAATGGTCCAGTTGCCAGGAGTAAATGACAGAGCAGCTCAGGTGAAGGAGAATAAACGTATCCTAGGGGTACACATGTCCCCGGAGTGAGCATGTTGTGTGCATTTCCCCTCTCCAGGAAAGTGTTCTCAGTTCAGAGACTGTTCCTCTATCCGAAACATTTCCAGTAGTCAGGTACAGTCAGTGAAGAAGTGACGGCCACAGCCCTGGTCCAAAGCCTGTCGGGATCAGAATCAGTGTCAGCAGCAGCCATGGAAGCAGCAGCATCCTCACCTTTCCCAGCTGAGGAGACCCGATGGTTCATGGGAAACGAGTGTAGGGCTGGAGGGGGCAGTCTCTCTTCTATGCTACTGTTGCTCTTCTGACTAAATGGCTGGCGGAGGTGATGGGATCCTTTCGTGCTATGTTGGACCTTGCTAACATTTCTGTTTTAGTATCCTCGGAACCATCTGAGAACAACCAGCATTTCTCTTTGGAATGGACAGCAGTCAGCCTTCAGAGATCCTTTCCCCTCACTGTGAACTTTCATTATATGATGCTAACCCTTGTGGCACGGACACATCCACTGGCAACAGCAAGTCATGAAACTGACACAGCTGCTTCACAGTTCCAGCAAAGCTGAGTCTCTGTGTGTTGCATTTTTGGGGACTTTCTGCATTATGATTCAATTTATGTCTTTTCCTGAGAAAAATTATGTCTGAATCTTTTCTAGGAAAAATCCTAAAAGAAACTTTATCGGGCCACTATTTGGAAGTCTTCCTTTTGCCCTGGAGATCATTAAGCACAGATAAGCATGCAGGTAGATGAGGCATTACTCCAGGAATCTTGGGGTATCTGGCCCTGAGTAAACTCAAAGAGTATAATTGGTGCCGGGTAAACAGAGACAATTGACAAACTCTGACTGGCCAGGAGAATAGGTTACAGAGTCAAGGTCTCTTTTTATTATAGGCTTAGAGGTCCCTAAAAATGTAGTTTAAAGATAGGGGGCTGTACAGGGGACACTCATGAAAGAATAACATCAGTACATAAGGGATTGACTAAAATAAACTTTTTCTACTTCATGGCATAGATGATTAAACATATAGTAAAAGAAGTTAGGCATTAGTATTTGTTTTCATCAGAAGACCGTTTCGGATATTCTCTGTTTGTGCAGAATGCTTTAAAACAGCAAACACTGCCAAGCTTAAAGAAGGCTGTTGTATAATGAATGCGTTTACATTGGAGGACACATCTTTTAGATTCTTTACATTGGAGTTATAGGCCTGATAATAAGAGGAATAATCTGTTCTATTTATATTTTCTAATTATAACTGAACTTAACCCTGGATATGTAATGAAAAGTCAAACACATATTCTGTACCACCTGGTTAGCTGTTAGTCGGACTTTGTTCTGTGAAACTTGTATAAATAAAGAGGTACCTGGGCTCTAGTCCGTTTGAGCAGCAGAGTGGTCTGATTGATTGCCAGCAAGTCAGCTGAGAGAGTTCCATGACCATCGTGCCTGGCTCACTCACTCCCCTCGCCCATTCCTCATCTCCTCTACAGGCCGCTCTGTCAGCAAAGACTGTCCGACTCTCCTCTCCATGCTGGGGAAGGTCCTCTGGGAAAGCCCCTCATACTTGAATGTCATAGAGAGTTGGAAAAGCATCTGGAAAGCTTCAGTAGCAAAATTGAGCAAAGGCACAAGTGGGAAGGGGCACTCCCCAACCTCCTGAAGTGGTTAAGTAAAGATACCAGTGCCAAATGATAGAAAGTTCTGGAAGTACTTTGAAAAACGTGAATGATAAAGGTGTAACTGTTATGGTCTGACGTTCCCCCTCTCCTTGACCATAGCTGTATACATTTGGTTCCATGACTGTCAGCTATTTCATATTGTTGCTGTAACACGCCTGCCAGTCATTGACACAGAAAAATAACTTGACTCAGAGCAGGGTCATGCTGACCACATCCCCTGTCATGTTCTGTATATTCTGACATTTGCTAATCTTAAGAAATTCCACAAAGCTTCACGTAGGACCCACCAAATTAAATATCAATATGACCTGTTAAGTCTAAAATGGCTAGAGTCAGAACTGACCACTGGGCAGCACTTCCTGCACCTGTCTGTGTCTGAACTCACTGTGAGTTTTTGTGGGTTCTTTTCCTTTATAAGCTGACACAGAGAGATATTTGATGTCACAGTTTCAGACTCAATTCCAAGCTATGTCCCTGGTCTGACCAGTACTGAGGTGTGCATTCAATAAACCATCCCTGTCTGACTGAGAAAAAAAGATACCAGTGCCAAGGATAGTCTACCTCTCTAAGAATCATGGCCAGGGAAACTCCTGAGGCTCCCACAGTCTATGGCCACTCCTGCTGATTATACTCTAAAACTAGTTAAGTCTCTATTGCCGAGGATACCACATGCTTTTGCTATAGGGCAAAGAAGAAATCTACTGGACCTGAGCCTCATGCTCTTTCTACCATGGCTGACTTTCACATCCCCAGAAGGCACTGTACAAGTTACTAGGAAGTAAATTATTACCAATAGTTCTGCTTAGCTATATGGTAACACCAACTTTCTCAACAGTATATTCCTGCTGGTGCATAGTGGCACAACTACTGTGGATACAAACGACTACTTTGTTATTGGATTTAAGACCCACTATGCAGGAAGTAACCACACTGGGTACTGTAATCTAGGACAAAGATCTATAATTCGGGGTATTAAAGACCTCGGCTATAGCTTTATTAAACAGATGTGATGTACCGGAAGAATTGCCTTCTAAACACTTGTGTTCGTCCCATTGAAGATTACCACCCTTGGTCACTACAAGAAAAGATTTTTCTCCCAGTGGGCAGTGGTTGCTGCAGATATTAATAACCAATCAAGCTGCTGAGAATGAATGGCTATTGTCATGCTATAAAGTCCAATGCTCAACTAGCAATGGAAGGAAATAATCAGATCTTTATGTCCCACCCCACCTCACCCAACCCCCAAGACATGGTAACATGTCAGAAGGAG
>JANHMN010000016.1:67112598-67125386 GCA_030674055.1 Rhabdomys pumilio | reverse complement strand
CTCTCTCTCTCTCTCTCTCTCTCTCTCTCTCTCTCTCTCTCTCTCTCAGTAGCCACTAATTCCCTGTAGTGCTGCATCAGCTGATAGGGTCTTATTGTTTTCCTTGGCCACACTCATGTGCCATTGGGTTCATCCTCGTGTGGGTCTTATTTAGGCCTTATTGTTGAGATATCAAGGGTCAGCTTCTTTGTTATGTCTAGAGACTATTTCACGGCAGATGTTACCTGTCCTCCGACTCTTACAGCCTTCTCCTTCTGTGATTTTCCCTGGGTCTTAGGTGTAGTCTGCCCTGCAGTTCGGCTGCAGTTGAGAAGGCTACAGTTGTTCATTCTCTGAAGATCAGTTGTGGACCTCTGGGACAGTCCCCTTTTGTTTCAAAAAGAAGTTTACCTACTGAGGGCTGAGAGCCACGCTTCTCTGTGGGTATAGGGAAACACAGCGGTTCTCAAGCTGTGGCTAGTGGCCATCAGAAAACATATATTTCCAGTGGTCTTTGAAATTGAGACTCTGCTCAGTAGCAAAATTACAGTTATGAAGTAGCAACAAGAAGAAATGTATGGTTTGGGGTTCCTAAGACCATCAGAAATATGTGTGCTCTGATGATTACAACCCACAGTTGAGAACTGCTGGCTTGGAAGTCAACTAGAATTCATACTGGTTTAGGAAAGTAGAGACACGCTTTCTCCTCTCGGGCCTGTGACCTCTCCAGGCATGGTAGTTGGCTTGGTTTACAGTGCTAGGTGTGGACTCCCTCCTGTTGAGTGGGTATAAGGTCTAACGAGACAGGTGCTGACTACCCCCGAGATAAGAGTGTCACTGTTACAGCGTTGGGAATGTCTTGTCATGGCTGTCATTCTTGTGCTTCACAGACATCTCAGCTAGGTAGGACCGTTCATTGCTTTTCTTTCTTGGCAACTTGCTTAGGTCCTGTCAATCTATGAAAGCTAGCCGTTAGAGATGAGTCTTCCAGGCCAGTCCTAGCTCAGTTCCTCCAAGTACTGTGTCCAAAGTGGATGGTGTCTTCAACAGTATCTTCAAGGTATGGGAAGCAACGAAAAGCAAGGGCAATACCTGATATTGCTTTAGCAATCTCTTGGATTCCTCTGCTCAAAAACTGAAAAGAAAATTTCTCATGCCTGGCACTGAAGTTTTGGTCATTAAGAATCTGTGGTCCTTATGACAAACATTATCACTCTGTGTGGCATAACTCCATTTAATGTGTGCATTTATTTTAAACTTTATCATTTAAAAATGTTGCAAAAGAATCACACACCAAAATTAACTAGATCCAAAGACTATACAATTCTGTGAGCTTCTTTTACCATTACAGTAGCCATTCAGAACAGAGGCTGTGGGGCTTCCCGTTAAAGTTTGTACTTTCACTATCAAATACATTTCATGAGTTTATCCACTACCAAAGGGCAAAACTTACATTACAGAGCTGGAATTACAAAAGTAATTAGCTTTACACCATCTTTCATCACTTAGTTTATTACCTACATCCAGTCTTTTCTTGTTCTGTTCTCTAGGTATTGTATGGAATCCACAGGTATATTTTTATATTTATCTATCTATCTATCTATCTATCTATCTATCTATCTATCTATCTATCATCTATCTATCTACCTACTTATCTGTCTGTCTATCTATCTATCTATCTATCTATCTATCTATCTATCTATCTATCCATCCATCCATCCATCCATGGAGACAACAAGTCAGTTTAATACTATCCACATTTAACAGAGTAATACCAGTCGTTTCTAGGTGCTGTGACCTGTCTAACCATAGACTCTTGGCCCTGATAATGGTGTCCAGTATGAATTCCAACTTGCAGAATGGGTCTTGAATCCAATCAGAAATGGTTGGTTCCTCCCAGGTATTTGTGCTTGTATCGTACCAGTGGGCCAGTTTTATTGCAGCTTGCCCTTTCCAATGCATTGCAAGCCATTTTTAGTTGACAAATCACCCAAGTCCAGTGCCCCCTGCTGGCAGAGGACATGCAGCAACACTGATCTCTGAGCCTCTCTATACCTCTCTCTGAGCAGGATAAAAAGAATTTTCTACAGGTTCCTCCACAGGGATTGCAATCTGGAGAATCTGAGGCAGTTAATCACATATAACAGTAAAAGCTTCTCAGAATCCTTCTACCTGTTCACAGACCAAATGAGTAAGCCAGGCCTGCTGAAGTTCATTCTGCCTACAGGAGTGGAGAAAGTAGCTAGAGATCAGAGGGACCTTGAGAGGAATTTTATAGTCAGATGAAGCCCTCTTGTATCAGAGACAGGCACCAGGTAGCTCCCCTGAGAGAATACCCATGAGGAAGGGCTTCTGCTGATTAGGCTATGGAGAAACCAAGGCCTGTGATAGTGATATCAGCCAACATACGTACAAACACTGAGACTTCTTAGGAAATCTGCACATAGCAGAGTCTATCAGGCATCCCTATTCCCAAATACAAAGTTAGACAGAAGGTCTGCCCCAATTGAAAGCAAACTTGTTCCACACATATTACTGGTGGCTTGGGGATAGGATCAGGCTGTAAAAACATTGGCTATGTCTTCCTCAAAAAGTAAAAGGAAGAGGGCATCTTCCTAACTCACTATCTGGGATGACCTAACTCCTACAATTTTCATAGTGAAGAGACCCCACACTTGCTTACCCAATTGGGAAGCCAGAGAAGGCTGAGCAGGGCAGGATTCTCCCATTCTTGCTTCACAACTTAACTAAGTTCAGGCAGTCTGCAGTGGTCATGACGTCTGATAAACTGGGGTCTAGGATGTATCAACAATGTTCACTTTAAAGAGATATGTCCAGCATTCCTTGTGTTCCTAACATTGTCTCACATGCTTTATACTTACTGTGAAGTTTCTTTTTTTAAATTTTTTATTGGATATTCTACTTATTTATATTTCAGATGTTATCCCTTTCCCTATTCCACCCCTCAGGAACTCCCTACCCCATCCCCCCACCTGCTGCTTCTATGAGGGTGTGCTCCCACCCATCCCCCCCAACCCTCAAATTCCCCCACACTGGAGCATCCTGAGTTCACAAAACCAACGAACTCCTCTCCTACCAATGCCTGGCAAGGTCATCCCCTACTGCATATACAGCTGGAGCCATGGGTCCCTCCATGTGTGTTCCTAGGCTGGCAGTTTTAACCATGGGAGCTTTGGTTGGTTGGTATTATCACTCTTCCCATGGGGCCACAAACCCCTTCAGCTCCTTCAGTCTTCTCTCTACCTCCTCCATTGGGGACCCCATGATCAGTTCAATGGTTAGCTTCGAGCATCTGCCTCTGTATATGTCAGATTCTGGAAGAGCCTCTCAGGAGACAGGTATATCAGGCTCCTGGCAGCATGCACTTCCTGGCATCCACAAGTGTCTGCATTTGTTGACTGCACATGGGATGAATCCCCAGGTAGGGCAGTCTCCAGACAACCCCTCAGTTTCTGTTCCACACTTTGTCTCCAGATGGCCCCTCCTCCAATCTCTGCTCCACACTTAGTCTTTGTATTTACTCCCCTGAGTATTTTGTTACTCCTAAAAAAGGACTGAGACACCCATACTTTGGTCTTCCTTCTTCTTGAGCTTCATGTGGTCTGTGAGTTGTATCTTGGGTATTGTGAGCTTTTAGGCTAATATCCACATATCAGTGAGTGCATGCCATGTGTGTTCTTTTGTGACTGGGTTACCTCACTCAGGATGATATTTTCTAGTTCCACTCATTTGCCTAAGAATTTCATGAATTCATTGTTTTTAATAGCTGAGTAATACGCCATTGTGTAAATGTACCACATTTTCTGTAACCATTCCTCTATTGAAGGACATCTGGGTTCTTTCCAGCTTCTGGCTATTATAAATAAGGCTGCTATGAACATAGTGGAGCATGTGTCCTTGTTATATGTTGGAGCATCTTCTGGGTATATGCCCAGGTGTGGCATAACCAGGTCCTCAGGTAATACTATGTCCAATTTTCTGAGGAACCACCAGACTGATTTCCAGATACACAGAAACTAATAGAAGAGAAAGTGGGGAAGAGCCTCTAACACATGGGCACAGGGGAAAAAGTTCCTGATCAGAACACCAATGACTTATGCCCTAAGATCAAGAATTGACAAATGGGACCTCATAAAATTGCAAAGCTTCTGTAAGGCAAAGGACACTGTCAATAAGACAAAATGGCAACCAACCGATTGAGAAAAGATCTTTACCAATCCTACATCTGATAGAGGGCTCATATCCAAAAAGAACTCCAGACAACCAAATAACCCTATTAAAAATGGGGTACAGAGCTAAACAAAGAATTCTCAACTGAGGAAACTTGAATGGCTGAGAAGCACCTAAAGAAATGTTCAACATGTTTTGTCACCAGGGAAATGCAAATCAAAACAACCCTGAGATTTTACCTCACATCAGTCAGAATGGCTAAGATCAAAAACTCAGGGGATAACAGATGCTGGCAAGGATGTGGAGAAAGAGGAACACTCCTCCATTGCAGGTGGGATTGCTGTGACGTTTCTAACAGGAAATGCATCCTCCTGCTTTCATTTCCATTTCGCAGCTATCACAACGGAAGCCTAGAACATTTAGACGTGTCCAGGATCACGTAGGTCGTTCTTAGTCGTGTGATTGCCCACGATGTCAACCCAGGCAGCTTAACCCCAAAGCCCACATTTTTAATATTTACACTAAAGTTCAAAATGCATTCCCCAAATGGTAATTCGCTCTACTAAAGGTAGCTTTTCTGTCATCATAGCCCTCTGCCTCTCCAGGACATAAACACTTTGATTTCTTCAGCACCAAGCCTTGGGCTGCTTTAACTCGTGGTCGATCCACCAATGAATCTTCTGCAAATGATACACCAAGAAAATGGGAAATCATGAGAATTTATCTACTTAAGACAAATCATAAGATATTTGTAGGTGAGGAAGGAAACACACAGGGGCCTGAGCAGCACGAGAGGTGACTGGAAACTCAGAGATGGCAGCTCTGGCTTAGGAAAGGAAGCTCACCTGATAGGAGAGAGATGAGAAATGGCTGCTCTAAGGCTACCTTGGAGCACGGTGCGCCTCTCCTTCTCTGCTGCAATCCAGAGCCGTAGGGTTGGCATGCAGGAGCCTGGGACTGGGCTGGGCAACTGCCATCGTGGTGATGCAGACAGCAGTAGCAGAATGCCCACGTGGACCCTGATGTCAAGGTCAAGGTATTCCCATCCGTGAGTGCCCACGTGGGGTCAGTGTTCATGTTTCTGATGAATAAGTACTTAGTGTGTCTCATTGCAGTGGTGCTCCTATAAGATGCTGGATTTAAATAGCTGATGTTTTCTGCTCCCTCTCAGTGGAATTGCCCCACATCAGTAATGGGCATACACAAGGAGCTGCTATGGGGAATTGCCAGTGAAATTTCCAATACCTTCCTTCTTTGACCACTGCTCTAGAATCTGTGATTTAGTCCCAAAATCTTTTCATAATAACGGTTTTCAATCTTTACAGCACTGCAACTGTTTAATTCAGTTTTTCATGTGGGGGTAACTCCCAACCATAAAATTAGTTTCGTTGCTACCTCAGAACTGTGATTTTGCTACTATTACGAATCATATTGTAAATATTTTTGGAGACTGAGGTTTTCCAAATGGGTAGCAATCCACAGGTTGAGATCTGCTACTCTACCAGAATGTGTGTAAGTGTGTACTGACTCATGGCAATATTGTCTATAACAACAGAAGCCTGGAGCATGCCGTGGTGCAGCGCTTGGGCGTCCGCCAGCAGAGGGCGGGCGCGCCCTCCTCCTCCCGTGCGAGTTTGAATCCCGTGAGGCTCTCTTGGCAAGTCTCATGGGAAAAACAAAAACAAAAAAACAAAAACAGAAGCCTGGAAACAACAGGTTTTCTATCTGGGGAGAAGAACAGTTCAATGAAGTAGGAAACAACTGCACTGTGGAGCCAGGTGATGGAAAAAGGGACATATAATCCCAGACAGCCTCGCTATAGGGGAAGCCCTGCAGAACCTACCCAATAGCAGAAGAGAAAAGCATGGATAGGGTGCCAGCTTTTATGAAGCAAGAGAAGGGTCTTGGGATCTGTCTTTCCAGAGTTTGGAGTTGGAAGACACATGGGTACCTCTGTGGTGCAGGAAAAGATATGTTTTCTATGGTACCTTCATTAGAAACACAGCCCCGAAGAGCTAGAGGGTTAGTACTGGGACAACGAGTCTATCAGGAATACACTTGCATAATTAGCATGTGGTCTTTGAGATCAGATCCTCAATATCCATGTAAAGCTGAGCATAGTTGCATCTGTAACCACAGGGCTGTTGAGACAGACAGATTTTCCCTACAGCCAGACTGTCTGGAACTCACCAGTCAGTAAGTCTTACTGAATCAGTCAGATATCCAGATTCCGTGAGAGACTGTGTCAGCAAAAGGGAAACAGCTGCATAAGGTACACAATTTAGAACTTCACCCTTCACATGCATGCACATAAATGTCCTACTGGGCTTCTCTGTTGCTGTGATAAATACCATGATCAAAAGAGTCTTGTGGGGGGAGGGTTTATCTAGCTCACACTTCTAAGTAACAGTCTTTCACTGAAGAAAGTCAGGCCATGAACTTTCAATCAGGAATCTGGGGCAGAAACCATGGAAGAACACAGATGACTGGCTTGCTTCCAGGTTCATGTCAGCTAGCTTTCATATACAATCCATAACCGTCTGCCCAAGGATGGCACCGCCCACAGTGAGCTATACCCTCTTTTATCAAATACCAATCAAGGAAATGCCCTGGGTCGAGGTTCCTGGGTGGCACACATCTTTAATCCCAGCACTTAGAAAGCAGAGACAGGGTGGGGCAGGAAGGGGGTGGCATGTCTCTGTGAGTTCCAGCTCAGTCTGGTCTGCATAGTGGATCCAAGAGCAGCAAAATCTACAGTGATATCCTGTCTTTACAAAGAAAAAAATCGGGGAGTGAAGGATGAGAGGGGACAGACAGAGAGAAAGAGAGAAAGAAAGTGGGAGAGAGAGAGAGATGCCCCTCAAGTCAATCTGGTGGAAGCAATTCCTCAGTTAAATTTCTCTCTTCCCAGGTATCTCTGTGTCAAGTTGATAAAAACTAACCAGCATGAATGCTCCAAATATTTTTTGTGAATTTTTGCGAATACACAAAAAGTTATGTGCCCAGATATATTGTGTACACAGAGAAAGAAAGAAACATACAAAACAAAGAAAACCATTAAAGAGCTCCGGAAGCAAGAAGTTTCCCAAGATGTATGGAAGTGGACTAGAACACCTGAAGAACTCTGGGCTGGGTGTGGAATTTTCTGCCCAGAGCCTTTTAACAAGGAAACAGAAAAGCAAGCAGACAGGCAACTCCACAATGACCCTTCAGCACTGTGACTCCCAAACTGCACAACGTGGCCATCCATTTCAGAGCCCAGACCACCAAGGAGCCAGAAGCAGGAAAGAGCCATGGAAGCCCAAGATCAAGCTCAAGGATTCACTAAAACCAACCCCATTCTCTCTCCTACGTGATGAAAGGAAAGTTGTAATTCTTAGATCAACGATGTGCGTGAGCTCGGAGGACAGGAAGTTAGAGACCCTGGGGGCAAGCAGCTGCTGTGAGCACCTTTCTGTACACTCTTGTGCATGCACGTAACTGTGTGCATGTGATGCAGGGAGAGGTCTTTTGTCACTGACCACTCTACAAAGCTTAAGAACAGCAAGCTGCCTCTTTGCTCCCATGACTGACTGTGGGGTGTGTTCTTGGAGAACTCAGTGGTACTTTTTGAGTCAGAGGAGAGAATTACCAGAGCAGAGCTCACGATAAGTTCAGATACGAAATCAAGGAGACTGATGGAGAAAGCCAAAACAAGGGACAGGACATGGTGAGAGGGACGGAAGAAAGACAGACGGCCATACATTGCTGTCTAGGGTGACAGAATAGGGCCCCTCCAAGAAACAGACTGTGGGGAGTGGGTATGCCTCCTACCTGCAACATTCTACAAGCTCTCCCCTGTCTTCTCTGACACCTGCTCTCACAGTGTCCTTCCCCGGCTCTCACATTATGTCAGAAGAGAGGGTTCTAAACTACTCTTCCATATCTCCCTCCTTCTGGGCAAAGCAAAATGTCATCTGAGGATAGGTGACTGAACTGTACTGAGTAGGAGGTCAATAGGACAGAACCACCAGAAACACGTCCGGCTAGTATAGAATTTCAGCCCTGCTTCTGGAAAGACAGGTTGACCTCTTTCCAGGGGAGGGGGAAAAGCTTGGAGGGTTTGGGGATAGTGAGGACACTCCCCCGACACTGCTATGGCCAGTGCCTCTCATCACACACTTGCCGTGATCCAAAGACACATGCCCAGAGTGAGTGTTAGGCTACATTCCATGCTCTGGGTGATATGGTAATGAGGTGTCCCTATGCCTTGGCACTTATGGCACATTGGACTGGCTGGTTGGTGCTGACAGAAGGGGGATGACCTGGGAGTGGGGAAGGGGCCACTCCTACTCACTTCTGCTATTAATCTAAAACTTCTATGAAAAATAAAGTTCATCCATGGGCTCATGAACATTCCTCAAGAGAAAGGCTCATGACACCACACCTCTCCCAAGGACCTGTAGGTGTCTAACAGCTACTGGAGGGGAAGTCATGTTTCCCAGTAGTGTAGCCAGTAGTAAGTTATCATATTCAGTAAATACTCTCACCGTGTTTGTGAGATAACCCAATTAAGTGCAGCATGTCACAAACATAAATAAACAAATAAATAAAGAGTACATGAAAGTGGGAGAGACTCGTTGAGCAGAAGGCATTTGGCTGGAGAAGTAAGATCATATAATTTTATACAGAGATAAGGAGTGATGAAAGACTATATACAGTTTAAAACTGTTTTAATGGATTCTAAGCCGACACAAGACTGACTCTGTCAGTACCCTGCCATGTAAAGTGTGAGAGGCTTATGCAGCCCCAATCCCTTTGAGGATTTATAGCCACTAATGTTTGATGGTGGAAGGAGAGAGTTTTTTATTCAGTAATGTAACGACTTGCAAGTTGCCCATGCTCACACATACAGCCTCATCCACTTTCTTATGAGCAACTATAATGAAACTCATTGAGTTACACACATACAAAGAAAAGATGAAAGCAGAGGAGGGCATCAGTGGCTGGGGGGAGGAGAGATCAGAGAAGGCAACAGTGAATGAGTATGGTCAAGAGTATTAGTGTATGAACAAAAATATCATAATAAGCCCACTGTTACATTTAATTAATATAGATTAATAAAAATATTTTTAACTGAAGTCTAAGGGCTGGATAGTTCAGGCATTAAGATCCTGGCCTTGAGGCACAAAGCCATGAGGCATTGATAGTGCCCAGGTTCTGAGGCACAAAGCCATGAGGCATTGATAATGCCCAGGTTCTGAGGCCTAATTCTGCTCACGTCCCTGATGAAAGCCTCTGCTTCCCTTTGCCTAATTCCTGTCCTGACAGCCATTTTTAAGCAGAATACCGCCAACGTGTGGTGCTCAGAACCTGCAATGTGGTAAGGTCCACACTGTATTGTTGGAATGTTCTTTAAAGTCCTGGGAGACTAGCATGTCCAGTATGTTTTATTTATTGTTGGGTTGTTTCTCTCGGGAACACTTAGGAGGTCACAGTTGTGTTGACATTTCCATGTCACATTTAAGGCAGTGGGAACCTGAAGCAGCATGGCCAGGCTGACATTGTCATTTATTGGAACTCAAACACAGGCAGAACTCAAGCCCAGAGCCAGCATTTTGAATGTCTGAATAAATTTTTAAATGCCACTCCCTAAAGTGTATTTTGTTACACAAAAGGTAGCTTTGCTGACAGTACAGCCCTCTGCCTCACCAGGACATAGACAATCGTAGCCCTTGAGGATCAAGCTTTGGGGTGCTGTGACTCATGGTGGGCCTGACTGAGAGATGTTCCCCCACTGAGATAACCTCTAGTAAAGTCAAAATATGGGAAAGGTTTAGTAAGAGAGGCTATGGGAGGTTTATAGACGAGGGATGATCTGAGGAAACTCCCATAGCAACCAGGACAGCGTTGAGAATCATGAGTGAAGATATTGGGACCCAAGCTCTGTCTTTAGCTAAATGGAGCTGAGGAAGCTGTCAATAAAATGCTGGGGCTTGGGACCAGTGATGGAGGTTGGGGAGGGAAATGTTTAGTTGTTTTCCTCTGCTGCTTTCCAGAGAGGTTGAGCATGTGCAGAACTTGGCACTGGCCTTAATGACAACATCTTTGAGCTATAGATAGCCATGGCAGCGTGCCCTCGGGACCTCACTTGGGATCCTGCCTGGCATGGCCAGCATGTTGTGGGGCTTAGTGTATATAAGCCAAATAAAGGCCAGGCACAGCTTTGCAGACCCATCTCTAACATAGAGTGTGACACATGGAAGGAGGCCACCAAGTCTCTACATTAGATATTCCTAAACACTTCTAGCTTCTTAGTTCTGTTCCTACCTATGCCTAATCTTCACCAACATGGCTGCCCCTGGCCTGGAATCCAGCCAGCTTTCCATCTGGTTTATCTTACAGCATGAGATAGAAGTTTCTATGCCTAGTGGGTCTGGGGACCCTGTGGAGCACTGTAGATTGAAGAAGCTCTGACATAATGCAGATGAATGGGCTCATAGATATGAGGATAGACAAATGAAGAAAACAAATCTCCAGGACTCACTGCCCAAGAGCACAGAGGTGTCACTGTTCCTGTCTTACATGCCCTATGGGATTTTCTGTGTTTATCATGTGGCTGTCCTCAATGTAGTCCATTCCTACATTCCATGTGACAGCCTAGGGGACAGCACATTTCTCTACAGAGGCTGGAACTTCTACTATCTGTTCCCTTCCTGACTGCATTTACTAAACGTGTGCTTTGGGCATGAGTATACTCCCATGAGGTCAGTATACAAGAAGTTTGTGGCACTGTCTGAAGGAGACACACCTGTGGACATGTGGATCACATACATGGACATAGTCTGGGGACTGGTCAGTGTCACTCAGAAGTTAAATCCTGGGTATCTACTGTCCAGAGAAAGGCACCCCATACCCAGAGCCACCTGGCTTCTCAACCAGCAGGTGACCCCTGGCAGTGACTAAGCGTTATGAAACTGAATGGTGCAGCCACATCCACAAATAGATCAATCCTAAGATCCACGGTGGTTTCTGAGGCCTTTTTTCTGAACAAGAGCATTGAAAAAGAAAATACCAGTCCATCCAGTCCTCTCTACCCATTTCCAACATCTTCAGTAGCCCATACCTAGGCTGGTCCCAGATACCAACCAAGATTGTGACTTGTGACTGAATGGAGGGCAGATTCAGAGGCCATGACAGATGGGCCTACCTCTTTCCCATAGAGGCTGAGGACATAACAAAGTTTAGAGGCACACTTAAAAACATCCTAAATTAGAGTACCTTCAGATGGCCAGTAGTTAATACTGACATACCCACTGAAGTCTGTGTCCCTCACATAGTATTTGATGATCTGGGTGACAGTGGGTTTCCTGCTCATGCCCTTCTCTGAACATAGCCTCAATGTGGCTACACTTGGAAGCTCTGTGGGCTTACTGCTCTGAGGTTGAAGTTTTCCAGAGAATCTGTCCATGGTCTTCAAAGACAAGCAATCCTGTGCCCAATATACAGAGACCACAATTATAACAGACACTGGATCTCTGAAGACAGAGCCTGCCTGATGCCTCCTTCTTTCCACTATAATGAGTCCTAAAGTCCTGTGTGAAGAGTATTAGGCTCCTGCCTAATAGCCCCAGAGCACCACAAAGACAGACAACAACTCTTTCAACTTCCACCATTGTATGCAGCTTCCTAGAGCTGCGTGGGCATATGCCACAAACCCAGATTGTTGCCCATGGGCTCTACTTGCATTTGTGTACTGAACCCCAATAAGACTTCCACGACCATAGTAAAGGAAACCCATTGAGAAATCAAAAAGATGCGTCATTTCTGTAGAGGATGGAATTTTCTATATCTGAGGATTTCATTTCCTTCTCAGGGAGACTGCAAGTTAATTATCCTACTTCAGTGATTGCCATGTGCAAGGAAGTTACTAAGGGGGAATCTAAAAATTACCAACACTTTCACCCTGTGGCGTTGTTCTAGTGTCTAAGGTTTATCCCCATGATCCCTCTTCAAACACCAGAAAATATATACGGGTATGCTGATTTGCTGCAGTCTTGTCTGTAACAGTGGGATTCTGGAGACAGCTTGCCATCTATAAGGAACAATGGGTCCATAAACTAGGGTGTGGTTGTGCTGCAGTGCCAGCTGATGGAGAAGGGGATGGGCAACAACCATCTGTAGACTCTAGGGAAAGCCCTGCAAACACATTTAAGAGCAGAAGAAACGGACGGAAACGTGGGCAGTGTGCTACTTTTTAGCTTAGAATGGGGAGACAAAAGATCCAGTTTCACAAGAAGGGAAGGTGTAAGGAATAGGCATGTCTCAAAGGGCTGAAAAGCACAAGGAAGCAGACTTTTCCTTCATGGTTCCTTCAGGAGCACATGCCTGAAGAACTCCAAACTGCAGCTCAGTCAGTAACGTGCTTTCTAAGCAAGCATGAAGACTCGAGTCCAGATCCCAATGTCCAGGGAAAATCAATCACCGCAGAACATGTCTGTGAACACAGCACTGGAGTCAGAGGGTAGAGACACTCAAATCTCTGGAGCTCCCTGGCCAATCAACATAGAAGATCTCAGTGAGCTCTGGGTCGAGAGAGAGAGAGAGAGAGAGAGAGAGAGAGAGAGAGAGAGAGAGAG
>JANHMN010000016.1:67047813-67112588 GCA_030674055.1 Rhabdomys pumilio | reverse complement strand
AGAGAGAGAGAGAGAGAGAGAGAGAGAGAGAGAGAGAGAGAGAGAGATCCTTCCTCAAAACAATAAGGTGGCAAATAACATACAGTATTCACTTCTAACGTCCACACACATAGGGGCACCTACACATGCATATGCATGCACACATGAAAGCATACTTATGCACACATTTCACACACACATACACACACACACAAACAGAAAGATCAAAAGAAAAGTTTAAAAAGAGGGTTGGAGCTGAGGAGCGGTTACCCAAAGTATGTGGAAATTGTTTAGAGCAACATGAACTAACAAGGTGGAGCACTCCTCAGACTCTCATTCTCTGAACCTTGGCCAGTTGTGGGTTTCTGTGTCACTCTCTATCTACTGTAGTTGCAGAAGCTTTTCTGACAAGCACTGATAGACACTCTAATTGTGTATACAATAAGTCATTAGGAGTCCATTTAATGCTATGTCCTTTTAGCAGAATAATGGCAATAGGTTCTCCCCTAGGGCCTATGACACATCTAGTCACAGGTTATCATCCCAGCAATGATGCCAAGTCTGAGTTGTATTCTGTGAAGCAAGACTGCATCTCCTTCCCTGAAGGCTGAGAGATCATTGCGGAGCAGGATGTGGAAACACCGTACGAACCAGAGGCAGTGTGCAAAGGCAACAATGTCCTCCAGACACATCAAAGCAGCTGCAGTTAGGAGCTCACAGTGGTTATTACAGCAAACAAAGGCCCCATGAAACCTCAAGCCAGACTAAACTCCAACATGGAGAGGGGTGTTGTGAAGTCCCACCCTAACAGGAGATATTGGCAATTGATAAGGTCTGTAAAAAATACTCTTTCTTTAACGAGTATTGCCACTGGCAAATCAACCACATTCCGAAAGTGGAAGGTCACACATCCGTGAATATATGGGCACTTGATGGGGAAAAGACAAAGGACACAATGTTGTGTGGGTAGGAAGAGGATACAGATCTGGGGAGAGCTGGCGTAGGAGTGGATATGCTCGAAACTCATTGTATAACGTCCAACAAACTAAGGAAAAGGAGAGGATTAAGAGGAAACTAACAAGGTATGTCTGCCTGCAAACAGGCAAACAGAGGGAAACAGAAAAGCAGACATGTGGGGAACTCACACTGCCCCCTTAACACTGACTCCTAAACTGCACAGAACTGTCACTCACGGGGACTCTTAGAGCCAGGATGTCCAACAAGGAACCAGAAGCAGAAGAAACTGGAGTCATGAAAGCTGAGAGGCAGCCATGCCCAAGATTCAATAAATCTGATCCAATCCTCTTCCTCCACAAATAAAAGAGGGCCATGATTAGTGTAGCTAAGCATTTTAGGGTAGCTAAGGAGAGAATGGGTTAGAAATCAGAGGGCAAGCAGCTTCTGCAGGGCTCGTGTGTGTGTGTGTGTGTGTGTGTGTGTGTGTGTGTGTGTGTGTGTGCATGTGTGTGTGTGTGTGTGTGTGTGTGTGTGTGTGTAAATGTTGCCACCCCACAACACTGAGAGTAGTTTCAGGACTGAAAGCTGCCCCCTCACTTTTCTCTCTGTCTTCTCTAGCTGTCAGATCCTGCTGTGCATAAATTTGGGGCTCAGTTTTACCAGCTCAATAAGAACAGACACTCATAGGTGTGTCCCTATAGGGCACTGGCCAGGCTGACATGCGAGGGGTCTGACCAAAAAGACAGGTCACAGAGCAGGAGGCCAGCAAGTGTGAGAATCCAGAGCAAGTCACAGAAGTCATCCCAAAGCCATTCTTGGATGACAGAAGAGGATCCTGAGAAGTGGGTTCTGAGACAAACCTGCCTCCTGTTGGATACACGGAAACCCACTGGTTGCCGAGCTCTTCCGTGGCCTTCATGGCTCCGATGTGGTTGTGACCCCTGTCATCTCTGCTGCCTAGTTATTCCAGAAGACAGAGTTCTGAATCATTTCTTCAACATCCTTTCCTTTGGGACAAATCAGAAAGATATTTGGGTATAATTGACAAAATAGTAGGGGACCAGACATGAAGGACAGGAACACAGTGCCTGCTGTAGGATTCCAGCCCTGTTCTAGGAACATGGAGAAAGTTCAGTTGTTGGAAGAGGTTGAAGTGAAGAGGGGGTGAAGAGGAAGCTTTGGGGGTTGGGGTGGGTAAGAATGCCCCCAACACTGAGGTAGCTGGTGTCTGTCATTACACATTCTTCACGACGCTCTGACCGTGCCGAGTGTGAATCCTGACCCACATATCGGTTTTGAGGTGGTAATGTGTGTGTCCCCGTAGTTCAGCAGTTGTCACCCCTGGAGGAATGCAGCTAGAAAATCAATGGGACATTTGGGAATACTCTATAGTCAGATGGAGCCACCTAGTGTCAGGTACAAGGCATATTGTAGTGAAATGCCACCAGGAAAGTTCCTCCTTCAGAGACCAGAAGCATTAACTTTAAGTTAGGTTCTAGAGAAATCAGAGCTTGTGACAGTGACAATGTCTAGCATGTGTGCAAGAGCAGAGGTCCCCCGGTGACTCTCTATACAGCAGGGCCTGCCAGACAGCTCCACCAACAGGGACAGAACAGGACAGAATGGCCACCAGCCATTCCTTCTAGCACTGCAAACACCCTCCATAAGTACATAGTACTCTGCTGCAGTTTGGACAGAAAATTAGGAGGTGAAAATCCGACCGTGCCTTCTACCAAATAGAAAGGGAGAGGGGCACCCTGACTCACTACCTAGGGTGGGCTGACGGGATGCTCCCAAAACCTAATTGTAAAGAGGCCCTGACTTGGGTACCACAGCAGGATGCCAGAGGAGGCTGGGTAGGACAGGACTCTTCTCCATCCTTATTTCACAAGCAGGATCAGTCTGATCGGTCTATAATATCCAGACTGCATCACTAAGGTAAGAAAAGCTAAATCAATAATCCCTGTGTTGCTGAGAGAGGAAGATTGTCCTAAACATTTTATATTAACTGTTAGCCTTGTCTTATTTTACTCCAGTGAGACAACAGGGCCAGGGCCAGAGAATTTAAGCACAGGTAGTCTTCAGTGTTGTAACTTCCCAGGACTCAAACCCAGCCAGCTTGAGTGCGGAGCCTGCATTTGAAATCTACACTTCAAAATTTTTCTCTGTAAAGGTAATTTTGCTGTCAGTATAGCCCTCTGACCCAAAAGGACACTAGTACGTTATAGCCCATGAGGATGAAGTCTTGTGGTCTGTGACTCACGTTTCTTCTAGCCTATGAATGTTTCTGCTCTGAGGTTAACACCAAAAGTGGAAAACAGAGAGGCTTATCTAGATAAGAAAGACTATAAGAGATTTTCAGAGGGAGAAAATAGGAAGATGCACACACCAGGACCTAGACAGTGCTGAGGTCTGTAAGTGGAGACCCAGAGACTTCAGCTGACTTTGCTGGGAAGAAGGAAGATGTCCAGTCAGTAGGAAACAAACAAGGCTGAAGGGCAAGGCACTGTGAGGAGCAAGCTTGGAGAAGGAGATACTTAAGTCTTCTCTCCTGTGCTCTGTTCCAGAGCCATGGGGATGGCACAAAAGAGCCTGGCACTTGGCTGGGTGACTGCCATCTTGCTGCTACAGATGACCACCGCAGAACGCCCCAGGTGGACCCTGAATGGCAAGCCCCGGGTATTCTCGGACCTGAGTGTTTATGAGATCAAGATTGTGCAGAACTTCCTGATGGACAGAAAGGAGCTGCAGCTGCAGCCAGCCAAGACACCAACTTTGGGCAAGAACTCAGTATACCTCATAGAAATGTTGCTGCCCGATAAGGAGGATGTGCTGGACTTTCTGGACAAAGGAAAAAGGATTCCTGTGCGGGAAGCCCGTGTTGTCATCTTCTTTGGTGCTCAGGAGCACCCTAAAGTCACTGAGTTCGCTGTAGGGCCCCTGCCATCGCCAATCTACATGCGAGAAATATCTCCCGGGCCTGGGCACAGTCCATCCTGGGCATCTAGACCCATTTCCAAAGCAGAGTACAGCCTCATCTACCGCATCCTGACGGAGGCCACGGAGCCTCTGCATCAGTTCTTCCTTGACACCACTGATTACTCACTCGAAGACGAATATGGTCTGACTTTCACATATATGGCCCCCCATGGCACAAAGTCTGACCAGCGCTGCAGCTGGTTCATATTGCAACGATATATGGCAAGCCACGTCCTGCAGCCCACAGGGCTGGAGATCCTTCTGGATCACGGGAGCACAGATGTCCAGCACTGGAAAGTGAAGCAGCTCTGGTATAACGGCAAGTTCTACAACAGCCCAGAGGAACTGGCTCAGAAATATGCAGACGGAGAAGTGAGTACACTGGTCCTCATGGAGTCAGTTGACAAGGACACAGAGCAGCCCCTAGTCTTCTCTTACTTCAATATCCCAGAGGAATTCCCCACTACCATCAGCAGGGCTAGACCCAGAGTGTCTGAGCCCCGTGTTCCTGGTTATAACGTAGAGGACAACACGGTGTTCTACAGAGACTGGATCTTCTCCTTCCGGCTAAGACCCTCCTCTGGCCTGCAGATTCTGAACGTGCACTTCCGGGGTGTGCGTATTGCATATGAGGTCAGTGTACAAGAGGCTGTGGCACACTTTGGAGGACATATATCTGCAGGCACTCAGACCAAATACATGGATGTGGGATGGGGCCCTGGCAACGCCACTCGTCAGTTAGCCGCTGGCATTGATTGTCCAGACACAGCCACCTTCCTGGAAGTCATTCATCACTATGACACCGACAAACCAGTCTCCTATCCACAAGCTCTCTGTCTCTTTGAGATGCCAGCGGAAATGCCATTTAGGTACCACTTTAACTCCAACTTTAGAAAAGGCTTCAACTCCAGTGCTGGGACACATGGACACATGCTGGTGCTACGGACAATCTCAACAGTCCACCACTATGACTACATCTGGGACTTTGTTTTCTACCCTAACGGGGCAATGAAGGCAAATATGCAAGCCACTGGCTTGGTCCATGCCACCTTCTACCAGCCCCAGGAGATGCGTTACATCTCTCAATCACACACCCATGTATTCAGCAACATCCACACCCACCTAGTACATTACCGTGTTGACCTGGATGTAGCAGGTAGGATTCAAAACCACACCAACTCAAATACTCAAAAACTACCCACACATAACTACTCCATAGGTTGAAGCTAAAGAGTCCTTGGCATAATATCAGGAGATTGTTTCAGCCACATTCTAAAGACACACTCCTGGAAAATGGCAGCAGTGAATGGTACCCTAGGATTACCCTGATTGTGGAGTGTGTATCTGCTCTTCTTGGCTCTATAGAGTAGAATGGTGCATAGTCATAGAGGGTTCCATGGAAATTAAACAATACTTTGGCTTAGCACTTTGCAATGGGTTCTGGAACCATCTGGGGGTACTCAGTGTGTTTCTTATAAATGTCATCATACGAAGAGATGTTTGGCATCACATTCCATAATTGAACTAGGCCACCAGAACCAGATAGGTGGCTTCCATATGCTCATTCCCACTGGGGTCTCTGGTCAGGAATACAAACAAACTGACCTCAAGCCTGCAGAAACATGGGAGTCCCATTCTACATGGTTAAAAATAGATAGGCTGGAGCAGGCTTTCCAGAGAATAGTGGGATCACAGTGAAAACGCCACAGTTGCTGGAATGACCCCCCCAAGTTGTCCTCTAGCTTCTCTGGTTTCTGGTTTGCTTGGTCTTCTAGCCCATGCTGCTAGCCCAGTATCTGGACTTAGCCTGGCGTCTTCTTGGCAATTGTCTACGGTTATTGTCTAGTTGGAGTCCCTGGGGTAGAGGAAGCCAGATTCTGTTTCAACAACTGATTCTCACCCTCCCCCCCCTCCTGCCTCCAGGAATAAAGAACAGTTTTCAGACACTGCAGACCGATCAGGAAAACATCACCAACTCAAAGGACCTAAGCCATCATGTACTTGGAAATACCCTAAAGCAAACAAATTACACCCAGGAGCACCAAGCGGCCTTCCACTTTGGAAAGCCGCTTCCCAACTACCTAATCTTTAGCAACCTCCATATGACCCATTTGGACCACAGGAGAAGGTACCGCCTGCAGATCTACTCCAGAATTCATCAGGTGCACCTTCCAGACTGGGAGAAGAAGCGAGGCGTCTCCTGGACCAGGTGAGTTTGAGAAACATGGCTAGAGATTCCCCATAGTGATTATGTGTTCTGTTTGGGCTTTTGTCCTGGAAGGTTCATGTCTATGTTTGCATCTGGATATGCATCCTTGCGCACTCCAGGAAGGGGTGGAAATGCTTACAGAGATCCTGCCCCTAATATGGTGATGGGCAATTTTCCAGATCCCTAGGGTATAAACATTCATTATGGAGAAGGACTGAATTCTCTATCCTTGACACTGGGGATGTTACCTGGGAAGAGATCAGATGTAACTCCAGTGCCCAGAGCCATTGGCTTCTTCTCTACCTGTAGGTGCCCCTTGGCTGTGACTGAGTACCAGGATTCTGAGAAGTGCAGCAGCAGCATCTACAGCCAAAATAATCCTTGGAATCCCCCTGTGGTCTTCGAGGATTTTATTCAGAACGATACAAACATTGAAGATAAGGTAATGTCCCCGGTACCCACTTCCCACCTCAGGCCTGTCACCAGCCACTCCCTAGACCTGTCACTGGTCCCAGCAATTGTACTTTCTGAGTGATAGACAAGTTCAGAGGTCGTAGCAGATGGGTCTGCTTTTTAAAAGTGGAACTGAGGACATCTCATGAAGTCCGTAGGCACAACAAGCCAGAGTGACCTCAAGTGACTAGTATTCAGCACTGCCCTGTCCACTTAAGCCTTTGTCTCTCCCATAGGATTTGGTGGCCTGGGTAACAGTGGGCTCCCACAACGTCCCCCATTCTGAGGACAGTGCCAACATGACCACACCTAAGAGCTCTTTGGGCTTTGTGCTCCGGCCCTTCAACCTCCGAGGCTTCTAGAGACACAACTACGACATCAGGCACTGCATCCGTGGAGATGAATCTTGTCTGATGCTCCCTCCTTTCAAACACAATAGGCCCTACAACCCTGTGTGAAAAACCCTCACCCAGCTCCTGTCTAACAGCCCCAGATCGGCACAAGAGTAGACAATAAATCCTTCCACTTCCACTCTCAAATGTTGCTTCTTTGTTGTTTGGGGGTTGGGGGAGAGAATGGGTCACACCCTCATGGATGGCCATGGTTACATCAAACTTGTCTACTGACCCTAGAAAAACATTAATGACAAGGGTGGAGAAGACCCATAGGATACTAGAAATCTCGAGTAGGTTTTTCAGCAAGTGGGGTTTCCAGCTTCTGTCAGGAAGGCTGTGGGGAAATGTTCTGCCTCAATGACTGCACGCAGAGGAAGAAGCACTAGAGGGAAACCTTAAAAAAGATTATCAACATTTTCATCCGGCGGCCATTGTTCTACATCTAAGGTTTACCCCCATCTGCCCTCGATGAACATAGGTGACACATATGTGGGTGTACTGTTGTTGTCTGTGACAGCAAAAGCATGGAGAAGAGCAACCTCCCATCCATAAGGAAGAGTAGTGCAGTAAACTGGAGCTCAGGCTTGCTCAGGACCAGGGGATAGAAAACTATATGAGTGAGGACAGTCTGTGGACTGTGGGAAAACCCACAGATAAAGTGGGAGGTTAAAATGGCAGATAAAAGCATGCAAGTGCGCTATCTGTTGTTTAAGAGTGAGAGGAAACTGAAGCTCCATTTCCCCAGGAATGAAAGGTAGAAGTGCCATTGAAAGCTGAAGGAACGGGGGAAAGAGATTCTCCTTTATGGCACTGTTAGAGATTCAGCACTAACAGCTCTAGGGCTGGGACTGGAATGAAGCAAGCCTGAGGACCTGAGGACCTATATAAAGATATATAGGTACCTGGTAACTATATAAAGATGCACATGGGGCTGCATGTCTATAATCCCAGCACTAGGATGCTTGGTGGAGAGAGGCAGGTGAGCTAGCCCCAAGGGTGTGAGAGCAGAGCTGTCCAAGCCTCTTGCCTGCTGCAGCACTAGGGAGAAAGAATAGGACCTGCACCTCGTTTAGCCAGTAGAGCTGACCCTGATGTTGTGGGTACAGACGAGCCTCTCAAGGGTATGAGAGCAGGAGAGCTGGCTCTGCCCTTGCTGGTTGCAGCATTGGACACGGGTGAGCAGGAGAGTTCGCCCCTGTGGTGTGGGTGCCTGAGAGCTGGAAGGCTGACCACCTCAGATACCTCTGAGGGCCAGGGCCAGGGCTTTGAATTGTCCTACCCACCATTTACCTCTTAGATGAACTGCTGAAGTGTGTGAAGGAGCTGATTCTACAGATCCAACTACAGAATCTCCATGACACAGGGCAACAGCAGGCTATCTGAGAGGAGTCCAGTGAGGTTCCAGTATTGATGGTGCAGCAGAAGCCTGTCAGGAGCCAACACAGGACAAGCTAATGACTAGCAGGTGTTCTTCCTGAGCTGTGTCTGCTTTGGATTAACAATCCATGACAGGTTTTCTCCTATAGGCAAGGCCCAGGAGGAAATCATTTTTAGTAAAGATTCCTGCTAATGATATGCTTTTCCTGTTATTGTTAAACATATATATAAAACAATCACTAGGTATGAGCCCACCCTTTTGAGCAGATCTCTGCAGAACTGCCAAAATGCACTGTTTCTTAGTGATGCTATATAGAAAATAGATGACTTCTTACTTTTTAATGATGATCCTATAAAAATTCCTAAAATTATGTCAGTTTTTATTAAGCTCTTTTATGGTATGACTGCTATTAGGTCCTTCCTGATAACTGCAGTGAGAACTCTGCCAGTCTCTGTCATCAGTTAATTGCTTCCTGTTGGGAGCCAACTCCTAGCAGAAAGTGGCTATCATCTTTGTAGCCGTCTTGGGCCATATACTTGAAGGTTGATATTTTTCCACCCTGACAGGAGACTTGTTTTTATAGCATGCTGTTTTTGCAAACAGCGCACAACAGCTGAGCCCACTCTGATAAACATCTTGTTTTTCTCAGACATGTCCTAGACTTGTTTAGTGTCCCCAGCTGCACTCCCCTGCTTGTGCTTATGTACCCACACATGCCTTTCAATAAACGAGCCTTGATCAGAAAACTTTGTCTTGGCTCCATTCTTCACGTCTCTTGCCTCTCCATCCCCACTCTCTCTCTCTTGCAAACCCAGTTGACTGACCCTCGGGCCAGGTCACTGACCTCCTTGTTCAAGCATATAGAAGCACAGGTACACCAGTACACGTGAACACACACACACACACACACACACACACACACACACACACACAGAGTGAGCGCTACTGTTAAATAAAATAGGCCTGGCTAAAATTAGACAATACAACAAGAGCCCTAGCCATGTCCTCCCCCTGGCTCTAAGTCCCCAGAAGTCCCTCTTTTCACCCATAGGTGTTAGGCTACTCTGACTGCACAAGCTCACATGAATCTCTGGATTTACTGTCAATACCAGAGGCACAAGAAAGGACCAACAGATGAAGTCCCCAGGTTGGGCCATTTCCATGAGGCCAAAACAAACCTGAGAGTCTAGAAATAATAGGCTGGGACAAAAAGAATGATTCTCGGGCCAGCTTTGATAGTGATCACCTGGGCCAGCAGACATAGGACAGAACTAAGGCTCTCAGCAGCCCAACAGCTCAAAGGGGATGGGCAGGAGCAGCCGTTCACTGCCACAGTCAGGAAACCTCATTCTCCGCAGATCAGATACCAGCCTGCCAAGGGGCAGTAAAGGGGGACAGAGTCAGGTTCAGGACCAAAGCAGAAAGTCCCTTTGTGGGCTATGGTTCTAGCCAACTTTGACCAGAGGTACAGGTCTGGTCCTGAATTTGGTACAGAGAACTGAGAGTGAAATCTTTTAACTGGCCAAAAGGATCTGCAATGAAAGCTGGGCCTCTTGTGAACAAGAATAGGTTGTATTTTGACACTTGTGAGTGGAGTATGTGACACAAGAAAACACTCATAAATGCAAAATCATGAAGTGTCTATAATACTGGGGTTCTGTAGTCAAATCCCACCCTCATGTTTTTGATGAGCGTCTATGCTTCCCTTTGCCTAGCTCCTCCTCTGCAGCCTCTGCTGGTCACATCCTGGAGCAGGCCCAGTGACAGACCGACCCCTGAGCTGTTTACTGTGTCTCTAGCTCCAGATTTCTTCTAAGAGCTTCCAATCTGGGGATCCCAAGACGATTATTACCTGTGACAGCAAGGTCCTCTCAGAGTCCTTCCACCCACTCACAGACTCAAGCCATAGGCCAGGCCTTTAGACCCCACTTCTATCTACACAGTGAAGAGTGCAAAGACCTAGAGGAACCTTTGAGTGGGGCTTTGATATCAGACAAAACTTTCTGGCACCAGCAACAAGTACAAGGCAGCTCTTTTGTAGAACAATACCATGGGTAGGAAACTTACCATCATGGAAGACAAGTCAGTATCTAGGAAAACCATGACTGTTGGCAGTGACCCATGATGTATGCAAGAATCAAAGTCTCCCAGAAATCTATACGCTGTGGTGTTCACACTGGCCTTACCCCAAAGAACAAGCAAGGACATCAAATCTCATGACAAACCAAGGTCACCAAGACAAGGTGGGTGCCATTCAGCCATTAAAGTCACTATAGCCCATCAGCGTAGATGATAGACCTCAAGCCTGCAAAAACATGGGCTGCCCTTTTTTCAAGGTTAAAACCACAGCAAGCAGCTATATTAAAGCTGCACACCCCAGCCTGGATCACACTGAAACTGAGGTCCGCAGTCCCCATGACTGCAATGGGTTGTCCTCTAGCTCTACTGGTTTTTGTTTACTTAGTCTCCATGACCACCCTGCTAAGCAAGTTCATGGGCCCAGCACCACTTCCTCATGGACTGGCTATAGATGTGGTTTATGCTGTTTATCGAGTGTCAAAGGGAAGGAATGTCTGTTCCAAACCCTGATTCTCACCCTCCTTCCATCTTCATCCCTATAGGCACTGGGGACAGCTTCAAGAAACTGCAGAGCAAGTAGGAAACCATCACCAATGCTGAAAGCAGAAGGTGCTATGGGGTTCAGCTCACACCCATGCAACATCAGGCTATCTTCTGCTTTGGGCAAACTCTGCCCCACTACCTGCCCTTTAGGAGACCGAAAAGGACATCTGAGGTCACAGCCATATCTACCACCTACGAATCCACCCCAGCGGTAATCAGATCCCCCTCTATCACAGCAATAGTAGGCTGCAATCTCAGCAGGTGGATAGCATCAAAGAACCCGAGGAGGAAATGCTGGACACTCTCCTGTTATTTCCTGTGTCTGTTTGTGTTTCACTTTTGAGGCCACATATCTGTGTGTTGACATGCACACAGGAAGAAGAGGGTTAGCTCAAGGAGCTCCAGGCCCTTGGATACTGATGAGCAGGCCAGCGCACTGCTAGGAGGTAGTCACAGTTTATTCATGGCCGCAGCAGCAGCTTCCCCATCCTCAGCCCTGAGGGTGTCTCCTGAGAGTGCTCAGGCACCCTGGTTCCTTTGCAGCCTGCAGGTTCTTCCCAGTGGTGACTAAGTATCATGAGCCTGAGCAAACTAGTAGTCAATTTATACAACCAGAACCATCCCTGGGATCCTGCAGGGCTCTTTGAGAACCCCGAGAATGACAACATTGTGGATGAGGAACTGACCTAGCCTCCCTGTCCACCTTTGGCTTTGTCACGTGTAACAGCCTGTTCTGTTCCGCAGGTCAGAGTCTAGCAAGAGAGAGAGAGAGTGGGGGGAAGAAGGGGGGGAGACGCGAAGAATAGAGACAAGCCAGAGGATCTGTAGTAAAGTCTCAAGTCTCCTTTATTGTCTCTCTTGTCTCATATTCACTCTCCTATTGACTCTTATAGACTCTTATTAACTCCTATTGTTTCTCATTGACTCTCATTGACTATATTGACTCATATTCACTCTTATTTGACTCCTATTTGACTATATTACAAGGAAATCCTGGGTATTTATAAGCATACGCAGGAGAACACAGGTGAAAACATTTTACCACGTGCACCTTGCAGCTGGGGTCACTAAAACTGGGGTCACAGCAAAACAAGCTATGTGGGATAAACAAGATATTTGTTAGAGTGTGCTCAGCTGTCGTAGGCTGCTGAAAAACAAGTCTCTTATCAGGATAAATGGCTCTGGATGGCTGCAAAGATGATAGCTGCTTTCTAGCCGCTTTCTGCTTAAAGTCAGCTCCCAACAGTCATTAGCCTCTTCCTGGCCTAAAGTATGAAGGGAAACTTCAGAGATCATGAGATATGGGCCTGCCCTCTATAAATGGGGCAGGGCACATCTTGAGAAGTACGTAGGAATATATAAAAATGACCCAGGCCAGAGTATCTCAGGGGTCAATACTCAGCACTGCCCTGCCCACTGATATTGTTTCTCCCACAGGATTTGGTAGCCTGAGTGATAATGAATTTCTTGTATAAGTCCCATTCTGAGATTGTCCACAACTTGGCCACATCTGGGACTCTATGGGCTCCACCCTCTAGTCCTTGATCTTCTATGGCATCCCAAAATACCCACATACAACGGCTACAGCTATGTCAGTCAATGGATCCCTGAAGACAGGGTCTGCCTGATGCTCTTCCTTTAAGCAACATGGAACCTACAATCCTATGTGAAGAGTCTAGCCCAGCTCCTAATTAAGAACCCCAGAACCCCACAAGGGCAAACAATAAATCTTTCAGCTTCCACCCAAATATGCAGCTTTTTAGCAGCAAAGGAAAAGGCATGGTCCACAGGCTCAGATGGATTTCCATGGGCTTCACCCATGTTTGTTTACTACACCCAAAAATGACCCCCATGACCAGGACAGAGAAAGCCCTCTGCAACATGAAATTCTCTATCAGATCTCTTAAATACCCAAGTCTTTCAACTTCCTCTCAATGTGACTGCTAGGAAACTCTCCCACTTGACTGATGGGTCTCCCTAAGGAAGCTGCTATGGGGAAATCTAACAAAGTACCAACATCTTCAGACTTTGACCACTAGTCCAATGTCCGGGGTTCACCCCCAGGAGCTCTCTAGAAACACAGAAAAGACTACACTAACTCATTTTTTTGCACTATATCTATAACAGCAATGGTTTGTAGGAAACTGATTCCCATCTGTATGGAGGAGCAGCTCTACAAAGCTAGGGCCCAACTGTACTGTAGTGCCGGGTGTAGAGAAAGCGTGGATTAGGTCACTCTGTGGAGCCCTGAAGGTATATTAAGTAGGAGAAAACGTGACAGAGAATAACATACACAGTAAACTAACTTTTATATGAGATGAGATAGGAATAAAAAGCCATCTTTCCGGGAGCAGAAGGTAGAAGGCAACTAGGACTGACAGGAAAAGGACACTCTTAGACATAACCCTGCAGTGCTAGGATCAAGATACTGCTTCAGTCAGGGATGCGTTTGCCATGCAAGCATGAGGACCTAAGTTCACAAACCTGTCAAATACTCATGAGAAATTGTGTGCTGTGGCAAATGTTTGTAATTGCTCTGATGGTAGAGGGAGCAAACAGATGGGTCCCAGGAGCTCAGTGACCATCCCATTTGTCAGACTCAGTGAGACCCAGGTACTGTGAGAGAGCTTGTCTCAAAAATAAGGTAGGAAATAAGGAACACACCCAATATCCACTTCTGATCGACATGGGAATGCACACACACACACACACACACACACACACACACACACACACACATGTACACTCAAATACACATACACATATGCATGCACACAGATACACACATACAATGCATACATGCACTCTCATACACACATACATGACATACATATGCATACTCATACACACATACACATGCATGCACATGCAGGTACACACACACACACACACACACACACACACACACACCCTTTGCACACACTAAAGAGGAAAATAAAGTAAAACACTGAAGAGCTCTGGAGCTGAGGAGATGTCACCCAAGATGTGTAGAAATTGTTCTAAGCAACCTGAAAAAGCAGATACGGATGTGTGCTTTTCTACTCTGTGCCTTTAGGCTGAAGAAAACAGGAACAAGAAGCCTACATTTCCTTCCAATACTGTGACTTCTTGATTATACAGAGATGTCATCTGTGACAAGACTCACAGCCAGCACTAAGGGGGGACTTATTTTGTGGTTTATCAGGACATGAACCCAGGAATCGAATTTTGAAAGTCTACACCAAACTTTAAAATATGTTCCCTGAAAAGGTAATTTGTTCCATCAGAAGGTAGCTCTGGTATCAGTACACCCCTCTGCTGCACCAGGACATAACCATGTTTTCAGTTCTTAAAGACCTAGCTTTGGGTTGCCATTATTCATGGTACCTCTTGCTAAAAAGAGAAATTCCTAATTGAGAAAATCCAGTTGAAGGGCAAAAGGAGGGTGTATTTGTAGGTAAGAGAGACCTAAGATAGAAGAGATTATTATCAGGTACACACATAGCAGCCTGGACAGTTTAGAGACCAGATATAGGGACTCGAGGACTCCAGTATGTCTTCTGCTGAAGGGAGCATAGGAAGCTTATGAAATAGGAAAATAGTGAGACACAGAGCAAAAATGCTCCTTGACTTGGTTTGAAAGGGGAAACACCCAAGTCCTTTCCTCTCCTCCTCTCTCTTCTCCTCCCTGCTGCTACATACTAGAGCCTCTGGGCTAACTACAGACATCTATGACAGAGTGCCCCAAATGGACCCTGAATACCAAGAACTAGATGTTCTAGACTGAACACCTGGAAGCTGAAAGCTGTGCACATCTAGCTAATGAACATGGAAGAGTTGAAGTGGAGCCATCCAAGACACCGTCTTTGACCAGGCTCTCTGTTTTCCTCATTGAGGGGCTACTTCCCAAAAAGAAACTTGGCTGAGCCTATCAGCCACCCAAACCACCATTCAGCTTGAGACATGGAATCCAACTATATATTCCCCAAGCTAGTTCTCTCCCGGACACAGCATGCCAACATGGACCAAGGGCAATCTGAGTCAGACACCCCTGAGCCCATCTCCTTGTCACTTGCCTATCGGCCACTCCAATCATCACTCTGTTCCAAGACCCCATGGATTCTGAGACAGAGCCCTAACAGTTAGAGATCCCAGAGGCAGCCCCCTTCCCCTCACCCATCCACCCACCACCTACCTCTAAGACCTGTGGGATCTGACCTGAAACACCATAGTGGCTTCAAAACTGAAAACCAACTGCTTGCAACCTGCTAAATTCGGATAACAGCAAGCAGCAATCCAAACACTTCCTTAACAAAATTAAGACCATATATCCATACTATGAAACACCATCACTAATTTACTCTAAAGCCCAGATCTCAAACACACAAGGTGAATAAGACAGTAACTCTGGTCCAGACATCAGTATCTTCATTCGAGTTTTCTCTGAGAAAAGCAGCTTTGCTGATGCGCAAGACAATGACTTCAAAATAGTGATTGTAAATATGTTCAAGCAACTCAAAGAGAATATGAATAAATGTTTGAATAAAGATCACAAAACACAACCAGTTGGATAAAATAATGAAGACATTTCAAGATATGACCACAAATCTTAATAAAGAGAGAATCTCTGAGAAAAGCCAAGAACTTAAAAAACTAGGAAGTCAAACAGAGAGTTCTGAGGAAAACCTTGACAAGAGACTGGGTGGGTCAAGGAGAATAGAGAATTTCAGATCTGGAAGACAAGGTAGAAGAAATGGATTACTCAAAGAAAATGTTACATCTTAAAGGGGGGGCTAAACAAGGAAAATTGGGAATTCTGAGATGTCATGAAAAGACTAAACAGATAAATAATTGTCATAGAAGAAAAAGGAACTCAGGTCAAAAGCATTGAAAGTACTTTTCCAACAAAATCATAGAAGAAATTTTCTCAAATCCAAGGAAAGAGATGTTAAATTGAGGTGTAAGATGCATCTAGAGCATCAAGTAGACAGGGCCACAAGAGAAACTTCTCACAATGCGTAACAACCAAAAAACTGAGCACACAAAACAAAGAATGGGTATTGAAGGCTGAGAAGGGACAAGTTACATATAAAAGCAGATTCTTAACAATAACACCTGAAACTTCAGTGGAAATTTAGAAAGCCAGGAGGACCTGGACTGATGCTGTACAAGTTCTAAAAAACTACAGATGTCAGCAAAACTGTCAATCAAAATTGGAAGGATAAAGAAAAGCATGTCACAATAAAACCAGATTTAGGCCATTCATGTTTACTAAGCCAGCTTTATGGGAGACTACTTTATAAAATGACTAGTTTGGTCTGAAGAAAAGATTAAACACACCCAAGAGAACACAAGGAATAAATGATCCCAGAACAGTCAACTAAAAGAAATCTAAGAAAGTCCCACCCCAACAACAAAACAGTAGGTGTTAAGAAACAGTGTTCAATAGTAACTCTCAATAATAATGGTCTCAGTTCCCCCTAAAAGACAGACTGACAGATGGGATCAGAAAACAGGATTCTTTTTTGAGAGTCTACTAGCTTTGTTTTTCAAGTTGTAGTATGGCTTTTATTTATATGTAGCTTATAAGCTCATACATATTTCATAAAAGATGTACCAATTTCAACCCTAAAGTAATGGAAGCTAGGCAGCAGGATTGGATAATGGATAGGAATTCTAGAAACTAATACAGAGCCATCTTTTTTGTTGTCTCCAAGAAACACGCTCACATCAATTACTGACTGTCTTAGGGTAAAGGGATAGAAAGAAAAGAGTCTTTCAAGCAAATGGAACAAAGAAACAAGCAGACATAGTGATTCTAATATCTTACGAAATCCGCCTCAAACCAGAATTTATCAGAAGAGCTAGAGAAAGACATTTCACACTCACTGAAGGAAAAAAAAAAGCCACTGAGATGATGTTATAATTCTAAACATTTGTGTACCAAACACAAGGGCAGCAAGCTCATAAAAGAGACACTACCACAGTAAGAGGGAGTGACTTCAATACTCTACTCTTGCCAAAAGACAGGTCATCCAGATAAAAAAGAAATAGCAGAACTCTGGAGTTAAATGACATCACAAATCAAATGGGTCTAACTGACACCTATAGAAAACCCCATCCAAACACCAAAGAACACACATTCTTCCCAGCAGCCATGGAGCTATTTTATTATTTATTTTATTCTGTAAGATAAAACACATGTTAGGACACAAAATAAGTCTCAACAAGTACAGGAAGACTTAAATAAAATCAGGCAGCATCTTATCTGCCCACAAAGGGATAAAGCTGGGTATCAACAATGACATAAACAGCAGAAACATACACAAACTCATGAAAACTAAACAACACACTGCTAAGTGAAAATTGGGTCAAGGGGAAAAAATCAAAAGAAAAAATTTCAAATTCCTAGAATTGTATGAAAATGAAAACATAAGCTGACAAAATCTGCGGCACACGATGAAGGCAATCCTAAGAGGGAAGTTGATAACAATAAATGCCTGCATCAAAAGGCTGAAGAGGTTCTGTATTCATAACTTAATGATGTGCAACCTTCCCTAAGGCACATTTCTGTGCACAAAACTGCATGGCAACACACACACACACACACACACACACACACACACACACACACGCACGCGCACACACACACCTCATGCATTACTGCATTGAGCTGGATGGAATGGGGCAGCCGATGCTCAACATAGGCTTCTCCAGGCCTTTAGCTGCTTCTCGTTACCTACTTCACTGCACAGAGACCAGAGGGATAGGACTCTCTGAACAAACCAGGATTATTCCTTCAACCTGCTACCTGGCAACATAAAACATGTGCCCCTGAGAATTGTTGGCAGCAAACTTAGCCCTAGGGTAACCGTGTATGTGGGGTGTGAGTGTGCCCTAGCCTGTGGCTTGGTATGTATGTGATGGAGACACAGCCAGTGCCTATGAGGGTAAGATCCTGCTGCCTAACACATTAAGATATTTTCCAATAACATCTAGGATGCTTGGCGTATTGCTTGGATAAGTGATGTCAGCACAGAAGAATGGCATGGGTGTGATTTTTGGCAACAGATCCGTTAATAGAACAAGGCCACTAGGACCACATGGATGGTTTCCATCCAATCAACCCCACTTTGCCCTCTAGCCAAACAGTCCTCAGGTCTGTGGCAACATGGCTGCCCCTTCTCCAAGGTTAAAAACAGCAAACAGGCTAGAGTACCGCTCTCTAGCAAACAGCCCTGGTTCACCCTAAGACATCCACAGTTGGCAGGAGTAACTCATACACTGTCCCCTAGCTATCTGTTTTGGGATCTGCTGCACCTCCCACCCACACTGCTAATGCAATCCCTGCCCAAGCAGTGTTTCTTGCTGGCAGCTGGCCATGGTCTGTGTTGGAGAACCCCTGGAATACAGAAAAGGTTTTTGCTCCAACACTTGACTTTCACCCTCCATCTTCCCTCATTGTGCCCTTCCCCCAGCCTTGAGCAGGCCTGAGAGACCTTGTTTACCACAACAGATCAAGTGATAAGGATCTAGGTGGAGTTACCCACCTTGGCTGCACAGAACACAGAAGCAGAACTGCCCCTGGGCTTGCCTTGAGACATCTCTGGCCGTAACCCAGAACGGATTATGGATTATCTCACCCATCTCCGGCTCAAACCAGGAGGGGTTATGGGTTGGGCCTTCCCCTTTAAATTGAGAGCGAACATTAAAGCTTTGAGCCTTGATCAGAGAACTTTGTCTTGGATTCATCTCTTCTCGCCCTCCGTCCCCTTTCGTTCCCAGCCCCCCTTTCAGGTGAACCCAGTTGACTTGTGGCCGAGGGCGGCTACACCTTATGTCTCTACAGCTTCCAGACACTGAAGATGACAGATCACCACCAACCCCAAGAGCCTGAGATATCAAATCATACAACACACACTGGAGCAGACACAGTACTCCTAGGAATACTGGGTGGTTTTCTACTTCAAACAGATTCTGCCCAAGCATCTGCTTTTCAGCAGCTCCAACGAGAGCCCTGGAGCTACTAAAGCAACTGCTGCCTGAAGATTAGTTCCATAGCCAGGCAGATGCTGCCCTATGGCTGGAAGAAGTGAGCTGTCACCTGGACCAGGTGCAAAGGCCCAGAGAGGAAGGATAGAATGCCTAAAGGTTCTCTTGTTATTGTATGAGTCTATATGTCCTTCCATCCACCAGTCTTGTACGTGTCTGTACGTACATCTGGATGTATGTCATCATGCACTCAAGGAGGCATGAAATCACTCACGGACACTCTGGCCCTTGGGTGGCAGATTATGATGAATAGCCTTCCAGATTCCTGGCAGTTAATCTCCTCTGGGCAGGAGGCAACTTTCACATCCTTGGCCCACTGTATGTTTCCTGAGAAGTGCTATCCTATGCCCAGAGCCACTTGGCTTCTTCTCTTTCAAGCAGATACCACTGGCATTGTCCAAATATTAGGAATTCAATTAGTGCAGCAACAGCACCTACAAACCAAGATAATCCCTGGGATGCTTCCATGTGCATCCTTGACTGTGATTACAGGGCAGGGAGATACACAGAAGGAAGAGCTGAGGCTCCCAGCAGCCCGCCAGCTCAGCAGGCAGTGGGGCAGGCATAACACACGTCTTTCACTCCTGAGAAGTGATGCTCACTCCTCTACAGATTCGGTAGCAAAGTGCTGGGGGTGGAGTGGGGGCAGGGAGTGGGAAGTGAACATCAGGCCCAAGATAGAAAGACTCTTGCATCTGTAACACACACACACACACACACACACACACTCACACACACACACCAAGGCTCAGGGCTCATTATGGAGGAGAGGGTAAAAAAAAAAACCGTGTAAGAGGCAGTGAATGATTTCAAGGACTCAGTGCCTTCTGGACACAGCAGGGCTACTACATAGACAAACTCAGAGTTGTGATAGTGTGCACAAGCCCTGTGCAAGTTCAAGTCAAACCAAATGCCAGCATGGAGAGAAGAGGTAAGCATGACATTCTGATCCTAGCTGAGAAACTATTGGCAGCTGATAGCCTATGGGAGGGAGTTTTTGTTTGTTTTTCAATACTAATGTTCCCACTCACTCACGTGTCAGTGGCAAGCAACCATTGCCATGGTTAGGTCAGAGGACTGAAGGCTCACTCACCAGGAGGAAATCGTGCCTGGTACTGGAAACCTAGCCAGCTTCCTGGGGCTAGTGAGGTCATAGACCTTATCGAAGACTCTACTAACGCCATTCCATCAGACCAGCATGATCCCTCACGGCATTCTAAACCTTATCAGTATCCCCACAGACGAATGTAGCTACCAACCCTCATCAAAGAAGCTTCCTTTTACAACCAATAAAGACCATCACAGAAAACCACAACTGACACAATGCAGAGCTCAAGGGATCATGGGAAGCCCAACCCCAGCAGATGCCACCACATCATAGCTACAGCTCAGAGAACATGACAGAGAAGAAGCAGAAATAGTTTAAGACCCAAACTACTATTTTAAGTCTGCTGTAAAATAGTCTCTCCTAGAAATTGGTGCACAACAAGACCAGAGCAATAGCAACATCAATGGATGTGTTAACTTGGAAGAGAAAAAAATTGGGGGGGGGGGTCCCACCTCAAGACAAAGAACTATAGGCAACTAATGACTGCAGAGAGGAGAATTAGCCTCTCCCAAAAACAAGTCCCCTTTGGTTGCCCAATTTATATAATGTGTGTGTGTGTGTGTGTGTGTGTGTGTGTGTGTGTGTATGTGTATATATATATATGTATATATATATTTACATATGTAAAATTAAAATGGGATAATCAGGTTATATTTACATATATTTATGCCAATGCATATATAACAAATATAATGGAAAAAAAAAGCTATCAACTTGAGAGTGTAGGGACATGGGAGGGGCCATGGAAGCTGGCTGAGAGAGGCTATAGGAAAGAAAGAGGGGGAAGAAGGGATGTAATTCTATTTTAATTTAAAACATTTTTTTAAAGTATTGCTGGTAAGTTAGCCATGCTCTAGTGGAAGGCCATACATCCCATAATACATAGGCAGCACAAAGGGGATTTGAGGACATAAAGTTGAGTGGAGAAGAAAAGGCAGTAGATCTGGGAGGAGCTGAGAGAGGGGTGAACATCACCAAATCTTATTGTAGGAAATTTTCAAAACACAAATTAAAAAATAAGGACTAAAGAACAATTAAGAAGGAAGGTCTTTGCTAAGGCCAGGTCTTAATTGATTTTGAACATGGGAAGTCGAGTGGGGAAACTTATCTAGAGAGAAGAATCCAGAAGGAAAATAGTCTTATATGAGTACATTGAGTGTGAGCTATGTTAAACAGAAACACATTTATAAACAGAGCAAGCATGAGGCATTCCCAAGGCTCAGGTCCTGTGGTCCAGCTCCTCGCTGAAATCTCTGGTAAGCACCCTTGCCTCCCTTTGCTTAACTCTTACTCTGAAAGCCATTATTGGGTGACATGTACCCAAGTATCTAGTCTTGTCCCTGATTCTGGGAGGGGAAAGACATACAACAGACAGAGCCCTGAGCCATCTCTGGTTTTGTCTTAACAAGAGAAAGAGTGTTCTCCACATTTCTCCAAAGGACTCTATTCAAGTAGCCAAAGGTAATTAACTCCCTATGACAGCAAAGGCCCCTCAGACTCCTTCACCTACTCACAGCTCAGGACTTAAGCAAGGCCTCAGGACCCCACCCCCTCTTCTTATGTGAGGAGTTGAGCTAGAGACATAGAGAAATATTTGAGTGAAATTCCAAAGTCCAATAGAATCCTCTAGCCTCAGTCATGAGAAAAATACAGCTCCTTTGTTAGGAATGAAACAGTGTGAGGCTCCCCTGTAGGGTCTAGAACCATTCAGTTAAGTAGGAGTCTGGAGAAGCCGATACTAATGACAGTGACAGCAGTCATTGTGTGTGCATGGGCTGAGGTCTCTCGGTGACTCTGCACATGGCAGGGTCTACCACACTGCATTCCAACCACAGCTACATGGGTGTGTAAAAAAGCAGCCATCAGGAGCTCAGAGTGTAACGCTCAACTCCACCATGCATGCATGCACGCACGCACAGTGCATAGCTGACAGCTTGAGGACAAGGCTGGAGGGTGACAACCTTGCCCAAGATTTCCCTCAATCTGGAAAGGGGGAAGGTCAAACCTGACGTGAGCTCATCTAGCCTTGGTTGGAAAGAGACCCCAAACTTGAATGCACCATTGCATGGCCAGAGACGGCTGTCAGGGCAGGGCTCTCCATATCTTTGCTTCAAGTCTGGACATAGTTCATACAGTCTATAGTACTCAAAGTCTCTGATGTGTTGTGGTCCAGACAGTATCATTGGAGTTCACTTTAAAAAGAAGTGTAGCTGGGTGGTGGCGGGCACACCTTTAATTCCAGCACTCAGAAGGCAGAGGCAGGTAGATCTCTGTAAGTTCCAGGCCAGCCTGGTCTACAAAGTGAGTCCCAGGACAGCCAGAAGTACCCAAAGAAACCCTGTCTCAAAAAAAAAAAAAACCCTATACACACATACATACATACATACATGCATACATACATTCATACATACATACATACAAGTGTACCCCACACACTGCTTGCTCCTGGAAGACCAGCATTGTCCTGAACATGTTGTATTTTTGTCACCTTTCTTCTCTCCACACTCACAGGCTATGCATGCTGCTGCTGTCATTATATTTTACCATTGAGATAATAGAGGCCCAGAGAGTTTAACACAACCAAGATAATCAGGTTGTCCTTAGTCGTGTGATTTCCCAGAACTGGAACCCAGGCAGCTTAATGACAGAGTCATTTGAGCAAATACACTAACATTCAAAATACATCCCCTTAAAGGGTAATTTGTTGTATCGTAAAGCCATTTTTTTTTTCTGATAGTCCAGCCCTCTGTCCCACCAAGACAGGGTCACTTCATATCTCTAGATAACTAAGCCTTGGGCTACTGTGACAGTAGATGGCTGAAGAATGTTCCCCACTGAGATGACACCAGAAGTAGTGGAGAAATGGAAGAGTTTCTGTAAATCAGAATTCACAGATGAGGGGGAAGTAAGTACTCACATGCACAGCATTGGGAGCCACAGGTGGCAATCCACCTACTCCAGCTCTGGTGTACACAGGAGCTAGACATGAGAACAAAGTCAGTAGAAAAAGCAGACAACACTCGGGGATAATCTAGCCTGGGGTACTGGCCTGGAGGTGGAAATACTTAAGTCTCCTGCTCTGCTCTATCCTGAATTCTGGAGCCCTGGGGCTGGTCTGAAGGAACCAGACACTGGTTAAGTGACTGACACCTTGATGTTACAGATGTTTGTGACAATGCCCCAGGTGAACTCTTAATGACAATGCCTGAGTGTGCTGGGTCCTGGATTTTGTGGGCTAAAGGTTGTACACAGCTTACTGGAAAACATGAAGGAGCTGGAACTGCAGCTACCATGACACCAACTTCAGCCAAGTACCTGATAGAGATGCTGCTGCCCAGGAAGACAGACGTGCTGGATTTCCTGGATAAAGAAAAAGCACATTCTAAGCAAAGAACTCAATATTCTTATCTTTGGTGGCCAGGGCCACTGGAATGTCAGATTGCTGTCAGACCTCAACTCCTATACATGAAAGCACCATCACCGTTACAGGATAACACTAGTCCTAGGCTTCCAGACTCTCCAAAGCAGAGTATGGCCTCCTCTGTGACATGCTGGAGGAGGCCATCAAGCCCCTGAATGAGGTTTTGCTTGGCACCCCCAGATTTTCCTTCTAGGACCATGTCATCCAATGTCAGGCCTTCAAGAGTGTGTATTCTGTATCAGAGCCAGAAAAGTATACAGCAGGTTTATCTTGAAGAACTGTATAGAAGGACACTTACTGCCCCCTACTGGACTGAAGGAGCCAGGAGAGTTCTACTCTGCACTGGAGAGTAGAACTGCCCTCCAATAAATATGATTTCTACAACAGCACAGAGGAGCAAGCTAAGAAATACAAGGATGGGAACATGAATGTCAAAGTCCTCAGGGACCCACGTCCCAAGAGCAAAGAGCAATCACCATTCTTATCTTACTGCAAGTTCTAGGAGAATTTCCCATCCTAGTACTGGGGCTTCCTCTGATGTAGTCCAGTCTCATCTGACATCATTGGTGGTCATGAGACAACTTTGGTACCCAAATGGAGTCCAAAAAAGGCTAAGTGGGGCAATAGTTTGTCCATCCTGGATTCACAGCCTAGTCTCAGTCCAGACAGTTTGTATTACTCAAAATCTCTAAAGTGCTGTTGTCCAAACTATCATCAGAGTCACTTTAAAGAGACATAGATCCAACCTACACTCCTAGAAGGCCACAATTGTCCCCACTTCTTGCCTTGTTTCTCTCTGTAACCTTCAAAAACTGCATGCAACTCCTAAAATATCCCTTCTACATTTGGGACGAGGGAACCCTAGACAGCATGTGTAAGGTTCACACAAGTCATCCTTGGTATTGTGATCTACCAGAAATTGAACTCAGGCAGCTGAACCCCAAAAACTGTACCTTGAACATACACCTGAAATTTCAAAATACATGTTCCTAAAAGGTAATTTACAGTAAAAAAAAAAAATGGTGGGTTTGTTGTCAATACAACGACCTATCCCACCAGGGCATAAGTCCTTTGTTGCCCTGAATGATTAAGCCTTGGGCTGCTATGACTGATGGTGGGCCATGCTAAGAAATTCCCCCCAGTGAGATACCACCAAGAGAAGGGGAAAACGTGAGCCATGTAGATAAGAAAGACTATAAGAGGTTTTCATATCCCCTATAGCTCTTCAACCCCGTCAGAAATCCAGAGTGACTGAGTTAACTGAAGTTATGGGAAGCACTAAGCATAGCTTCTAAAACTTAGCCAATTTATAGAGACCACTGAACACCTGGACAGCCCCTATACTATTGAATGTTGGAGCATCAAATCTTCAGCCTTCTGGCCCAGGATCATCTGACAGACCTTAGTGATGCAGAATTATTAAGGGCTGATTACTCTGTCTAGGCAGATATAATCAGTTGACTATTCTGCAAGTGTGTCCTTTTCTGGACAGTAATTTGTCTGTAGATGGAAAGAGGCAATTTTTGCCTAGTGGCTGTCTCCGCACAACTGGAGTAACCCCAAGGATGCTCAATTTCTTCTCAGAATCCAAGACAGGAAGCTGTCAGGAGCAGACAGTTCTCTAATCAAAATGAACATTAATATAGAAATATCTGTGACGTCAATTCTATGGATTTCTGAAGTTTTGAAATCCAACTATCCATGTAAGGTAACCTGGACTGTTGTCTGTTAACTCCTCTCAGCTATTTCTAAATAAAGTATAGAAAACACCCTAACAATATACTCAAAGTCATGAATTTGCTATAGTCCCTTAACTCACAGGCTAACCATCTCAAATCAGTTAGAAAAGTCAAAGAAGGACTGAGTCTAAGCTTTGTATTCCTAAATGTGTTATATAGGCACAACGCCTATGAAAGTTACAATATTCATCTCACTTTTATATCAGTAAGAAGCTCATACCAATGAAAACCTTAAATTTGAAGTCAAAGTAAATTTTGTACCATTTAAGAAATTATAACTTCATTTTAATAACAATTATACAGAGACTCACAGAGTCAAACAAAAGCCCTTCCAGTGTCCAACTTAGCACACTTCATCTTAGGATCAGTGGGAGGACATGGGCCACACAGAGAGAGAGATGGGTGACATCGGGCTTTATTCTTGTTTGTGTACAGAAATCTCCCAAAAGACCACAATGATCAAGTCAAAGAAAGTCCACTGGGCTCAACGTCTGTATCAGTTGGGTTTTCAGGCCTTTGGCTCCCTCTCATGGAGACTGCAGGGGAACTGCACGATACGGGCTGCTATAGGGAAATTAACGAAAATACCAGTACCGTTGTGATTTGGCTAATAGTCCAGCATCTAGGAGATGTCCCTAAGACCTATAAATGCACACAAGATGTGTGTGTGTGTGTGTGTGTGTGTGTGTGTGTGTGTGTGTGTGTACTGATTCATTACACTGTTGTCTTTAACTGACTTTCCTTCTGTGGGGATTAGCATTCCAGTGACCTGGGATGTGGCTGCTCTTGGTGCCAGGTAATGGGGAATAATTGTGAGTCAGGAAGTGGGTGATAAGGAAAACCCAGAGGCGAGTATTAAGTGGGAGGAGGAAAAAATGACAGATCACATGATAGTAAGCTGACTTTATGTAAGGATGAGAAAGAAAGAAAAAGCCATCTTTCCATGAAGGTGTGGTGGAAGGGAGTTTAGGTACCCTGGGAAAGCAGAGGGAAATGGAAACAGACTCCTCCATCATGGCTCCGTCTGAAACATAGCCCTGAAGAACCCAGAGCTGGGATAATGGCTCAGTCAGTACCATGCTTGCCATAGCGTGAAGGCCCAGGTTCAGATCTCCAATGCCTTTATAAAGTTTGGCACAGTTGCATCTATCTGTAACCCCTTCACTGAAGTGGGGTTAGAGAAGAAAAGCTGATCCCATGGCCTCACTGCCTAGCCATGTCATAGCCAGAGAGCTGCAGGCTCAGTGAAAGTGCTTATCTCAAAATAATAAGGTAGAGAGTCAATGAGCAGCACACCCAGCATCTGCTTCTGACCTCCACAGACAGAATGCACATACATTTATGGGTACCCACACCTGAATGTACCCACACATGCACACACATACACACACACACCCACAAGAACATATGCCCATACATTCACCACACACAAGAGAGAGAGAGAGAGAGAGAGAGAGAGAGAGAGAGAGAGAGATCCCAAACTGGAGAGACATTACCCACGGCACGTGAGGCAACCCTAAGAACTGAATGGGTGAATGTGAACATCCCTGCCCAGGTGCTTGCTGTGAACATAGGAAAACAGAAAAGCACACAGATATGGAGAGCCTGCACCTCCCTCCAACACCATGACTCTCAGATTATACAGAGCTCTCACCCATGACAACTCTCAAATCCAACACTAAGGAAGTTTCAGGTTGTGGTTCCTCAGGACCTACACCCACACACCTCAATCCAGGACGATGGCTTGGAAAGTCTACACAAAATTTCAAAGCATATTCCCCCCAAAAAGGCTATTTTTTTTATCAAACAGGAGTTCTGAGAACTCTGTGGATTTTCTTCTGCATTTCAACCTGATGTGGGTCTCTGTGTTAATTATCATCTACTGCAAGAAGAAGCTTCTCAGTCCTTCTTTGCTGGGGCAGACTCCTAGCTGGTCTGCTCCTCTGAAGACACCATATCCTGACCTATCCTACAGGGCCAACTGTACTCAGAGCAGTGGAGGAACTGCTGCACTCAGAGCAGATGAGGAAGCTCCACTCCAAGTGGCTCGAACACACCTAGGATCATAGGATTTCAGGATCCCAGAGGCAGCCTGAGTGCCAGGAGGTCATTCAACCAGGATCTCAGGATCACACGACCACAGAGACAGCTGGACTCTGTGTGTACTGATTGGTGTGTTCTGTCACAACCAAGATAACAGGAGAGACAGGCTTCAGTCAGAGACAGTGAGTGCAGGTAGGACTAGATATAACCAAATGGCAAAAGGCAAGGGCATGAACATAAGCAACAGAAACCAAAATTACCTGGCATAATCAGAACCCAGTTCTCCCACCATAGCAAGTCCTGGATACCCCATGACACTGGAAAAGCAAGATTCAGATTTAAAATCATTTCTCATGTTGATGATGGAGGAATTTAAGAAGGACATAAATAACTTTCTTAGAGAAATACAGGAGAACACAGGTAAACAAGTAGAAGCCCTTAAAGAGGAAACACAAAATCCCTTAAAGCATTACAAGAAAGCACAACCAAACAGGTGAAGGAATTAAAGCCATCCAGGATCTAAAAATGGAAGTTGAAACAATAAAGAAATCACAAAAGGAGACTACCCTGGAGATAGGAAAACCTAGGAAAGAGATCAAGAGTCATAGATGCAAGCATCGCCAACAGAATACAAGAGATAGAAGAGAGAATCTCAGGTGCAGAAGATACCATAGAAAACATTGACACAACTGTCAAGGAAAATGCAAAATGCAAAAAGTTCTTAACCCAAAACATCCAGGAAATCCAGGACACAATGAGAAGACCAAGCCTAAGGATAATAGGTGTAGATGAGAGTGAAGATTCCCAACTTAAAGGGCCAATAAATATCTTCAACAAAATTATAGAAGAAAACTTCCCTAACCTAAAGAAAGAGATGCCCATGAACATACAAGAAGCCTACAGAACTCCAAATAGACTAAACCAGAAGAGAAATTCCTCCCATCATATAAAAATCAAAACATCAAATGTACAAAACAAAGAAAGATATTAAAAACAGTAAGGGGAAAAGGTCAAGTAACATATAAAGGCAGACCTATCAGAATTACACCAGATTTCTCACCAAAGACTATAAAAGCCAGAAGATCCTGGACTGACATAATACAGACCCAAAGAGACCACAAATGTCAGTCCAGACTACTATACCCAGCAAAACTCTCAATTACTCTAGATGTAGAAACCAAGATATTCCATGACAAAACCAAATTTACACAATATTTTCCCAATAATCCAGCCATACAAAGGATAATAGATGGAAAACTCCAACACAGGGAGGGAAACTACAACCTAGAAAAAGAAAGAAAGCAATCTTCCAACAACCTCAAAAGAAGATAGCCACACAAACATGATTCCACCTCTAATAACAAAAATAACAGGAAGCAACAATCACTTTTCCTAATATCTCTTAACATCAATGAACTCAATTTCCCAATAAAAAGACATAAAATATCAGACTGGATACATAAACAGGACCCAGCATTTTGCTGCATACAGGAAACACATCTCAGTGAAAAAGACAGATACTACCTCAGAGTAAAAGGCTGGACAACAATTTTCCAAGCAAATGGTACCAAGAAACAAGCTTGAGTAGCCATTCTAATATAGAACAAAATCGACTTTTAACCAAAAGTTATCAAAAAAAAAGATAAGGAAGGACACTTCATACTCATCAAAGGAAAAATCTACCAAGATGAACTCTCAATTCTGAATATCTATGCTCCAAATGCAAGGGCACCCACATTCATAAATGAAACCTTACTAAAGCTCAAAGCACACATTATACCTCACAAAATAATAGTGGGGACTTCAACATCCAACTCTCAGAAATGGACAGATCATGGAAACAGAAACGAAACAGAGACACAGTGAAACTAACAGAAGTTATAAACCAAATGGATTTAACAGATATCTACAGAACATTTCATCCTAAAACATAATAATATCCTTCTTCTCAGCACCTCATGGTACCTTCTCCAAAACTGACCATATAATTGGTCACAAAGCAGGCCTTAACAGATACAAAAAGATTGAAATAATCCCTTGCATCTTATCAGATCACCACAGACTAAGGCTGGTCTTCAATAATAACAAAAGCAATGGGAAGCCACATATACATAGAAGCTGAGCAACACTCTACTCAATGATGACCTGGTCAAGGAAGAAATAAAGAAAAAAATTAAAGACTTTTTAGAGTTTAATGAAAATGAAGGCACATCATACCAAAACTTAGGGGACACAATGAAAGCAGTGCTAAGAGGAAAACTCATAACTCTAAATGCCAACAAAAGAAACTGGAGAGAGCACACACTAGCAGCTTGACAGCACAGCTGAACGCTCTAGAACAAAAAGAAGCAAGAGGAGCAGACCACAAGAAATAACCAAACTCAGGACTGAAATCAACCAAGTAGAAAGAAAAAGAACTACACAAAGTATCAACAAAACCAGGAGCCGGTTCTTTGAGAAAATCAACAGATAGATAAATCCTTAGCCAGACTAACCAGAGGGCACAGAGAGAGTGTCCAAATTAATAAAATCAGAACTGAAAATGGAGACATAACAGAAACTGGGGAAATTAAAAAAATCATTAGATTCTACTACAAAAGTCTATACTCACAAAACTGGAAAATCTGGAGGAAATGGACAATTTCCTAGACAGATATCAGGTACCAAGATTAAATCAGGAGCAGATAAACCATGTAAACAGTCCCATAACCCCCAAAGAAATAGAATCAGTCACTAAAAGTTTCTCCACCAAAAAAAAAAAAAAAATAGTTTTGGTGCAGAATTCTATCATACCTTCAAGGAAGACCTAATACCAATTCTTTTCAAACTATTCCACAAAATAGAAACAGAAGGAACACTACCCAATTTATTCTATGAAGCCACAATTATGCACATACCTAAACCATACAAAGACACAACAAAAAATAGAACTTCAGACCTTATAAATATCGGTGCAAAAATACTCAACAACATTTTTGCAAACTGAATCCAAAAACACATCAAAACAATCATCCATCATGACCAAGTAGGCTTTATCCCAGGAATGCAGGAATGGTTCAATATATGGAAATCTATCAACTCAATCCACTATATAAACAACCTCAAAGGAAAAAAAGCCACATGATCATCTCACTAGATGCTGAGAAAGCATTTGAAAAAATTCAACACCTCTTCATGGTAAAAGACCTGGAAAGATCAGAAATTCAAGGCCCATGCCTAAACATAGTAAAAGCAATATACAACAAACCAGTAGCCAACATCAAACTAAATGGAGAGAAACTTGAAACAATCCCACTAAAATCAGGGACTAGACAAGGCTGCCACTCTCTCCCTATCTATTCAATAGAGTACTAGAAGTCCTAGCCAGAGCAATTAGACAACAAAGGAAGTCAAAGGAATACAAATAGGAAAGGAAGAAGTCAAAATATCACTATTTGCATATGATCTGATACTTAAGTGACCCTAAAACTTCCACCAGAGAACTCCTAAACCTGATAAACAACTTCAGTAAAGTGGCTGGATATAAAATCAACTCAAACAAATCAGAAGCCTTTCTCTATTCAAAAGATAAACAGACTGAGAAAGAAATTAGGGAAATGACACCCTTCACAATAGCCACAAATAATATAAAATACCTTATTGTGAATCTAACCAAGCAAGTGAAAGATTTGTATGACAAGAACTTCAAGTCTCTGAAAAAAGAAATAGAAGAAGATCTCAGAATATAGAAAGGTCTCCCATGCTCATGGATTGGCAGGATTAATATAGTAAAAGTGGCCATCTTGCCAAAAGCAATCTACAGATTCAATGCAATCCCAATCAAAATTCCAAATCAATTCTTCATAGAGATAGAAAGAGCAATTTGCAAATTCATTTGGCATAACAAAAAACCCAGATAGCGAGAACTATTATCAACAACAAAAGAATTTCTGGGGGAATCACCATCTCTGACCTCAAGCTGTACTACAGAGCAATAGTAATAAAAACTGCATGGTATTGGTACAGAAACAGGGAAGAAGATCAATGGAATAGAATTGAAGACCCAGAAATAAACTCATACACCTATGTGATCTTTGACAGATCTTTGATCTTTGACAAAGGAACTAAAACCATCCAGTGGGAAAAGGACAGAATTTTCAACAAATGGTGCTGGTTCAACTGGAGGTCAGCATGTATAAGAATGCAAATCTATCCATTCTTATCTCCTTGTACAAAGCTCAAGTCCAAGTGGAGCAAGGACCTCCACATAAAACCAGATACACTGAAACTAATAGAAGAGAATATGGGGAAGATCCTGGAATACTTGGGCATAGAGGGAAAGTTCCTAAACAGAACACCAATGGCTTATACTCTAAAATCGAGAATTGACAAATGGGACCTTATAAAATTGCAAAGCTTTTGTAAAGCAAAGAACTGTCAATAGGACAAAATGGCAAGCAACAGATTGGGGAAAGATCTTTGCCAATCCTACATCTGATAGAGGGCTAGTATCCAGTATATACAAAGAACTCAAGAAATTAGACTCCAGACAATCAAATAAGCTTATTAAAAATGAGGTACAGAGCTAAACAAAGAATTCTCAACTGAGGAAATTTGAATGACTGAGAAGCACCTAAAGACATGTTCAACATGTTTTGTCACCAGGGAAGTGTAAATCAAAACAACTCTGAGATTCCACCTCACACCAGTCAGAATGGCTAAGATCAAAAACTCAGGTGATAGCAGATGGTGGCGAGGACATGGAGAAAGAGGAACACTCCTACATTGTTGGTGGGATTGCAAGCTGATACAACCACTCTGGAAATCAGTCTGGTGGTTCCTCAGAAAATTGGACATAGCATTACCTGAAGACCCAGCTATACCACTCCTGGGCATATACCCAGAAGATGCTCCAACATATAACAAGGACATATGCTCTACTATGTTCATAGCAGCCTTATTTATAATAGCCAGAAGCTGGAAAGAACCCAGATGTCCTTCAACAGAGGAATGGATACAGAAAATGTGGTACATTTACACAATGGAGTATTACTCAGCTATTAAAAACAATGGATTCATGAAATTCTTAGGCAAATGGATGGAATTAGAAAATATCATCCTGAGTGAGGTAACCCAATCACAAAAGAACACACATGGTATGCACTCACTGATAAGTGGATATTAGCTCAAAAGCTTGAAGTACCCAAAATATAACTCATAGACCACATGAAGCTCATAAAGATGGAAAACCAAAGTGTGGGTGCTTCAGTCCTTCTTAGAAGGAGTAACAAAATACTCATGGGAGCAAATATGGAGACAAAGTATGGAACAGAAACTGAAGGAGGGGCTGTCCTGAGACTGCCCCACCTGGGTATCCATCCCATGTGCAGTCACCAAAGACAGACGATGTTGTGGATGCCAGGAAATGTATGCTGACAGGAGCCTATTATAGCTGTCTCCTTAGAGGCTCTGCCAGAGTCTGACATATTCAGAGGACAATGCTCAAAGCTAACCATTGAACTGATCAAGGAGTTCTCAATGGAGGAGTTAGAAGACTGAAGGGGCTGAAAGAGTTTGTGGCCCCATGAGGAGAGCAACAATACCAACCAACCAGAGCTCCCAGGGTCTAAATCACCAGCCTGGGAGCACATAGGTAGGGACCTGTAGCTCCAGCTGTATTTGTAAGGGAGGATGGCCTTGTGGGGCATAGATGGGAGAGGAGATCCTTGGTCCCATGAAGACTGGATGCCCCAGTGTGGGGGAATTCGAGGGTGGGGAGGTGAGAGTGGGTGGGTGGGAGCACACCCTCATAGAAGCAGGAGGAGGGGAGATGGGATGGGGGTGTCTGGGGAGTGGAAAATGGGGAAAAGGGATAACATCTGAAATGTAAATAAATAAAATATACAATAAAAAAAGAAGAAAAAGAAGAAGCTTCTCTGCTGAGAAGTGAGATACATTCTGGTCTGTGGGTACAATGGTAAGTCACTAGGAGTGTAGCTGAGTGGTAGCACGAGGTCCCCTAGGACCTCTGACCTTTCCAGCCACTCGTTGTTGGCCCTTTATTGGTTGTAGGTATGGTTTCCATGTCAGTGGGGCAGGTCTTCAATCCAATGAGAACATGCTTGGTTATTCCCACACCATTTGTGTCACTAAGAGGGGTGAATATGTTCAAAGTACATTGCGTGAAATTCTCAAAGAATTAATTTTTAAAATTTAAAGGTAGTTCTGCTGCCTGAATCGCCCTCTGCCTTACCCGGAGAGGAGCACGTTTTAGCACTTGATGACCAAGCCTTGGGCCACTGTGACTCAGGACACACCTGTGGTTAAAGGATGTTTCCCTACTTAAAGAACACCCAAAATAGAGGGGAATGTATAATTTTATCTGAATAGGAAAGACTCTAAGAGATTTTCAAGGAAAGAGGAAATGACAAATGACACACACAGAGGCCCAGACAGCCCTGCAAATCTTGAGTAAGGAGCCAGAGGCTGCAGTTCTGACTTTAGCTGCAAGGAAGTTTGGATGATGGGAAAAAATGTGACCTTGGGACAAGGCCTTCTGAGATGCTAGGAGGAAAGGAAATCACTCTCTCCTCTGCTGTGTTCCAGAGCTGTGGGGAGACTGAGGAGCTGTTTGGCCCTGAAATAGGTGACTGCCACCTTGATGCTACAGGTGATCCCAGGTGGACCCTGAATGGCAGGCACAGGTACATGAGTTGTCCTGTGCTATTGTCTGTGAACACCTTCTGGATTAACACAGAAGACCTGGAAGTAGAGCCACTCAAGACACTTTCTTTAGATAATAACTCTACCTTGAGAGACGCTGATGTCCAGTAATGATGTGCTGAATTTTCTGGATAATGGAAAAACACATCCTGTGCAGAAACCCTGGCTTCTTTAGTGGCCAGAGTTTAAACAATATGGCCGATGTCACAAGGTAGTCTTCACTGTTGTGCTGAACCAGACTTGAACCTAGACAGCTTGACTCAGGGGTCAGCACTTGAATGACTAAGCTGAATTCCAAAGCGCACTCATCAGAGAGGTTACCAGACACATCAAAGGCTGCTTTTGCAGTTAATTCAGCTTTCTGTCTCATTAGGAAGTAAGTGCTACCATCTATGGATCTTGATTGGAGACATTTTCTCTGATAATTAAAGAATCAAAAGGTAGAACAAATCCCAGACACAGTAGGCAACAATATGTACAAACTGTTAAAAATGAAGAGACACACGGAGAGAGAAAGACAGAGATAACAGAGAAAGAGATGAAGACGAGGCAGAAAGAAAGATGGAGAGAGACAGAGAAGACAGAGACAGAAAGGGAGAGAGACTGAGACAGATAGAGGCACAGAGACAGAGAATGGGGCAGAGAAACAGACAGACAGAGAGAAGCAGAGAGACAAAAAGAGACAGAGACAGAGAGACAAAGACAAGAGAGTGGCAGAAAGACAGAGAAAGGCTCTGAAAAACACAGCGAGAGCTTGTGGTTCCATGAAGGATGCTGGTTTTAAGTGGCTTTGGCAGCCAGGAAAGTCTCTTTCCATTAATTTTGGATTGGTCAGTTTAAACAAAGAAAGGGAGCTGACAGTCCTGAAGCTTCAGGCAAACACTTTCAGGACAAGCCTTGGACATATCCAGCCTGGATTGGTCAGGAAGTGGGGCCTACTGGAGAAAGGAAACACCCACAAGCCTTTGCCCAGAGTCAGAAGGTGAGGAAGGAGCCAGAAGCTCACCTTCCTCATTCCCTATCTGTCTGTCAGCTAGGGATCTGTCTCGTTCCTGGTGCCCCACAACCACATTGCTGTCCCTGAGAACACAACCTTGGACTTCTGTCACTCGAGGTGTGCCTGTCCTATTGAATAGTTGCCCACTGAGACACTTAGAAGTTTCCCTAGATACAAAATAGTGTAAGAGGTTAGTGGATGAAGCAGGGAATAAGCAGATTCTCACGGGACCTGGATGACTGAAAAGCATAAAACAACAGACTCCAGCTCTAGGTTCAGCTGCAGTACCAGGAAGAAGCTCAGGGGGTTAGGAACAGGACGCATCTTAGGGACAAGGGACTCTGAGGGAATACTCAAGGCTCTTCTCTTCCAGGCCATGGAGGTAGCACAAATAAGCTTGGTGCACTACTACCATCTTGGTGTCACAAGCCCCATTGGAAGTGGGCCCTAAATGGCAAGGAAGAGGTGTTCTTTGAACTCAGTGTCCATGGGCTGAATGTCCTACACACCTTCCTGATGAAGAGCATAAAGATGGAGCTGCAGCCATCCAGCACACTGACTTCAGCCAGGAACTCCATGTTCCTTAATGAGATGCTGGCAAGCAAGAAGCAATCTTGAATTTTCTGGATAAAGGAACAAGACATCCTGTGTTACAGCCCGTCCTCATCATTTTTGGGGGGGAACCCAAGAGCATGTCACCATCTCCAAGATTACTGTGGAGCTCTTGTCACATTCCTTCAATATGCAAGAATTATCACTCAGACCAGAGCACCATCCATCCCGGATATCCAGACTCATCTCCACAGCTCCAAAGCAGAGTATGGCCTCCTCTATTGTAGGCTGAAGGAGGCTACAAAGCCCCATATCAGTTTTCTCTTGATGCTACTGGCATCTCCTGATCTGCAACAGCAAGTGCCTGGTATTTGCCAGTGTGGTCCAGCATGGCATCAAGTCTAGCCAGTGGTGAGGAAGTTTATCATGCAACAGCTGTTTCTGATCTGGCTCAGAATTATGATAGTGGAGAAGTGGACACAATGGTCCTGTGGACCTACTTCCCAAGAGCACAGAGCAACCCACACTTGTCTCTTACTAAAAGCTCCAGGGAAAGTTTGTTTATGTGGCTGATTCCCCTCATGGACCACTCCCACTGCCTACACTAAGATCTTGAAGACAACAGTGCTTTCTGTGGAAAATAGGGGTTCTCCTCCAAGCTGTGTTCTTCCTCTGACAGTGTATTATTAATGTGTACTTTGGTTTTTAGCATAAAACCTAGAAGGTCTCGTAATTGTAGCAACATCTGGAAGACACATCTGTAGACATTCAGGCAAGGTTGGTAGGTATGAGCTTGGGCCTTGGCTGTGTCACTCATGAATTAGCCCCTGGCATTGGCACAGTATCCCTCCTAGATGCCATTCACCACTGTGACAGTGACCACTCTGTCTGCTATCCATGATCCCTCAATGCCTCTGAGATGCCAACATGGGCGTCCCTTCAGTGGTTCTTTAGCTCCAGCTTTTGGCCTTCATCTTGTATGTGGAGGTAAATTCACATATCCTGGTTTTGCAGGCAAACATAAGAGTCTACACTTTCAGTTATATCTAGAATTTTATCTTCTACCCTAAAAGGATGATAAAGTCCAAGATCCACACCACAAGTTATGCACATGCCGCCTTCTACAACCCAGAATGACTGACACACAGCACTTACCTGCACTTACACGTACTTGACAAAAGCCATGCCTTCCTATGCATTATCATGTTCATTTGGCCGTGATAGTTAGGACTCAGAAACATACCTTCCCAGTAACTCCATTATTTTCCACCACTAACTTCACTCCACAGGAGATGGAGCTAGGAACCTCTGATATCAACTCAAGACTACTCATTAGGACTAACTCCTTTAATAGGGAGGACAATGGGCACCCCCAAAATGGTGGCAGTGAATGATCTAGAGTTTCCCAGAATGTGGGGTGTTCAGCTGCTAAGTGAAAACAGAATAGAATGGTACAGAACGAGGGGAAGACGTACCATAGAGAGGGGAAGACATACCATAGAGAGGAGAAACGTACCATAGAGAGGAGAAACGTACCATAGAGAGGAGAAACGCCACTGCCTGGCACTGTGAGATGTATGAGATGCATTAAAGTACCATCTGAGGGTGTTCCATGCGCTTCTTGAATAAATATTTCACCACAGAGGAATAGCATGGCTGTGCCGTTTAACATTAAACCTAGTAGCAGAACAAAGCCATCAGGACCAAGTAGATGGCGTCCCCCTGCTCATCCCTACCTGCCCTTTTAGCCAACAGTCAGGTCTCAAATGAGTCTGGCTATTCTCAAGAGTTAAAAATGGGGGTGGGAAGAGAATGTATCACAACTCTTCAGAGAACAGCAAGCAATCACTGAAACTGCAGTAGTTGCTATGACTGACCATGCCAGTCTGTCCTTTAGTCTCTCTGATATTCGGTTTGCTTAGCATCCCCACCCACACTGCTAGTTCAGTGTCTACACACAGCATCGCTTCTTCATGGTGGCTAACTGTGAATGTGGTCTATATTGGAGGTCCCAGGGCAGACGTTCCAACATATTTTAGATTCTCACTATCCTTCTCCCCTTATGCCTTCAAGCATAAAAAAACAATTTCTAGACTCTGAAGATCAGCAGGAAAATACTTCACCCACCCTTAAAGAGATGTAGACACCACCAAATTCAGCTCACAACTGAGCAGACCCAACACTCCAGAGAGTGCCGGGCCACCTTCTACCACAGACTCTTCCAAAGAAATTCATCCTTAGAATTCCCCAAAATAACCTGTGGATCCAAAGACATAACTATGGCCTCAGATCACCTCAAGATCAAGCTGCTGCTGCCACTGGCTCCTCAGGAGCTGGGTGTTGTCACCTGGAGTGGGCATTAACTTTTTTATTGCTACAATAAAACACCATGTCCAAGGCGATTTACAGAAGCATTTATTTAAGCTTACAGTTTTCTAGAGGATTAAGAGTCCATCATGGCAAGGAGACATGGCAACAAATGGCAGGCAAGGCAACAGGAGGAGAATCCTGAGGGCACACATCTTTAGCTATAAGCCCTAAGTAGGGAAAGCAAACTGAAAGTAGGGTGAGACTTAAGCTCTCAAAACCCACCCTTAAGAATGGACTTCCTCCAACAAGGTCACACCCTTTAAACCTCCCCTAAATAACACTACCAACCAGGGACTAAGTGTTCAAATGCCCAAGTATAAGGTGGATGGTTCTCATCTGAACCAGTACAAGAGGTAAGGAGACCTAGGGAATATGGAGAAGAGGCTAGGGACTCACCTAGTTATTGTGTGAGTCCATCTATGCTGCTCTCCTTGAGGTTCCATGTCTGTGTTTGCATTTGGCTATGCATCTGAGAGTAGGGGGAGTAGAGGAGCTGATGTGTGTATAGCTCCAGTCACGTCTGGAACTTCATTTTGTATTCAAGTGAAGTAATGAAGACCAGGGTTTGTTGCAGAATATTTTATTACATTAATAACACTGAGATTGTCAACTGGAAAACCCTCTTTCTTGTTGTGGTGTGGCTCAGCCCTTGCATATACCTGTAATCCCAAGAGCTTCCTGTTTTCTGTAAACAAACAGCTGTGGTGTGGCTCAACCCTAACAGACACCTTTAACCCATGAGCTTTCTGTAAGCAACAGCTAAATAAAGTTAACAATAAATCAAGAGACAGGGCAAGCAACCAGTTGATATGAAGAGAACATAAAAAAAATCCAGGAAAAAGAAATTAGGGTCTTTGAGTTGGAGGCTATTTAAGACATTGTAGAGAAAGAGAAGGAGCTTTTTCCTTCTCTTCCTGGGATGTTGGTGGAGTAGGAAGATCAGCTAGGTGCTTTCTCTGCAACTCTGAGCTAACAGGCTTCCACCAAAGTGTCTGGATCCTCAGTCTTCATTTGGTAAATCAAATATTTGGAATTTTCCTTTAAAAAAAACATTTTGGCACTCCAATCTGTGGCATGACTCCACAGACAGGGAAAGCACTCCCCAGCTGCAGACAAACTGAGACTCCATCAGAATTGGTAAGTCACCCGGGAAGTCCTTAAGGTGAGAGTTAAGGATGAGAAGTACTGTGATAGAAAGGTTTAGGACACTGTATGGTGATACTTTAGGTGGCTTGAAAATAGAAGCAGGAAATGAAAAGCTAACTGAAATGGACTCAATACTGTTTATGACTGTTGTTATTTTGGTATTTCATATCTTATCCTCAATAGCCATAGTGGCTTTCTGGACCTGCTCAGAGAAAACAATCTTTAGAGATACAGGAAAAAGAAAAATATAAGAAGCATATTGATAAGATACAAGTCTTATAAGGAAAATTAGAGAGACTTATAAATAAAAATGAGAAAAATACTCAGAGAAATTTAGACAAGACTTAGAAAGATCTATAAATGAAAATAAGCAAAATATTCAGACATAGACAGAGGAATTTAGGCAAATTTTAAAAGGACCCACAAATGAGAATAAGAAAAATATTCATATATAGACAGGAATTTAGACAATAGCCTTCTATGACTCCACACAATGAAACTGAAAGGGAGCTGCCCAAGGTTGTTAGAAAACCAACCATAGTTTATCCAGTTACTATACAAGGCCTACCAAGAGACAACAAGCAACCCCAGGGTTATGAAGATGTTAATAGAACCCTGTAGACATATTAGGTTTGAGATTTAGGGGAGTGGTCATTGCCTATGGTTTGCATTCCCCCTATGTGAAGCAGATATTAAACTCATGGGTAACTCAGAACAGAATTACCGCCCCAAAGACTGGAACAACAATATTGGAAGCTGGTCCACAGTTACAATGGTGAACATGGTAGAAAGAGAAAGCTAGGGCCATAGAACAATGAAATCAGGCTGGAAGCACTGGTATTTCCCACGATCAGTTGCTAAGGGAAGGTAAACATACTGAGTTAGAAAGCGAGCTCGAATTTAATGATCACACCGTGTCACTACATCATTTAATAGCTTTAAACGCTTGGCTTAGGGTTGAAGAATCAGGAAAGAGGTCTAACCCTTCAATTTCAATGTAATTTACTTGTATTTTTTGATTTGGTCTCTAGTCATTTATAGCAGTTTGTCAAAATACTTGTTTTCTGGTCTCTCTTGGGAGAGACCAGAATTATACTAAAGTCATACAAGACGGCAAAAGAAGCCTTCACTGTTTTTTTTTTTTTTTTTTTTTTTTTTTTTTTTTTTTTTTTTTTTTTTGCCAAGATTAACTTCAGTTGTAAATAGAATAGTATCAGATTCAGAACTCAGAGAAATAGTGATTGACTCTTTGGCTTTTGAAAATGCTAATTCAGAATAATTCAAAAGGGTGATTAGAGTTTTAAAGGCAAGATCAGCACCAAAAGAGGAACGGATTAGAAATGTGGCTGATATGGGACCTCACATTTATATTGCTAAACTGGTAGGAAAAGTAATTTCTAAAAGTCTTAAGAAAAATCAAAATGGCAGATGTTTTAATTATAGTAAGCGAGGTTATTTGAAAAGGAATTGTGGGTAAGATGTTCCTAGAAACAATGTTTTTTTTTTCCTAGAAATAATTCTAAAAGAAAGTCTCAGCCTCCTGAAATATTTATAAGGTGTGTCAAAGGCTGGCATTGAACTAATAAACACAGATTAACAAGGGGCAGGCAAGGTAACCCTTTGCCATTGAGAAACACCCTAAGGGGCCTCCTGCAGGCCCTAATATTAAATTTGATTCAACCATTCCCATCAGCATTGGAGGAACTCAGCCACAGAGCAATTAAAAGATTTAATGCCTGTTGTTAAGAACACTGCTCTGGATATAATTGAGGACAAACCAGCTTCAATAGACAAAACAAAAAACCCTTTTTGTTTAGTATTTTTAAAACAGGAAGGAGATTTAAAATGTTTTAAGTAAAATCAAAGGGTTACTACAATTTAAACTTGTTTTCTAAATCTCTAAGTGTTAGAGAGATTTGGAGCTAAGGTAAAATATTTGAGCAGGGAGAAGGTATCCTATGCCTTTAATCCCAGCAGACAGGAGGATCTTAAAAATTAGTTAGTTTCCAAATTCTATAGTTATACTGAACAAAGAGGTGGTGGTTCACACCTTTAATTCGAGCACCTGGAAGGCAGGCATATATGAATTGTAATTATTTAAATGTAAAAGCCTCTTACAAAAGATAGGCTAAAATTCAAAGTGAATGTCCCTTGTAACCTAAAAATAAATATATTTAAATATTGAATTTATATATAGGTAAGGGGGAAGTGGGTATATTTATCTAATAAGGTATTCAAGTTTCAAAATTTCAAAAGAACTTTTAAGTTTTAAATTGAAAGATAATACTTTTTTTTACTGCCTGAAACCTCTTTGCCCTAGGAAAGAGATAAAGTGCCAAAAGGGAACTCCCCAGAATTAGGGTTGGAACAGCGATTTGTTTTTATCTTTCCAGGAGAATAAAAGCATCCAGCTAAGGAATCCAGAGACTACCGAACAAATGAAATATCTGAAGGAAAAGAACAATCATCAAGAGAAAATGTCCCAAGAAAAAGAGTGCAGTGGCCAAGCAGTACCACCCACCTCCCTCTTGTCCCTTCTGCCCTCTCCAGACATAAGTGGCAAATGGTCTTTATATGGTCCCAATTCTATTAAAAATTAGAGCTGACTTTGGGCTTGGAGCGTGGCTTTCTCCTTCTCTAAACCCATACATGATTGTTAAAGGAAAATCCAAAATTTCTATCTCATATCAGAAGAGCACCTGGTATGGGACAGAGGTCTGTGTCTGTGTGTCTTGGTGGACATACTCAAGCCCTCAGAGGATCAGAGTGCATGCCATTGTCCAGAGCTACCCAGCTGATTCTTAGCCTGGAGGCAACCCTGGCACTGATGGAGTACTGGGAGTTTGACATGTATGGCGGAAGTCATGGGTACTGACACTGGCCCCTGCCCTCCTCTGGCCTTCTCTCTAGGCTCTCCACGGATCTCTTCCTGTTCCGTGGCCTGTAGCTTGATGAGTGGAAGACAAGTGCCACAGTTATGACTCATGGGCCTATTCTTTCAAATGGAACTTGAGGGAATATAAGGAAGTTTGTAGGCACATCTGAACAAGTCCCAAGTCAGAAGCCCCTCACATGATTGGTACTCAACACTACTCTGCCCCTGTCTCCTCGATAAGATTTGGTGACATTGTTGCTAGTGGGCTTCCTACACATAATCTGTTCTGACATGTTCTCAAAAAGGTCACACCTGGGAGTTTCATGGTCTTCTTGCCCTAAGTTTTTCCTAGAGAACCCACCCATGGCTTTTGAAGATTCTGTAATCATGTGGCCCATGTACCAAGGTCACAACTAAATCAGGAACTGAATAGCTGGACATAAGGCCTGCCTGACACTTCCTCCTTTCATTTACAATGGAACACATATTTGTTTATGAAAAGTCTAGCCCAAGCTTCTACCTAATACCCCCAAATCCCCACAAGGACAACTCCCATCATTGTGTAAAGCTTCTTAGAACTGTGGGGAGCTTTGCACCACATGAACAGATGTGTTCATGGGACCCATTCCTATTTCACTACTATACCCCCTAAAGACCTTTATGATCTAGGCAAAGGAAGGCTATGAGATACTGCATTTCTCCATCAGATGGAGTTTTCAATATCTGAGTCTTTCAGCTCCCTTTCATGCAGGAGAATTGTCCCACCTCAGTGATGGGTATGCAGAAGGAGGCTGCTATAGAAAATCTAACAAAAGCACCAATCCCTTCGCCTGGTCATGGTTCCAGCATGTAAAGGTGTGTGTGTGTGTGTGTGTGTGTGTGTGTGTGTGTGTGTGTGTGTGCGCGCGCGCTCTGAGTCACTTGCAGTGCTGTCTGTATCAATTGCAAGTCTGGTAATGATAGACTCTCCATTTGTAAGGGGTTAGTACGTTAGAGCACAGCTGCACCCCAATGCCAAGTAATGGGGAAAATCTGAGTAGTGAGTCTGTAGACTGGAGGGAAACCCTGCAAGATATATTTAGTGGGAGAAGAAAATGACAGAGAATAACATGCATCATGTGCTAACTTTGGGGAAAGAATGGGAGGATAGTAAAGTTATAGAAATGGAAATTGGAAGGTGCTGAGGTACTCCTGGGCAGCTAGGACGAGGGAAACAATTTTTCTCCCCTTAGAAACACAGACTTGAAGAACTCCAGGGATGGAAGTAAGACAAAGGCAGAGTCAGAAAAGTTCTTGTCACCAGGCATGAAGACCTGAGTTCACATCCCCAACATGGAAAATGGGACTCCATGTAGCATGACAGCAGCCCAGAATTGGAATTAAAGGACAAAGACAGGCAGATCCCTGCTGCCTGCTCAACATCTAAGTCTTCCAGAATCAGTGAATTCCAATTAATGAGAGATTCTGTCTCGAAAACTACTGTGGAAAATGACAGTGTCAACCTCTGTTCTCCAGACAGATGCATAGACACACAAGAACACATACATATCACACACAGACACACACAGACACACACACACACACACACACAGAGAGAGAGAGAGAGAGAGAGAGAGAGAGAGAGAGAGAGAGAGAGAGAGAGAGAGAAGAAGAAGAAGAAGAAGAACATGAAGGAAAACAGCCAGAGCTAGGAAGTTGCACAGGATGTGTGGAAATGATCACAGCACCCTCTACAGACTAAAGGACAGTGGGTGGGTTCTTAATGAAGTTAAGCCCAGGCCCACGACTTGGTGGGCAAGGGTTCTACACAACTTGGACCAGAGGAACAGGATACAAACTTAGTATATAGAGACAAGTGGGCAAGCTTGTCTTTGGGAAAGAAGCCAACAGAAATTTCAACCCTGAGTTGTGTTCCCCATACTTGTGAGTGGGTCATGTGACGTAAGAAAACACATTTCCAAACAGAAACATGTTGACAATACACAGGTTCTATGCCCAGCTCCCCACCATGTTTCTGGGGAGTGCCTAGGATTCCCTTTGCTTACTTCCTGTTCTACAATTGAATTTTAAAGCCAGGCATGGTGGCATACACCGTTAATCCCAGCCCTCGGGAGGCAGAAGCAGGTAGATCTCTGAGTTCGAGGCCAGCCTGGTCTACAAACCGAGTTCTAGGACAGCCTGAACTACATAGAAAAACCTTGTCTTAAAAAAAAAAAACAAACAAGAAAATTAAATTGAAGGACACCCAAGTCCTTGTCCCCATCGGAACTGTTGGCTGTACCCTGGATCCCTGTAACTGGCCCAGTACCACAGGCCCCTGATTCCCTCACTGTGCCTCTATCACCAGCTATCTCCACAAAAGATTTCTCATAGAGGGAACCTACAGCAATGAATTACCTATGATAAAAAGGACGGCTGAGAGTTCTTCCACCTCCTCACAGGCAGTGAGTGAAGCCTTGACCTCACCAAGGCCTCATGAGTGAAACTCCTGCTCGAGATCCAGATGGAGCCTTGAGTGGAGAGCAAAGGTCAGTCAGATGGGGTCTTCCAGCATCGGCAACAGGTGTAAGGCTTTGGGGAGGAACCTCATGTGAGGCCCAGAAGCACCCCAATCAGGATCTGCAGAAAGAAGACCTGATGACAGTGATAGCAGCCTGTTCATGTGCAAAGCTAGTGTGTCCCAGAAGCTCTTTATACAGCAGAATCTGGCAGGAACTCATTAGCAGGTACAAGAAAAGACAGGGATGCAGGGGCTGAGGTCTGTCAGTACCACAAGCAACCCTGCCTTTCTAGCCGGTGGGAGTAGGCTACATTTACAATTGTCAGGCATGAATTTCCATCTTGTGAGTGAGCCTTAGATACATTTAGACGGCTATCTATCACCCCAACGTAGGTGTCACTATTGTACCATACAGGATGCCTTTGCCAGGCCATTCACTGTTCATTTGTACAGTTCACAGTTGGGTAGGACTATTGATTGTTTTTCTTTCTGGGAAGTTTGAACTGACTTTGTCAAAGCCGAAGACCCAGTCCTTAAGTAGGAGGCTTCCAGGTTTAGATGCGGCTAAATTCCTTCAAGTCTTTTATCTGAAGGATGTAATGTCTCCAGCAGTTGAGTCTTACCTTCAAGATGTGAGAAGCAATCAATGGCAATGCCAATAGCCTATATTACTCTGGGAGTCTCATGGACAACCCCCTGACCAACAACTCAAAGGGAAGCTTCCCATGTCTGGCACTGGGCTTGCTGTTGGTCAACAGCTCATTGAGGGTATCAAAATCATCTTGGATGATGTAATTCCATTTAAGTGTGTCTGTGTCTGTGTCTGTGTCTGTGTCTGTGTCTGTGTCTGTGTCTGTGTCTGTGTCTGTGTCTGTGTCTGTCTGTGTCCATGTCTTTGTGTAGTATAGTGTTTTTTCAGTAAGCTTATAAAATGTTTCCCTGTGGCTTTTTCAAACATTATCTCTCCATTCCACTGGCCTTACTTTCCTGTATCATCCTCCCTTCCTGCACTTTAAACGGTTAACCTACATTTCAGCATGCAACCCTGTAGATAGATGATCATCTGTTGAATCGGAAGTGGAATTTTGCTATCACTACAGCCCTCTGGCCCACCACAACTCAGGCCATTTGTAGTTCTTGAAGAGCAAGCCTTGGGCTGCTGTGACTCATGGTGCACCGTGCTGAAGGATGTTCTTCCGTGTTATAACACCAAAGGGGGAAACAGTAGGAGATACCTAGATAAGAAAATGTATAAAAGGTTTTCATACCCTGGAGGAAATAGGTGGATGCACACAGGGGCCTGGTCAGCACTGTGAACTGTAAGTCGGGACCCAGAGATTCCAACTCTGGCTTCAGTTGGGTAAGGGAGGAAGCATAGTCAGGGGGAGAAGACAGGGCTTAGAGACAATGTGCTCTGGAGTGCTGGCTTGGTGAGAGAAACACCAAAGTTCTCTCCTCTCTTCTGCTGAGTTCCAGAGCCATGGGGTTGGCACAAAGGTGCTTGGCACTGGGCTGCATGGCCATCATGTTGGTTCTACAGATGACCATGGCAGAGCACCCCAACTGGATGTTGAACGGCAAGGCCCAGGTGTTTGCAGACCTGAGCGCCCAGGAGATGGAGGCTGTGCACGACTTCCTGATGAACAGGACGGAGCTGGAGCTGCAGCTGTCAGGCTCACGGGCTTTAGACAAGAATTCTGTGTTCCTCATTGAGACTCTGCTGCCCAAGAAGAAACATGTCCTAGAATTTCTGAATACAGGAACCAAACCTCCTGTGCGGGAAGCCCGTGTCATCATTTTCTTTAGTGCCCAGGAGCACCCCAATGTCACCGAGTTTGCTGTAGGGCCCCTGCCACAGCCCATGTACATGAGAGAACTGTCCCCCAGGCCAGCGAAACATCGATCCTGGGCATCCAGACCCATGTCCAAAGCAGAGCAAAGCCTTCTCTACCACAGAATCAAGGAGGCCACCAAACCCTTACAGGAGTTTTTCCTTGACACCACCGGCTTCTCATTAGAGGACTGCAATGGCCAGTGTCTGACCTTCACCCATGTGGCCCCCCATAGTGTGGAGTCTAGACATCGGGCCACCTGGTTTCTCTTGCAGCGTATCATAAAAGAACACCTGCTGCAGCCCACAGGTCTGGAGATCCTTATAGATCATGGGAGCACAGATGTCCAGGACTGGAGAGTAGTGCAGGTCTGGTATAATGGGAAACTCTACAACAGCCCAGAGCAGTTGGCTCAGAAATATGCAGATGGAGAAGTGGACACAGTGGTCCTCAAGGACCTGCTGCCCAAGAACACAGAACTGCCACAAATCTTTAACAAGCCTGGTGGGAAATTCCCAAGGCCCCTCAGAAAATCTGGGCCCCAAGTGGAACAAACCAATGGTTCCAGATACAGCCTACAGGGTAATACTGTGATCTACAAAGACTGGAGTTTCTCCTTCCAGCTTCGACCCTCTTCTGGGCTGCAGATACTGAATGTGCACTTCAGGAATGAGTATATAGCTTATGAGATCGGAGTGCAGGCTGCTATGGCCGTGCACAAAGAAAAAACACCTGCAGGAGAGCTCACCAAGACCATGGACCTAGGCTGGGGCCTGGGCAGTGTGACTCATGAGTTAGCCCCTGGCATCAACTGTCCAGAGACAGCCACTTTCCTAGATGCCATCCACTACTATGACACTGATGGGCCTGTCCGTTATCCACGAGCCCTCTGCATCTTTGAGCTACCCAGAGGAGTGCCTGTTAGGCCCACCTTTAACACTGACTCTCCAGGCAAAATCAACTTCTTTTCAGATGTATTGGGACACAAGCTGGTGCTACGGGCAACCTCAGCGCTCTACAATCTAGATTACATCTGGGACTTCATCTTCTATTCTTCAGGCATGATCTCAGCCAAGATGCATGCCACGGGTTACGTCCATACCACCATCTATACCCGTGAAGGGTTGAGAGAAACTCACCTGCTGACTCACGAACTTGGCAACGGCCACACCCACCTTGTGCACTACCGTGTTGACCTGGATGTGGCAGGTAGGACTTGAAATCAGACCCTCCATGTCGCTTAGCTGCTTCTCACCATTAACATTAACTCACAAAGATACGACTGAGACTCCCTGATGTTAATCGGAAGTATTCAGAGTCTCCTTCCCCCGCAACCCTGCATCTGAGAAATAGTGCCTGTGAATGGCACTCTAGTGTTACCCAGAATTTTAGGTGTGCATCTGCCTTGGGTCTGAATTGAAAGGTACAGAGGGGAGGAGGGGGAATAAGTACAATGGGCGAGAGGGAAGAAATGTCACTGTCTAGCCCTTTCAGACTGTCTGTATTGGATACGTAATATTATCCACAGAGGAGTGTCATGGCTCTGACACTTGACATCAAAGCTAATAAGAAAACAAGGCCAGTAGGATCAGATGGATATCTGTCACCCATAAATCTCATTTGTTTTTTATGGCCCAGAACATATTGCTGCAGGAAGACTCAGGCTTTCAACAACACAGGCCACCTACCCCCTTCTCCAGGGTTAAAACTACAGCAAGCAGGCTATATGATAGCACTCTTGAAAAGAGCCTGGGTCACACTGGAACATTTGCCAGGAATGACCCATGAGCTGTCCTCTAGCTCCTGTGGTTTGGGATTCACTTAGATCCCCTGCCCACACTATTGGCTCATCTTCTGTCCCCTGCTGCATGTGGGTGTGGATGTTGGAAAACCAGGACAGAGGGAGAAAGCTTCCAATCTAAGCTTGATTCTAAACCCCCTTCTCCCCTCATGATTTCAGGCACCAACAACAGCTTCCACACACTACAGACCAGGCTGAAAAACACCACCAACTCCAGCAGCCCAAGACGCCTGGTGCAGGACATAATGGAGAAGACACAGTATTCCCAGGAACGCCAGGCCACCTTCCCCTTTGGACAGACTCTGCCTTCATTCCTGCTCTTTAGCAGCCCCAAAAAGGACATCTGGGGATACCGGCGCAGCTACCGCTTAAAGATCTACTCCACATCTGAGCAGAGGCTGACCCCTGAAACCCAAGAGGACTTGGCTTTCAGCTGGGCCCGGTGAGGAGTGCGGGGAGTGTGAGGAGTTGGTAGGAACTCCTCTCTGGCTGTGTATGTCTCTCTGTGCTTCCATTCTTGAGGTTCTGCGTCCATGTGTGAGTCTGAGTGTGCATCCTTGGGCACTTGGGGAGGGAAGGGGTGGGGTGCTTCTGGGGCTCTTAGCCCGCAGATGGCTCTGAGCACTCTTGCAAAGTCTCAGGAGATAACCATTCATTGTGAGGAAACACCAACTTTCCCATCTGTGGCACTGAGGATGTTCTGAGCCCTATCTGGGGTTTCAGTGCTCAGAGCCACCTGACTTCTTCTCAATCTGCAGGTACTCCCTGGCAGTGAGCAAATACTCAGACTCTGAACGGTACAGCACCAGCATCTACAACCAGAATCACCCCTGGGATCCCCCTGTGGTCTTTGAGGATTTCCTTCAGGACAATGAGAATATTGAAGACCAGGTACTAGACCAGTTTCTCCCTTCCCTCCTCTGGTCATATCACTACCCTCTAACTTGACCTGTCCCTGGTCCTAGGAATATGACTTGCTGGTGGAGGACAAGTTCAGAGGTCATGAAAGAGGAGTCAACCTCTTTTCTATGGTGCTAAGACTCTCTTAGCCGCATAGTTTGTAGACACATCTTAAAATGACCCAGATCTTCCAGGGTACACAATCAGTACCTCCTGACCCACTAAAGACTTTGTCTCTTCCACAGGATTTGGTGGCCTGGGTGACAGTGGGCTTCTATCATGGACCCCACTCTGAAGCTGTTCCATATATGGCCTCATATAGGAACTTGGTGGGCTTTTTGCTCCTGCCTTTCAATTTCTTCTATATCACTGAAAAACACCTAGGTACAAGTGCCACAGACATAGCGGACACCGGATCCCTGGGGGCAGGGTCTGCCTGATGCCCCCTCTATTCAACTTCAATGGGTCCTACAACCCTGTGTCAAGAGTCCAGCCCCAGCTCCTTCTCAACAGCCCCATACTCCCACAAGGACATCCAATAAACACTTGACATTCTTCCCTTCTGTGTGTGTGTTAGCATCTAAGGTTTTCCCCTAAAATCCTTTTATCAACAAATGACAAAACATATGTGTGTGCTGATTCACAATAGAACTGTCTGCAACAAGCAAAGTCTGGAGACAACGGACTCTGCACCTGTTGGGAAGAACAGTTCAATCGACTAAGGCACAGCCCCACTGTGGTACCACAGGTTAGGGAGACAGTGAATGAGTCAGGACTGTAGGGAGCCACCTGCAGGATGGCTGACAACCATGTACACTGTGCTAACTTTTGTTTATGAATAGGAGGAAACTGAGAATCCTTTACAGGGATTAAAGTTTTGATGGTATTGAGGTGTCTTCAAAAAGTAGGACTCTGCCAGAACCTGACAATACAGAGGCAGATGCTAGCAGCCAACCATTGGACTGAGCACAGGGTCCCCAATGGCGAAGTTAGAGAAAGGACTGAAGGAGCTGAAGGAGTTTGTAACCCCATAGGAAGAACAATAATATCAACCAACTAGACTCCAGAGCTCCCAGGGACTAAACCACCAACCAAAGACTACACATGGAGGGACCTGTGGTTCCAGCTGCATATGTAGTAGAGGATAGCCTTGCCGGGCATCAGTGGAAGAAGAGGCCCTTGGTCCTGTGAAGGCTCGATGCCCCAGTGTGAGGGAAATCGAGGATGGGGAGGCAGGAGAGGTTGAGGAGGGCATTCTCACAGAAGCAGGGGAAAGGGAGATGGGATAGGGGATTTTCAGAGGGGAAACTGGGAAAAGGGATAACATTTGTTTGAAATGTAAATAAAGAAAATATCCAATTAAAAAATAAATAATTTTTTAAAAAGTAGAAGGAAGGAGACAAGGAAACGGAGTTTTGCAGAATGCATTCTTGGGAACACAGGCGCTAACAATTCCAGATCTGGAGTTAGATTGATAGCTTAGTCCTTGGCATGCAAATGTGAGAAGTCAGGTGTCCAACATCCTCATAAGAGGGGGGAAGCAGAGTGGGCAATGGAGACAGACAGATCCCTAGGGTTCCCTGACCCCACTCCACCCAAAGTCTAGCTAAACCAGTGAACTCCAGGCTCAGTGAGAGACCCTGTCTCAAAACAAAAAGTGGAAAGAACACACTTTGCTCACCAGGAAAGCATACAGAGAAGCATGGGCACACGCACAAGCACATAGAGATAGGAGAAAGAGAGAAAGGGGGAAGGTGGATGTGGTAGCACATGCCTTCGATTTCAGCAGAGAATTAAAGATAGTTTGAGCCCAACCTGGTCTACATAGCAAATTCCAGGCCAGCCAGTGCTGCACAGTGAAACCCTGTCTCAAGCAGAGAAGGAGGAGACAGAGAGAAGGAATCCGTGAGTGTAAATTGAATCATTTCTAAGCTAATAGGATTTTCCCCCGTAGTGGGGGAGGAGGGACACTGTTTAGAGCAGCAAAGGCATTGTTTAGAGCATCCAGAAGAACTGAAGAGGTGGATATGGACTTTTCTACCTGGAGCTGTAGACAGAGGAAAACAAGAGCAAATAGACAGGGAAGCCCATATTTTCCTCCAACACTATGGCTTCAGTGCTTTGCAGAGATGTAACTCATGGCAGGTTTCAGAGCCTACACAAAGATAGTCCTTCCAGATGTGATTAACCAGGGCTTGAACACAGGGCCACTTGATCCTAGAGTCTGAAATGGAATGGCCAAACAAATTGCAAAATGCATCCCCATAAAAGGTAATTTGTGTCGTTAAAAGGTAGTTCTGTCTACAGTGCAGCCTTCTGTCCTACAGAGAGAGAGCACTTTGTACCCCTTGGGGATGAAGGTTTGGTATCAAGTGTATTCCCTCACTAAGATAATACCAAACAAAGGGGGAAACGGGAGTTTACCTGCACAAGAGTTACGCAGGTGGAGGAGATAAAAATGCACCCCAGTGCCTGGGCTTGGACAGGGCTGTGGACTGTGAGTGAAGAGCCAGAGACTCCAGCTCAAGCTGCAGCAAGCTTTAGAGGAAGAAACTGAGATGTGGGAGAATGACTGGGTCTAGGAATAAGGCTCTGAGGTACTGGCTTGGGGATGGAAAGACCTGTGTCTTCTCCATTCCTGTGTTCCAGAGCCACGGGGTTGACATGAAGGCCCGTGGTGCTGGGCTAGGGGAATGCAGTCTTGGTACTACATGTGGCCATGGCTGAGTGCCCTAGGTGGAGCCTGAATTTCAAACCACAGGTATCCTGAGACCTGAGCACTGACGAGCAGAGGTTGGTGCAAACCTCCTTGTTGAACAGGAAGGAGCTGGGGCTGCAGCCATTTGAAACAATTACTTCAATCAAGAACTTTGTGTTCCTCATTGAGATGATAATGCCCAAGAAGAAAGACGAGCTGAAATTTCTCGATAAAAGAAAAATGTCTCCAGGAAACAGGTGGCAGACTATATCATCATCATTGATGCTCAGGGGCCTCGAGTGTTGAGTTTCAAGATCCATTTCCAAAGCAAACTAGGGCCTCTTCTGCAAAACCTAAGATGGCCAACAAGCCTATGTTGATTTTTTTCTGGGTACTACCAGCTTATTACGTTGATTTTTTTATTTCTGGATACTACCAGTTTCTTACTACAAGATACAGCCAGTGTGTGACATTCAGGAGTGGGGCCCTCCCATGGTAGAAGGTTCACAGGAGGCACAGCGGGTTCGTCACACAGTACTATGTGGAAGATGCCATTGTGCACCCCACAGGGGGAGAGATCCTAGTAGATCCTGAAGCCAAGATGTCCAGAACTGGAGAGTGGAGCAGCTCTGGTAATAACGGCAAGTTCTACAACAGCCCAGAGGAACTGACTCAGGAAAACACAGATGGAGAAGTGGACTCAACAACCACTAACCAAGAACTCAGAGCAGCCTCCAGTCTTACCCTCCTACAAACCCCATGGGACTTCGTCATGCCGAAGCATGGCTGATCCCAACACGGCCCAGCCTTGCTTTCCCCCATTACAGCCTAGAGGCCAGCAGTGTGGTGGAGCTTCTCCTTCCAGCTGAGGTCCTCTTCTGGGCTGCAGATCTCGACATGAACTTTGCATTTAATGTATAATGTCAGTGTGCAAGAGGCCGCGGCCTTTATAGAAGACACACACAACTGTGTGCGTTCAGACCCAGTACATGAACCTGGGCAGTGTCACTGTGACTTCCTCCCTGGAATTGACTGAACCACAGCCACATTCCTAGATGCTTTCTACAAGACAATGGATATCTCCGTCAGATGGGTTTTCCAATATCTGAGCCTTTCAGCTGTCTTTCATGGAGGGGAATTGTCCCATCTCAATGATGGGCACACAGAAGGAGGCTGCTAGAGAAAATCTAACAAAATCACCAATACCTTCAGCTGGTCATTATTCCAGCATCTAAGGTTTACCCCAAAGATCTCTCTTTAAACACTTGAGTGTGTGTGTGTGTGTGTGTCTGTGTGTCTGTGTGTGTGTGTGCGTGTGTGTCTGTGTGTGTGTGTCTGCTGTGTGTATGTCTCTGTGTGTGTGTGTCTGTGTGTGTCTGTGTGTGTGTCTGTGTGTGTGTGTCTCTGTGTGTGTGTGTCTGTGTGTCTGTGTGTGTCTGTGTGTGTCTGTGTGTGTGTGTGTCTGTGTGTGTGTGTGTCTGTGTGTCTGTGTGTCTGTGTTGAATCACTGTGGTACTGTCTGTACCAATGCAAGTCTGGTAATGATACACTCCCCATCTGTAAGGGGGAGTAGGTCAGTGCATTAAAGCACAGCTGCACCCCAGTCCCTAGTAATAGAAAAACTATGAGTGGTGCGTCTGTAGACTGGAGGGAAATGCTGCAGGATCTCTGTGACTTCAAGGCCAGCCTGGTCTGCAAAGTGAGCTCCAGGACAGTCAGGGCTACACAGAGAAACTTGTCTTGAAAACAAAAGAACAAACAAATGAAACACGGCCTTGAAGAGCTCTAGGATGAATATGGACAAAGATTCCATCTCTAAAATGCTTGCCACCAGGCATGAGGACCTGAGTTCAGATCCCCAACACAAGTAAAACTGAGCACAGTATAGTGTGGGGTTGGTAGACAAACACAGGCAGATCCACAGAGCTTTTTGGCAGCCAAGATCAAAGAATCACTGAGTTCCAGGTTCGGTAGAAATCTCAGCTCAATAAATACAATGAAGAGCGAATAAGATGCATGATCAGAAAGCTAGGGAGAGATGGGGGGAAGTGAGCAGTGGCTTTCACACAGGATAGCAACAGCCCCCCCCCCCTCTCTCTCTCTCTCTCTCTTTCTCTCTGAAATACACACACACACACACACTGTGTCTCTCTGTGTGTCTGCCTGTCTTTCACACACATATACACATACCCACTGTGCTGTGTGTCTATGTGTCTTTCTCATACACACACAGACTCACACTGTGTCTGTCTCTGTCTCTATCTCATAAACACACACACACACACACACAGAGAGAGAGAGAGAGAGAGAGAGAGAGAGAGAGAGAGAGAGAGAGCTGCACACACACAGCTTCCTTAGGCTCACTGAGATGGGACAATTCACCTATAGCCTCCATGAGAGGGACCTGAACACCTCAGATAGTGAAAAACTCATCTAACACAAAAATTCAATATCTACTTTGGCTCCCTTTGCCCTGGACATGGAGAGATGGAGAGAGAGAGAGAGAGAGAGAGAGAGAGAGAGAGAGAGAGAGAGAGAGAGAGAGTCACAGAGAGAGACAGAGAGAAATAAAGAGAAAAACAGGCAGAGAGCAACACAGACAGAGACAGAGACAGAGACAGAGATAGAGACAGAGAACCTGTTGCTGCCTGTCTTGGTTAGGGTTTCTATAGCTGCCACAGAACACCATGATCAAACCAACTTGAGAAGGAAAAGGTTTATTTGGCCTAAGTTTCCATATCATATAGTTCATCACTAGAGGAAGTCAGGAAGGGAACTCAGCCAGGGCAGGACCTGGAGGCAGGAGCTGACACAGAGGCCATGGAGGAGTGCTCTGATTGGCTTGTTCATCATGGCATGCTTAATCTGCTTTCTTATAGAACCCATTATTACCAATCCAGGAATGGCACTACTCACAACAGGCTGTGACGTCCCCATCAATGACTAAGAAGATGATGCCTAACCCCCTTGCCTATAGCCTGATTTTATGGAGACATTTTCTCAATTGGGGTTCCCTCCTTTCGGATGACTCTGGCTTGTGTCAAGCTGACATAAAACTAGCCAGCACACACCCCTGCTAAGCTGACGTTAGCTTGAAGGCTGAAAGCCACTACCTACTTCTTCTCCATTTTTCCCCTAGCTTTCTGATCATGCTGTCCATCCTTAGGGGCTTGGTGGCACTGATAAGTGGGAACAGTGGCATGACACAGCAGGGCTCACAGGTGCATCTGATGAGCTACCCAAGAGCCAAGGGAATCAACAAGGGGAGAAGGCATGGTTTGGGGTAGCAGACAGGGAGTCACAGAAGCTAGGAAGAGCAAAAGCCAGAAAGAGGTGGCAGGTGGCCACTCCAGGACACTCTGCAGGGATGGAGAATGTCCCTCTTGAGGTGGGTTGCAAGGAGCCGACATGCCTCCTGTCTGCCACAGGGAAAGTCATTTGCTACCAAATTCTGCCTTGTCTTCTATGTCTCTGCTGTCATTTGTCTCTCAGCTACCTCTGAACAGCATCCTGCCGTGTCTGGTATGTCATAGTGTCCTAAGTCTCTCTCCTGTACCTCATTCTTTGACTTTAAAGTAGGAGACCAGTCACGAAGGATCTGAGACACAAGAAATACACACTGCCTACTGAAGGATTCCTGGTGTGCCCCAAGGACAAAATACCAGCAGATGGCCTGGATAAGACTGCAGAGAGAGAGGAGGAGAGAGGGTTTGGAGGACTTGGAAATGAGTGGGAACACTCCCTGACACTTCAGTGACAGGGGCCTGTCACACATGCTTATCATGATCTCCTGGATGCCCAGCCAACAGGAGCCCTGGTGTTCCACAGGGCTCTGGGTGGTAATGTAGTAACCCCGTGCCTCAGTCTTTGTGGCATATGGACCAGTGGATAGACGCTCGTAGCTGGGGAGATGTAAAACCAAACTTCCAAAGCCAAGAGGCAGAGACAGGCTGATCTGTGGAGCATCCTGACCAGTCCACTGCCCTACTTCTCTAGTTCTAGGCCAAGAAAAGACTCCATATCACTGCAAAAAAAAAAAAAGCTAAAATTCAGATTTGTGGTCCACACCTGTAATTCCAGAACTAGTAGGTAGAGGCAGGAGGATTGGAAGTTCAAGGCCATTGTCAGCCACATAATAAATCTGATTCCAAACAAAAGAAGAGGAGGAGTAAAAGGAATAGAAGGAGAACCAGGAGAGTGGGTGGCCCCTGAAGAACGACACACTTAGTTTTCTTCTGAAATCCACACCCATGCACAGAGAAGCAACATGGGTAGCAAATACACACTAACACACGCACAGTGACCTCCACTTTGCTTATTTAATGGTGAGATGTCTAAGGTGTTGATAGGACTTGTTGCTCTTGAAGAGGACCCAGATTTGGTTTCCAGCACCCACAATGAGGCTTACAACTGGCTATAATTCCAGTTTTAGGGTCTCCAATGCCAGCTTCAGATTTCCATGTTAATCTTCATGTATGTGGTATGCATACATATACTCAGGCATACGCATATACTGGTAAAATAAAGTAATGATACTCTGTTATGCTTGCAGACAGGAGCCTAGCATAACTGTCCTCTGAGAGGCTCCACCCAGCAGCTAACTGAAACAGATACAGAGACCCACAGCCAAATATTGGATGGAGCTCAGGGAGTCTTATGGAAGAGTTGGGGGGAAGGGTTAAGGGCCCCGGAGGGGATAGGAACTCCACAAAAAGACAAACATAGTCAACTAACCTGAACCCTTGGAGGCTCTCAGAGACTGAACTACCAACCAAGAACACACATGGGCTGGATCTAAGCTCCCTGCATATATGTAGCAGATGTGCAGCTCCGTCTTCATGTAAGTCCCCAACAATTGGAGGGAGCTGTCCCTAAAGCTATTGGCTGTCTCCGGATCCAGTTCTCCTAATTGGGATCCTTATCCAGCCTCAGTGAGAGAAGATGTGCCTAGCCCTGCAGAGACTTGAAGTGCCAGGGTGAGGGAATACCGGGGGTGGGGGAGAAGGGGCTCCACCCTGTCAGAGGAAAAGGAAAGAAGGAGGGGGAAAGGACTGTGTGAGAGGGAACTGGGAAGGGGTAGCAATGTACAATTAATTAATTAATTAATTAATTAATTAATGGAAAAAAGAAAATTCCAAAATTAAACACTAGAATCAGAGCTGAGCCTGTGTCCTTCTCAGTTTGTACTATATGAAAGTGTGTGTCACCCATTTCTGTCAGACAAGACTTATGCCACAGTGATTGTGAGTGCCAGGCCCTGCCCACCAACTCCAAAAGACAAGAGTTTCCAAAAGAGGAGAAGTGCCCAGGCTGGGACATTTCCTCAGAGTCACACAGGCATGAGACTCCACAGGTAGGAGACCAGGTCAGTGAAGAGGACCTCTCAGACAAGCCTTGACAGTGATTACCAAGGCCAGCAGACACAGGACAGAGGAGCTGAGGCTCCCACAGCCCAGCAGCTCACAGGGGTTGGGTCAGGGGCAGCACACCTTTCACTACTACAGTCAGGAGTCATCATTTTCTGCAGACTAAATGCCAGTGTGCTGAGGGACAGGAAGGAGACATGAACAGAGTCAGTTCCAGGACCAAGACAAAAAGTCCCTTGGAGGAGGAATGTTCTAGCAAACATTAATCAGAGCAACAGGATATGAACTTGGTATAAAGAGACAAATGAGAAAAGCTCCTGTATAGAAGAAGCCAACAGAGATATTCCTCCTTTTCTGAGCACACAGCTGTGATCTCCATACTTGTGAGTGGGACATATGACATAAGAACACATGCCCCTGATGACGGCCTATGCTCCCTTTGCCTACTTCCTGCTCTGAAACTGAATTTTAATTGAAATGCACACAAGTTCTCACCTTCATGGGAACTACTGACGCTCCCTGGTCTCCTGGAGCAGGCCCAGCAACACAGACCCCTGAGCCCTTCTCTGTGCCTCTGTTGCCAGATTCCTCCCCAAAGTCTTGGGAGTTGTGTTGTGGATGTACCAGCTAGGAATGAACATGCCAAGGTCACATTTTCTCTGCATACTGATCAGTTGTGGATTGCTGTAACCGTTACAAAAAGGAGCTTCTTTGGTGAGGGATGAGAGCTACACTTATCAATGGGTGTCAGGGCAAGTATTAAGAATACAGTCAGAAATCACATTGATTTTAGAAAATGGCAGTAGTAAGTTCTCCTCTAGGGTCTATGATTATCAAGTCATACAACCAAGCATGAATTTCCTTCTAATAATGGGAAGTCAAGTCTAATTAGATACCTATTGGTTACCTTGAGATAAAAATGTCACTATTGCACCATCAGGAATGTCTTGTCTTGCCAGGCTGGTCACTCTTCATAGGCTCCTCAGCTGTGTGGGATGTTCGATTGCTCTTCGCTCTTGGTTGCTTGGATTACACCTCCTGACATGTGAGAGCTAGTTCTCGGGATGAGACTTCCAGGCCATTCCAGCTCAATTCTTCCAAATCCTGTGTCCAATGAGTGTAATCATCAATAGGTTCTTGCCTTCATTCTGTAGACAGCCACCAAGAGTGTTCCTACAGTGTCGCGGGAGACTCTTGAACTACCCTGACCAATAACTTGAAGGATGGTCTCTCGTGTTTCTTCATTTGGTTTCTATAGCTGTGATAAACACCACAACCCAAACCAACTTTAGCAAGTAAGGGTTTATTTCACCTTACAACTTACAGCTTCTCATGAAGGAAAGTCAGGGCAGGAACCTGGAGCAGAAACTGAGACAGAAGTGGTGGGGCAATGGTGCATATTAGCTTGTTCAGACTGCTTCCTTAGGCGGCCATGGCCACCTCCCTGCAGGTGACACCACCTGTAAGTGGAGCCCTCTGTCACCAATCAGTAATCAAGGAAATGCTCTATAGGTTTGCTATAGGCAATCTGATGGAAGCATTTTTATTAATTGAGATTCCTCTTCCCACTTAACTCAAGTTAAAGTTAAAGTTTGTGTCAAGTTGACAAAAATAAAAAATAAAAAACAGCTGGCACACTGTGCCTGCCATCAGAATTTTTGTTCATGACCTTTGGTAAAACAATATCATCTCATGTATCACACTTTATATTTATATACTATAGAGAGAGAGTATATGCAATATAATATACAATATTTATAAAATATAATATAAATATTTATACAATATAATATACAATAACATACAGTATAATATACAATATTATATACAATATTTATATACAATATAATATGTAATATAGTAAATCATATGTAAGTTTTGGTAAGCATATAAAATAATATTTGTATTTTCGAACATCCTTATGTCTCCTTCCTCCCTCTGTATCACTCTTCCTTCATATACTTCAAACAATCAACTTAAATTTCAACATGCATTACCATAAAAGGTAATTTGCTGCATGGGAAAGAGAATTTTTCTCTCTCTAATGTCCTCAACAGAAGCAGGACAGAAGCTGGTACTCTTGTTGGGCCTTGTACTCTTGTTGGGCTAACCTTGGTTATTACACATGGTGTCCCTAGCTCATGAATGTTTTGTGATTTTGTGACTGTTGGAAAACTAAAAAAAGGAGAGACAGTGAAGATTATCTAGATAAGAAAGAGTATAAGAGATTTTCAGATGAGGAGGAAATAGGTGGATGCACATGGGGGCCCCCGGTCAGCACTGTGAACTGTGAGTCAGGACCCAGAGATTCCAACTCTAACTTCAGGTGGGTAAGGGAGGAAGCACAGTCAGGGGGAGAAGACAGGGCTTAGAAACAAGGTGCTCTGGAGTACTGGCTGGGTGAGAGAAACACCAAAGTTCTCTCCTCTCTTCTGCTGAGTTCCAGAGCCATGGGGTTGGCACAAAGGAGCTTGGCACTGGCATGCACGGCCATCATGTTGGTTCTACAGATGACCATGGCAGAGTACCCCAACTGGATGTTGAACGGCAAGGCCCAGGTGTTTGCAGACCTGAGCGCCCAGGAGATGGAGGCTGTGCACGACTTCCTGATGAACAGGACGGAGCTGGAGCTGCAGCTGTCAGGCTCACGGGCTTTAGACAAGAATTCTGTGTTCCTCATTGAGACTCTGCTGTCCAAGAAGGATGTCCTAGAATGTCTGGATAAGGAACAAGATGTGCTGTGCAAGAAGCCCTTGTTGTCAGATTCACTGTGCCCAGGAGTACCCTAATGCCGTTGAGTTTGCTAGGAGGTGGAAGGTAAGCCTTACCAAATCCCATCTACATGAGAGAACTGTCCCCCAGGCCAGGGAAACATAGATCCTAGGCATCCAAACCAATGTCCACAGCAGAGCAAAGCCTTCTCTACCACAGAATGAAAGCAACAGCCACACCCTTACAGGAGGTTTTTTTTTTTTTTCTTGATATCACCAGCTTCTCATTAGAGGACTGGAATAGCCAGTGTTTGACCTTCACCAATGTGTCCCCCCCATAGTGTAGAGTCTAGACATCAGGCCACCTGGCTTCTCTTATACTGCATTGTAAAATATCATCTGCTACAACCCACACGTCTGGAGATCATTGTGGATCATGGGAGCACAAATGTCCAAGACTGGAGAACGGAGTAGGTCTGGAATAATGGAAAGCTCTAGAATACCCCAGAGGAACTGGCTCAGAAATATGCAGATGGAGAGTGGACATAGCAGATTCACTGTCAAAGACCCACTGTCCAAGAGCACAGAGAAGCCATGTATCTTTAACCAGCTTAGTGGAGATTTCTCAAGGCACCCTAGCAAGTCTGTCCTCATGTGGATTAAACCAATGGTCCCTAATGCAGTTTAGGAGACAACACTGAAATCTGCCAAAGGCTGAAGCTGTTCCTTTGGGTCAGTGTTCGAGAGACTATGGCTTTGTGTAGTGAAGACATACCTGCAGGATACCTGACCAAGTCCACAGATATGGGCTGGGGCTTGGGCACTGTCAACCATGGAGTAGCTCTTCTGCCATCAACTGTCCAAAGACAGCCTCCTTCCTAGAGTTCATCCACTACTATGACACTGATAGCTTTGCCTGTCATCCACGGTCCCTCTTCATCTTTGAGAAGGCCATAAGTACCTGTTAAGCCCAGCCTTAACACCAGGTTTACAGGAAAATTCAACTCATATGAGGGACTGAATGGACACATGCTCATACTACAAACAGCTTCAGCAATCTACAATTTTGTAGAGAGAATTTCTTATAAGCATCACTTGTCAATAAAAAAGCTTATGGCCAATGAGCTGAGGCAGGAAATAGTAGGTGGGACATCCAGGGAAGCAGGGCAGATTCTGGAAGAGAATCAAGCATAAGAGTATTTGCCTAAGGAGAGGCACAATGGAACCTGAGCAAAGGCAACCAGCCATGTGGCTTACATAGAATAGGATAAATGAGTTATTATGAGCTAGTTAGATAACATATGAAGCTTTGGCTAAGGCATTTGTAAATCTATTTAAATATCGGAATCATTATTCCAGGAGCTTGGAGCCAGGAGGAAAATCACAAGCTTATAGAAAATACCTTACATCACAATTTTTATTGTTCCTGGGACTTTATCTTGTCCACTAATGGCGTGATCAAAATACACAACTCCAGTTAGGTTCACATACAGCAACATCTACAATCAGAACCACCCCTAGGATCCCCCTGTGGCCTTCAGGGATTTCCTTCAAGACAATGAGAATATTGAAGACCAGCTACTAGACCAGTTCTTCCCTTCCCTCTTCTGGACTGTCACTACCCTCTAACTCAACCTGTCCCTGGTCCCAGGAGTATGGCTTTTGGGTGGAGAGTGAGTTCAGAGGTCATGAATGATGAGCCAATCTTTTGTCAATGGGGCTAAGGGTATCTAGAGAAATTTGTAGACACGTCTAACAATGTCCCAGACATTAGTGTCCTCAGTAGGACCATAGTCAGCACTTCTATTCCCACCCAAGCTATTTATCTCTCCCATAGGATTTGGTGACCTGGATGACAGGCTTCTTGCACAAGCTTCCTTCTGAGGTTGTCCTCAACATGGCCTCATCTAGAAACTCCATAAGCTCCTTGCTCCAGTCTTTTAACTTCTATATCACCGCCAAACACCCAAATTTATCAGACATATCAAACATATCAGAAACATATATGCTACAGACATTTCAGACACTGGATCCTTGAACACAAGGTCTACCTCATGCCTCCTTCTTTCAACCTCAGTGGGTCTAGCCCCAACCCTGTCCAACAGCCACAGAACCACACTAGGGTAGACAGTAAACCATTCAGCTTCTACCATGTGCTCTGCTTTTTAGAGCTGAGGAAAGCATGGACTGCATACTCAGATGGGTGGCTGTGGGATGGATTCATGTTTTTCTAGTGTACCCTGAAAGATCTTCATGTCCAGGACAAAGGAAGTCAAATGAGGTACTGAATTTTTCACTGTCTGGAGTGTCTGGGTCTCTCTCGTGGAGGCTGTGGGTGTATTTTCTCACCTCAGTGATGGTGTGCCTTAGGATGCTATATATGCACAACTGCGTGCTTGTGTGTGTGTGTGTGTGTGTGTGTGTGTGTGTGTGTGTGTTACCACTCCAGCAACATAATGTATAGCTTGACAGAATGCCAAGCTTTATCCTGACTTCCTAGCTGACTGGTGGTGCTGGGCGTGCAGTAGGGATTTGGTTATTCTTGCTGAGAGGGAGCAGAGGCAGCCAGAGCACAGCTCAGAGGCCCATGGAATAGGACACGGAGGAGACTGCAAGAAAGCCAGGAGAACAGAGAAACAAAAAGGTCACTCCAGGACATTCTGATGGGACATAAGGCAGCACTGCCAGGAGGGGGGTTTCAGAGATCTCTGGTCTGCAGCAGGGAGGGTCCCTGGCTGCTAAGTTCTCCCTTACTCTGTGACACCCTTGCCACTGTAGCCCTCCCCCTGTTGCCCACTTACGTCAGAGAAGAGGGTTCTAAACACTCTTCCTCATCTTCTTCCTCCTTGGCAAAGCAAAATGACATTTGGAGATAAGAGATTCTAGAGGGAGATCTAGAGGGACAAGGAGACACAGGGAAACACAGTCCCTTCTGTAGGATTCGTACTGTCCAGGATGACTGCAACATATCAGTGGTTGGCAGAGGTATAATGCAGGGAGGGGGAGCAGGGAGAGTTAAGAGGATTTAAGGTCATTGGCACGAACACTCCTCAGTACAGTGATGGCAGGGGCCTGTCATTACACATTTGTCAGGATTCTTTGGATGCATTGCAAGACGAACCTTGGCATACATTATGAGTTTTGTGTGTCAATGGAGAGTCTCTATGGGTCAGCAGTTGTCACTCATGGACCACACTGTTGGATACTGATAGTGGGGAGACTCAGGGAAAGAGTCAAAGACACAGAGTAGCTCGCTATCCCTCCTCTTCAAACTGCTATGATGCTTAAATTCCTCTAAAAATGAAATCTATTGGACCAGCCAGCACCAATTGCCCACGTCAGGTAAATAACCATCAAATGTGCTTGTTACAAGCAACCCCATTAACTCAGTGAGCTACAAGAATAAAGGCATGAAAGCAAGAGCAGGACTGATTGGAAAGAGAAAACGGCTTAGCTGGAGGCGGTGCCACAGGAGAGGATAGTGAAGGGTTAGATGCTGAAGAGGTGAAATAGTGAAAGACTAAACAAAATTTTAAAAATAAGAAATCTGAGCTGGCTGTGCTGATGCACGTTTTTAATCCCAACACTTGTGCGACGAAGGCAGACATATTTCTGTGAGTTCACATCTAGCTTGATCAAATGAGCCAGGGGTATATAGTGAGCCCTGTCTCAGACCAAAACATGAAGTCTAGGGCTCCACAAGATTTAGAGGGGCTCAACGGGATCCAGCCTCCCTGAGGATAAGAGAAGACATTTTCTTCAGTGTGTATCCTCCAGCAAGTCGGCCATAATCATGTATGCATACTCTCTCTTGTGCTATTATAAACAACTGCAATAAAACTCATTTGGTCACCAAACTTATATACTTATTATGGAAGTAAAAGGATCAAGCTAAAAAGTGGAAAAGAATGAACAGGAGTTACAGAGGGACAAAAATTTAAATATTGTATTATTCATTAAATATTATATATTTATAACATATATTGATATGATATATTTACTCAAAATAAATATATATTTATATGAATATAATGTGTTAAACTAAACCTACTCCCCCATGCCACTATTTTCCCTCTTCATGTGCTCCTTTCTTAATGCACACCCAGTCTGCTCCATTCTGCTTGTACATGCAGGAGTGTGAGATGGTCTACTGGAGCATGGGTAGCTCTAAGGGCCCACATTCCTGAAGAAAACTGACTCTCCCCTAGCAGCGATCAATTACCAATAGTTCCTCAAAGAGTAGTGGCACGTTATAAGCCCTCCCCATCCATGCTAGGATTTGGGCTGATTTGATTTTGTGAAAGTCTTGTCCATCAGTAACAGCTAGTGTGAGTTCATGTGTGCAATGGCCCCGTTATGTCCAGCAAATACTATGTCTCTGAAGATATCTACTCCCTTAAGTCTTATAATCTGTCTTCTTCCTCTTCTATAATGGTTCCAAGCTTTGTATGGAAGAGGTATAGCATAGATTTCCCAGGGTCTCTTAATTTTTACATGTTGACAGGTGTGAGTCTGTATTAAACACCATCTCCTGCAAAAAGAAGAGAGATACACTAATCTATGGTATAAAGATACAAACTTGGGGAACTATGTCTGTTTATGTCAGCAGTGGTACTAGATTTGTCCCTAGGGCTATAACCCAGCCAGTCATGGGGATTTGACCTGGTTAACAGTACTAGGCACGGGTTCCATCCTGAACAATATAGAAAAATCAGCCAAGGTTATGTGAGACAGGAGAGAAGAGAGAGAGAGAGAGAGAGAGAGAGAGAGAGAGAGATGAAATATAGTTTTAAATAAAGCCTCCTATCCAAAAATAGACAGTAGAACCACAGTGGAGCTCATGGCCTCCTTCCTAGTTCTGAGTTCATCCAGAAGCCTCTTGTCTCATCCACAAGGCACCATAGCAACAAAGGGAAGTCCTCACGGTGGACCAATTCCCATTAAGTCAAACACGCGCGCGCGCGCACACACACACACACACACACACACACACACACACACACACACACAC
>JANHMN010000016.1:66990747-67047803 GCA_030674055.1 Rhabdomys pumilio | reverse complement strand
CACACACACACACACACACACACACACACACACACACACACACACACTGGACCACTGGGTTGGTTCACACTTGGTGAGCCCAGCAGCTCACAGGGGATGGGGCAGGTACAGCCCACATCTCTCACTGTCACAGTTCTCTGTAGACTAAATAAGAATGGGCTAACGGACAGTGAGTGGGACGTGGAGTCAAGTCCAGGACCAAGACAGGAAGGCCCTTGGCAAGGTAGAATGTTAACCAACTTTGAAGAAGACAGAAGATACAAACTTGATATAAAGAAATCAAGTGGAAACATTTCTCTGGACAGAAGAAGCCCCAGGAAAACTGGCACTTTGTGAGCACACAGGCCATTCCTGACACTTGTGAGAGGCTCACACAACACAAGACACTTCCAGACAGAAAACATGAGGCATCCATGATGCCCAGGGCCTGTGATCCAATTCCTCCCTCACATCCCTCATGAGCACCTATGCTTCCCTTTGCCTAATTCCCACCCTGCAAGCCATTTTTAGGTGAGATTTGCCCTGGTCCTTGGCCCTGCACCTCATTACTGTAGAATACATAGCAATGTGGACCTATGACCCCTTCTATGCTTCAACAGAAGAGTTTTCTCCAGATTCCTGCCAATTAACGAAACTCAAGGCAGTTAACCTGTGACAGCCAGGATCTCTCAGAATCCCTCCACCTACCCTGAGGACCAAGCCATAATTCAGGCCTTTGAACCTCACCAAACCTACAGGAGGGAGTACAGCTAGAGACCCGGAGGGACCAGTGAGTGGGATCACAGAGTGGGGGGTCAAGAACAAGTGAGGCCGCTCCTGTGTGGGTAGGTACACAGGAAAGAGTTTCTTGCTGGGACGCAGCAAGTATCCAGATCGAGTTAGGATCTGGAAGAGCCAGGGGTGGTAACAGTAACACCATGTACACAAGAGACAAAGGCTCCATGTGCTCTGTGTATAGCATGACTGGCCAGCCCACCTCAACCACAAGTACAAGGAACAAGAGTATCAGGGTGAGCATCAGGGTGAGCATCAGGGTGAGCATCAGGGTGAGCATCAGGGTGAGCATCAGGGTTCACTTTAAAGAGAGAAGACAGCATGCTGTGCTTTCCAGAAGGCCAGTGTTGTTCCACGCGCTTACACTCACTGTGGGCTTCTTTCTCTCCAGAGCCTTAGGGATGTGCATGCTGCCGCTACCATTCCCACCTTCCAGGTGAAGACAATGGGTGCCCAGAGACTCTCACAAGCTGGCCAAGCTCACACAGTAGTTTCTAGCCTGTGACTTCCCAGGACTTTATCCCAGGCAGCTTGAGCCCAGAGCCTGCATTTTGAAGATTCACACTAAATTTGTTCCCTTCAAAAGGGAATTTTGCTGTCAGCATGGACCCCTGCCTTTCCAGAGCAGAAGAGTTTCATAGCCAGTGAGGACCAAGGCTCTGCTGCTGTGGCTCATGGTGTTCCTGGCTGATAAAGGCTCCCCCGAAGAGATAACACCGAGGGAAAAAAAAGTACATGGGCAACATCTAGATAAGAGAGAATATAAGAGATTTGACAGTAAGAGAGGAAACAGCTCTATTCGCAGAGAGGCCTAGACACCACTGAGAAGAGCTCTGGATAAAGGAAGGAGTTCACATAAGAACTAGGGGATCTGAGGTGCTTGCTCAGAGACGGAAATATTTGAGAGTTCTCCTCTTCTCTGCTGTGATTCAGAGCCATGAACCTGGTAGGAAGAATCTCGGCTCTGGGCTGGATAACTACCATCTTGGCCGTACAGATGTCTGTGGCAAAGCACTCCAGGTGGTCACTGAATACCAAGCGCCGGGTGTTGTGGGACTTGAGTGCCGAGGAGCTGGAGTGTGTGCACGACTTCCTGATGAGCAGGAAGGAGCTGGAGCTGCAGCCATCCACGGTACTGACTTTGGCCAAGAACTCCGTGTTCCTCATTGAGATGCTGATGCCCAAGAAGTATGAGGTGCTGGCTTTCTTAGATAAAGGAGCCATGCCTCCTTTACGGGAAGCCCGTGTCCTGATCTACTTCGGTGCCCAGGAGTATCCCAATGTCACCGAGTACGCTGTGGGACCCGTTGAACAGCCCATGTACATGCGAAAACTGAACCGCAAGGGGGGCCAGGAGTTGTCATGGGCATCCAGACCCATGTCCAAAGTAGAGTCTGCCCTCCTCTTCTACACCCTGAAGACAGCCACCAAGCCCTTACGAGAGTTTTTCTTTGATACCACTGGCTTCACACTGCAGGACTGCAATGGCGGCTGCCTGACCTTTACCAATGTTGGCCCTCGTGCTATGACATTTGAAAAGCGTCACAGCTGGTTTCTTTTGCAACGCTTCATGAATGGCCACTTCCTGCAGCCCACAGGTCTGGAGATCCTTCTGGATCACGGGAGCACAGATGTCCAGAACTGGAGGGTGGAACAGCTCTGGTATAACGGCAAGTTCTACAACAGCCCAGAGGAACTGGCTTGGAAATATGCAGCTGGAGAAGTGGACACGGTGGTCCTTGAAGACCCACTGCCCAAGACTACAGAGCAGTCTCCACAGTTCTCCACCTACAAGCCCCATGCTGAATTCCTCATGCCCATCAGCAAGGGTGGCCCACAAATAGCCCAGTCCTATCCTGAATCTCCCATGCCCATCAGCAAGGGTGGATTTCAAGTGGTTCAGCCCTCTGTTCAACTTCCCTTGCCCATCAGCAAGGGGGACCCTCAAATGGCCCAGCCCACTGCTCCCCGCTACAGACTAAATCACAACACTGTACTCTTTGGAGACTGGAGCTTCTTCTTCAAGCTTCACTCTTCCTATGGGCTTCAGCTCTTCGATGTACACTTCAGAGGTGAACGCATCGCCTATGAGGTCGGTGTGCAAGAAGTGATGGCGCTGTATAAAGGACACACAGCTGCAGGCAGGGAGACCAAGTACATGGATGTGGGCTGGGGGCTGGGAGGCATTACTCAGGAGCTAACTCCTGGCATTGACTGTCCCCACAAAGCCACCTTCCTGAACGCCATCCACTATTATGACAGTGACGGTCCTGTTCTCTCTCAGCGAGCCCTCTGTATCTTTGAACTGCCCGTGGGAGTTCCCCTTAGACAGGACTTTAGCTCCAACTTTAGAAATAGCTTCAGTTCCTACGCCAGGCTGAGTGGATCCGTGCTGGTCCTGAGGACAGCATCGACGATCCACAATCATGATTACATCTGGGACTTCATCTTTCACTCAAGTGGCATGATGGAGGGCAAGATGTATGCCACCGAGTATGTTCATGCCACTTTCTTCACCTCAGAAGGGCTGCTCTACCGCAGTCGCCTGCACACCCATCTACGTGGAAACGTCCACTCCCACCTAGCACACTACCGCATCGACCTGGATGTGGCAGGTAGGTCTTGAGACCAGATCCTCCCAGGCACTAAAGTGTCCAAATACGTCATAACAAGAGACGGACTAAGGCTCCCCAGCATAAAACCAGCTGTGTCCATTCAGCCTTCTTACATACATAAAGAACCGTCATGCACCCCTAAAAATGGGGACAAAGAATGGTACTCTAGGGTTACCCTAAATGTAGGATGTGTGTTCTCTCTGTTTAGCCTGAATGGAAAGGCATACAAGGTGGGGGGGGGGAGACGTGCCATGAAGAGTCTGAAATGCTCCCCCCCCCACCTGCACATATGTAGTAGGTGTGTGTAGTTTGGTGTTCATGTGAGTCCCAAACAACTGGAGCAGGGGCTGTCCCAAAAGCTGTTGCTGTATGTGAGATATGTTCTTCTAGTTGGGCTGCCTTGCCTGGCCTCAGTGGGAGAGGATGAGCCTAGCCTCACAGAGAGTTTATGTGCCAGAGTGGGGGGATACCCAGGGGTGCCCCTACCCACTCAGAGGAGAAAAGGGTATGGGGGAAGGGTTATGGGAGAGGATGAGAGAGTGAGCAGGATGTAAAGTGAATAAGTAAAATGCTGCTGCTGCGATGATGATGATGATGATGATGATGATAAATAGAAAGAAATTCTACCTTCCAGCACCGAGATGACCACAGTGTCATCCAGGTGTCCAGTGTTTCTTGGATAATGATGTCATCCCAGAGGCATAGCACAGCTGTAATGCTCGACATCAAATTCTATAACAGAACAATGTCCTCAATATGGCTGTCAGGACCAAATGGGTAGCTGCCACCCTTTCAATCCTGATTGGCCTTCTATCGCAGAGTACACCAATAGTACTCAGGCCTGAGAGCCGTACCATGTCTCTAAGGTTAAAAGCCCAGGAGGCTGACTGGATCTCTGAAAAACAGTCTATGGTCACCCTTCTGACACAGCTGTCTACCTCATCTGTGGGCCTCCTTCTTCCCACAGTGCTAGCCAAGTGCCTGGCCCCAGCTCCTTCCTACGGGCTGACTGTGGGTATGGCCGAGCATAGAGATCTTAAAACTGGGAGGAAGTTTCTGTCCCAGCCCTTGATTCTTGCCCTCCTCTCCTCATGATACAGGTACCAAGAATAGCTTCCAGACACTGAAAATGAGACTGGAAAACACCGTCAACCCCTGGAGCCCGAGAAGCCAGCAGCTCAAGCCCATCCTCGACAAGACCCAGTACTCCTGGGAGCGCCAGGCTGCCTTCCACTTCAGGCAGACTCTGCCCAAGTACCTGCTTTTTAGCAACACTGGAAAAAGTGCGTCAGGTCACAGCCACAGCTACCGCCTACATATCCCCTCCATGGCTGAGCAAATGTTGCCTCCAGGCTGGCAGTACTCACCAGCTTTCACGTGGCCCAGGTGAGGGAACTCGGGCCAACTGTTGAGCAAGGCCAGGAGCTCCCTCAGTGACCTTGTGTATAACCACTTTCTGTCCAAGATGCCATGTTTTTGTTGGCATCTGAGTCTGCTTCCTAATGCACTGAGAGAGGGAGTGGGGAGCTCATGGGGATCCTGGCTGACAGACAGAGATGGGAAGTCTTTGGGGTCCATGAGAGATTATCACTCATTCTGGGGCAGCAGCAATTTGCCTATCCTTGGCTATGACGGTTTCTCTATGGAGGGGATCAGAGGCAGTCCCCATTTCTGAAGCTACTTGTGTGCTTGCAGGTACCAGCTGGCAGTGACTAAGTACCAGGAATCTGAGCGGTTCCACAGTAGCCTTTACAACCAGAACCACCACTGGGCTTATCCTATGGTCTTTGAGAACTTCATTCACAACAACGAAAACATTGAAGATGAGGTACTGATCCAGTCTCCTCTGCCCACCTCTGGTCTTCTCACTAGTCAATGACAGGATTTTGGCCCCAGGAATGTGGCTAATGGTGCGGGGCAAGTTCAGAGGTCAGGACAGATGGGTCCACCTCTTTTAAATGGAGCTAAGGATATCTTGGGATGTTTAGAGACATATATAGAAAAACACCCCAATCCCCAGGGTCCTCGGGTAGCCAGTAGTCAGCACTGCCCTGCCCACTGAGACTCATATTTCCACCATAGGACTTGGTGGCCTGGGTGACAGTCGGCCTCTCACACAATCACCATTCTGAGGATGCCTCCAACATGGCTGCGCCAGAGGACTCGGCAGGATTCTTGCTCCAGCCATTTGATCTCTACAGCAGCTTCCAGAGATATACAGGTACAAAAGCCACAGCGACAGCAGGCTCCAAATCCTCGAAAGATCTCCTCAGAGATGTGAACCTGCACAGTTCAGCTACATGAGATACACACAATCTTGTGTGAAGAGTCTGGTCCAGCTCCTGCCTAATAGCTCCAGGGACACCCACCTGTACCCCACAAAGGCAGACACAAATCTTTAGATTTCTATCATTGTACGCTGCCTCTTAGAGGTACAGGGGGGTGGGAGGTAGGAGCCACATGTTCAGATGGGCAGCCATGGGCTCCGTTCACATTTCCCTACTGCACCCCAAAAGACTACCTCAGGCAGGGCAAAGGAAGCACAGGGAGACACTGGAGTCCTCTATCAGGTGAGTTCTCAATGTCTGAGACTTTCTGGTCCCTCTTAGATCCCCCTCAGGGAAACTTTAGGGGTACTGTTTCACCTAAATGATGGGTATGCAGAAGGAAGCCACTGTGGGAAATCTGACAAGGTTACTAGCATCTCACCCTTTGGCCAATCTTCTAGCCTTTCCGACTCGTGCCCAGTGTGTTTGCTGATTCACTGCATAGCGGTCTATAGCAGCAGAAGCCTGGGGACAACTGACTTTCCATCCAAGAATAGCTCAATAAATGAGGCCACTGCACTGCTGTGGTGCCAGATGATGAAAGAAGTTCCTGAGTCTTACCTCTGTGATCTACAGAAGAACCCTAGAGGGCATACCAAGTAGCAAAGGAAAAGGACTAATATGTATTGCTCTGTGTGTGTGTGTGTGTGTGTGTGTGTGTGTGTGTGTGCCTCTGTGTGTGTGCCTCTGTGTGTGTGTGTGTGTGTCTGTGTATGTGTGCCTGTGTGTATGTGTGTATGTCTGTGTCTGTGTGTGTCTGTGTGTATATGAGTGTGTATGAGTGTGTGTCTGTGGGTCTCTGTGTGTGTCTGTGTGTGTATGAGTGTGTGTCTGTGTGTGTCTGTGTGTGTGTATGTGTGTGTGTGTGTGTGTGTGTGTGTGTCTATGTCTGTGTGTCTGTGTAGTGTGTAAAGATGAGAAGAAGGGAGACATATAGGTACCCTTGAAGAGCTGTAAAGGGCAGGAAAACAGATTTTTCCCTCATGTGTCCATTCAGAACGCAGCCCTAGAGAACTGCAGGGCTGGAGGTGGAACAGAGGCTCAGTCAATAAAGTGCTTGTGCTCAAGCCTGGGAGCCTGAGTCCAGATGTCCAGCACACATGTAAAGTCCGGCACTATGCCCCATGTCTGTACACACATGTAAAGTCCGGCACTATGCCCCATGTCTGTACACACATGTAAAGTCCGGCACTATGCCCCATGTCTGTAGCCCAGCACTGACTTTAGGCAGGGCAGAGGCAAGATGATCTGTTGAGCATGCTGGCCAGCTACTCCAGCAGTATTCAGTGAACTTGGGTTCAGCGAGAAAACCTGCCTCAAAAAAAAAAATGTGGGGAATGAGTAAGACACATAATATTGACTGCCACTTTCCGCCCCATACACGTGCACCAAAGAATACATGGCCACACATACAAGATACACAAATACACATAGAGTACACACACGCAAAACGATAAAAGATTTGAGGACTGCCCCTCATGTTTGTCCTGTCTTTCTCTCGCTGTCGGCTCATACTGTGTTCAGTGGGTTTAGTGGTGCAGAGGCAAAGCAGAGCTCACATGTACATCCAATAGGACACTAAGGAGGCCAGCAGGGAGGGAGGGAGAGGAAAGGACCAGGTATCATGAAGGGGCAGGAGAAAGAGAGAAGACACGGAGGCCAAGAAAACAAGGCCAGGCCACTGGTGGTAGAGGATGGCATTGCTAGTGTGTTTTGGGGAGTAGGCATTCCTCCTGTCTGTGGCTCTATTGCCACTGTGTTCCTCCCTGGGCTGCCCATGTAGTCTTGGAAAAGATTGTTCTTAGCCTCTTCCATACTTTCACCCTTCTGGGCAAAGAGAAAAGACGTCTGGGGATGAGCGATCGGAAACTAGGAAGTCAGCCATAGAGACACAAAAGCACCAGGAATGCACGCTGCCTAATGCTGGGTGCCAGCTTCCTTCTGGAAAGACAGTTAAGACTAGAGGTAGGCAAAGGTTGAGGTGCAGGGAGGGAAGAACGAGGAGAGATTGGGACTCTGTGAGAACACTCTGACACTTCAACGGTTGGTGCCTGTCGTCCATAGTAGTCAGGATCCTCTGGGGGCCCAGCGAGCAGGAATGCTGGAATAGCAATGGACTCTGGGTAGTACTGAAGCATCTCTGTGGCTCAGCATTTGTAGCGTATGAACCATAAGGTGGATGCTTGGAGTGGGAAAGACGTAAGACAGAGAGATGTGGACAGTGCTCTACACCTCTCCCTCAGTGTGGACACAAACCTAAAACACCCCTGAAAACAGCCACAAATGACGTCTGAGGCCATTCAAGATTAGGCCCAACAACCCCTCATCATGGGCAGGGGAAGCTCCTGTGACTGACTTCTCCCTGAAGATGTATAGAGAATTAATGTTTGACTGGGGAAGAGGAGTGGTTTCCTTCGGTGGTATAGCCTCTGGCAAGTTACCCATGTTGATGTACACAAAGCTTATCCATTATCAAGTAAGCCACACTAACAAAACTAATGGGTTAACAAAAGGTAGGAAGGAAGGGAGGGGAGAGAGGGAGGGAGAGAGGGCGGAAGGGGCATATAAGTAGAAGGGGCTAAGCTTGGAGGAGGGAAATTTGAGGCATTTGAAGAAATAAAAGAGAGAAAAGTGAGAGACTACACTGTGTACATGTATAAAGATATCACTTCAAATTACTATAATTAATATTTTCTCAAAAAAAACATTCTAGATGAAGTCTAGAGATTAGACAGATAGCTGGATTAAGGTCTTGCAAAATAAGGGCATTGCCTTGATATCCAGAACTCAGAGGACAACAGAGGATGTGGTGGCGTGTGCTTGTAACCCCAGACCTGAAGAGCAAGAGACACACACAGATACCTGGAGCACCCTAGCCAGCCCCCTAGTGGTCTCATCAAGCTCTGGGCTAACAAGATGCCCTGTTCTTGGAAAATGGAAAGAAAAAGGAAGTGCAAGGTGCTATTACTTACCTGCAGTCCCAGCACTGGGGAAGCAAAGTCGTGAGGAGAAGCAGCACAAAGCCTGGGCCAAGATGCTGTCTATAAACAATGCAAGTAAAGAAAAGGAAGGAAAATAAGGGGAAAGGGGGTGGATGGTGCCTGGAAATCAACTCCTTTGTCTCCTGACCTGCACACTTACATGTACAAAAGTGAATGTGTACAAGTGTGCACATACACACACACAGAGCCATACACACTAACACACGCATACACACATATACTCACACACCAACACACACACACACACAGAGAGGGAGAGAGAAATAAAATCCAGTTTATAATGTTTTTTAAAGAGCAGCATGACCAAATTTAATCAGAATTCATGCTCTTCCTGCTGGCCTCCTGGCTTTGGATCCCCTGTCTCAGCCGCTCTTGCCAAGATGGAGCCTGAAAGGCTGGAGCCCTCTGATCCCCTGATCAATTACAGGGGCAAGGCAAGGCCAGTAGAGGTGCAAGACAAGGGGAGAGAGACTTTCCCAGAGCACATGATGTCCATGGAGCCAAACAATCATGACAGTCCACGAGTAGGAGACTTGGAGAATGCAAAGGGATTCTCAGACCAACTTTGACAGTAATGACCAGGGCCAGCAGACACAGGACAGAAGAACTGAGGCTCCCACAGCCCAGTGGCTCACAGGGGATGGGGCAGGGGCAGCACACGCCTTTCACTGCCACAGTCTGACCTCATTTTCTACAAACTATACACCAACATGCTGAGGGGCAGCGAGTCGGGTGTGAACAGAGCCAGACCCAGGACCAGGACGGGAAGCCCCTTGGTGGGGCGGGATTTTAGCTAACTTTGAAAAAGGGCAGAGTGTAGACTTGACATAGAGTTAAGTGAGAAAACCTCCTGAAAGAAAATCTTCTAGAAAATTTTGCACTCTCCATGTGTTTCCAACCCCTGGGAATGGCACACGCCTGACAAGGAAATGTGTTTTCAAATAGAAAACATGGAGCATCCACAATGTTCGGGTTCTGTGACTCAGTTTCTCCCTGGTGTGCCTGATGAGTATGTATGGCTTCCCTTGCCTGTGTCTTATCCTGCAACTCATTTTAGGTGAGATTCACCCAGATGCCAGCCCCATCCCCAAGAGTGGAGGACACCCAGCAGTGTAGACATCTGAGCCTCCCTCTGTGCCTCTATCTCAACAGGAGACTTTTCTCTGCATTTCTCCCTGTTGGTTCTGATCAGGACAAAACAAAGGAAATTAATTACCTGTAACAGCCTTAACAGCCGTGTCCCCTCAGAGTCTTTCCACCCACTCCCAGGCCCAAGCCGTAAGCCGTGACTCTGTGTTTCAGCCCTACCTACTAGAGTGGAGTGCAACCAGAGGTCCAGAGAGACCCTTGAGTAGGACCCTGCTGTCACAAAGAGGCTTCCAGCTAAAGACAGGAACAAGGCAGCTTCTGTGTAGAGAAATGCCACAGCTGGGCTCTTCCAGTGAGCCCCAGCTAGACAAAGGCTGGGCTAAGATCTGCAGAATACAGAGCTAGTGAGTATGGCTGCTGTCTCCGTGTATGGAAGAGCCAACATCTCACCCAGGAATTGTAGGCACAGCAGGACTTTGTGGGGCAGTCCCACACCAGGCACAAGGGCAGACAGAGCCACCGCGAACTGACAGTATCATAAGCAACCTTCCCTGGATACATGCTCAGTATTCTATGGGTGTCTTTAGGCTAGGGCTAGATGATGAAATTCCTGGCCTTGCCTTCCTCGAAAGAAAAAGAGAGTTTCCTTCTGACTCATAACTTGGTATGTTATGGCAGAAAGACTCCTATTGTCTTGATGATCACAGGATCCCAGCTTGAGTCCCCATTGGAAAGGCAGAAGAGGCTGGGCAAGGCAGGAGTTTCCCTATCCTTGACTCAGCTTTAGAACTCTAGTGTGCTGGGGTCCAGACTGTATCATCCACGTTCACTTTAAAGAGGGCATAGCCAATGTGTGTGAGCCCCAGAAGACCGTCACGCTCCACATGTGTACATTTACTGTCAGCTTTTCTCCGCCCACAGCCTTAGGGACGTGCACAGCTGGCGTTTCCATTTCACAGTCGAAGACAGTGGAAGCCCAGAGAGTTTAAACACATAGCCAAAGTCATACAAGTTGTCTTTGGCTCTGTGATTTCCCAGGACTTGATCCCAGGTGACTTGAGCCCAGAGACTACTTTGAACACACACACACTGAATTCCAAAACGCATGCCCCTAGAAGGCAATATCAAAAATGTAGTCTGCCGTCACCTCGGCCCTCTGCCCCACCAGGACACAAGCACTTTGAAGCCCTTCGAGACCAAGCCTTGGGCTGCTGCGACTTGCAGTGCTTCTGGCTGAGGAGTGTCCTTACTGAGATAACACTGAAACAAAGGTCGAAAACAGGAGAGACAGGTACACATAAACACTAAAAGAGATTTTTTCAGGAGAGGGGAGACTAGTTAAGGCACACACAGAGGCCTGGGCAGGGCTGAAATCTGATGAAGACCCAAAGACTATCTGAGGCTTCATCGAGTAGAAGCCTGGTTGATAAGATGATAACAAGGCTTGGATGGGTCATGGCATTCTGAGGTGCTAGCTAGGATAGAGTAATATCCAAGTCTTCTCTTCTGCAGTATTCCAAAGTCACAGGGCTGGCTAGAAGGAGTTTGGCACTGGGTTGGTGACTGCTGCCTGGTGCTACAGATAGCCATGGCAGAGTGCCCCAGGTATACCCTATAGAACAAGATTTAGGTGTTCGGGAACCTGAAAGCTCTTTAACTGGAGTGTATGTGTGGATGGCCATGTGAAATAAAACACTGCACACATCTAAAAAAAAAAATGACGGCAGGGAATGGTGCCCTAGGGTACCTTGAATGTGAGGTACGTGTCTGCTCTTGTGGGGGGTAAGTGGAGTAGTATACAGGATGGGAAAAAGAAAATGCCATGGAAGTGAGAAATATTTACAGTCTAGCACTCTGAAATGGTCCATAGCATTATCTGGGGGTGCTCCATGTGTTTCTTGGTTTAAAAAGGTGATACCACCGAGAAATGTCGGGGCTGTTAGCTTCACATCAATCTCAGCAGAACAAAGCCACTGGGACCAGATAAGCAGCTTCCTCAGTGTCCACCCATTTGGCTCTTTGTATACGGGTGGTTGTCGGGCCTTCAGAAGCACAAGCTGCCTCTGTTCCATGGTTAAAACCCAGCAGACCGACTGCAGCATGGCTCCCTAGAAACTGCAGCAGTGGCCATAATTTACTCCTAAACTTTCCCCACACTCTCGTGGGATTTGTTTGTTTAGCTTCCCTGTGCACACTGCTAGCCCAGTTCCTATTCCCACCTCTGCTTCTGTAGAAATTTAATATTAAAAAGAAACTCCAATTTTGGTTTTAACTCAAAAATTAACTGCCCCAGGACATCCTGGGAGGAGCACATTCCAAAGACTTAAACACACATTCCAAGAGAAGGGCCCAAGATAAAGTAATCAGGAAGCTGGACTCTTAACATAATAAACCTGGGTAAACAGAAGCCATTTAGCTAACACTCATTGTTATAAAGATAAAGTGCAAATCTGAGTTACCTAGAAACGGAGCCTGGGTATGGCTGTTGGAGTTCAGCCTTTGTGGTTATTGTTTAATATTGTTTAAGAGGTAATTAATTGTATAACTGTCCTTGTGAACTCCGTAAAAATGGTATGTATATAAGTTGCTTCTAGCTTTGGCTCGGGGTTCCTCTTACCTGCATGTAGGGGAGCCCCAGTGCACTGGTTATCATCTTATCATCAATACACCTTATGTTATTGCATCGACTCTGCTGTCCGAGAGTGTTTCTGGGGGAGCGCATCCCCTGGTTTTGGATCTTTAGGTTCAACATTTCCTACTGGCAGCTGGCCCTAGATGTGTTGGAGATCTCTGCTCCCCTCCACCATGCCTCCAAGCACCAAGAACAGCTTCCAGACCCTGAAACTTGAAGATGTCACTAAACTCTGGTGCTTGAGACACCACCTGGTCCCACCCACACAGCACTCTCTGAAGCGACTGGCATCTTTCTGCTTCAAAAGGAAATGGTCCTAGTTTCTGCTTTTTAGCAAACCGCCCCCCCCAAAAGGACATCTGGGATCACAGGTGTAAGTATTCACTGCAGATCTGCTTCATAGTTGAGCTGTGTGTGTGTGTGTGTGTGTGCATCTGTGTGTGTGTGTGTGTGCATGTGTGTGTGTGTGTGTGTGTGTGTGTGTGTGTGTGCACTCAGGTTTGGATGGAACTAGAGGAACTCACATAGGACTCCTGGCCCTTACATGGCAACAGGGAGTCTTACAGATACTTGGAAGATAAAAGTTCCTTGTGGAGACACAGTACTTCCTGACCCTGGGCCTTAAGAATGTTCCCTGGGAGGGACTCAGAGGTAACTCCAGTTTCCAGAATCACCTGGGTCACTGACTAGAGATACCCTTGGCAGACATCCAAGTTTTGGGAGTCTGAGCACTCCAGAAGCAGCCTCTACAACCAGAACAAGCCCTGGGATCCCAGTATGGTCTTCAAGGACTTCATCCAGAATAATGAAAGCATTAAGGATGAGTCCCCTGCCCACATCCGTCTTCCTCACTAGCACATACCTGGACAAGCCCCAGGATTGTGACTAACTGAGTGAAAGACAAATTCAAAGGTCATGACACATGTGTTTCCTGCTGGCCCTAGATTCACCCAGACCCCCTTTGTCTCACCCATTTTCTGTCAGGCTAGACAGTGAAAGCACAAGGTTATGTGGGTCTTGGGGAATTGTTCCCCAACAGTTGAGAGACAAGACAGGGCCAACTTGAGAGTTCATGTGGGAGGTTGGAACAGTGGAGATGACTTCTCAGCCTAGTTTTCTCCCAAACAATTCTGATCAGGGCAACTAATTGCCTACGGTAAACAGCAAAGTGCTCTTACTCCTTCACAGTCCAAGCCATAAGTCATGTCTCTGGTCCTCACCCCTACCCACAGGTGTGAGAAGGGCAGCTAGAAATCAGGGAACCTTGAGTAAAATGCCACTGTCACAGCGGCTTCCCACCTCAGCCACAGGTGCTGGAAAGTTCCACAGAGAAATGAGATGTGAAAGGGCTTCCTGCTGAGGCCCTACAGCACCAAGGTCAGGTTGGAGTCTGGAAACATCAGGGCTTGTGAGTGTGGCAGCAGCCAGGATGTCTGAGGTCTCCTAGGTACTCTGCACACAGCAAAACCTGGCAGGTGGTCCCACTTCCAGCTATAAAGGAAGGTGGAGACACTACTGACATCACAGGCATCCCTGCCCTGGAGTATTTGCAGTACCTTACAGGTAACTTGGGCCAGAATTGGGAGGTGCAGATCCTGCCCATGCTATCTCCCAAATAGGAGAGGGAAAGGCATCTCCCTGGCTAGCTACCTGGAATGGCCCCATGGGGTGGTTCTATGACCTGGGTGGCATACAGACACTGACTTGAGTATGCCTAGGTGGAGTCCAGATTAGAGAAAGGAACAAAGCTGTCTCTATCCTTACCCCATAACCTATACTCATTCCAGAGTCTGCAGTTCTCAGAGCCTCCAATTTGCTGGGATTCACGTTGTGTCATTGGGATTCGCTTTCAGCGACAGAGCTGACATTGTGTATTTCCAGAAGGCTGGCATTGTCTCAAACACTGTATTCACTCTTAGGTCTGTGTCTCTCAGCACCTCCAGGGTTCGCTGTGTGCAGAGCATGCTGCTGTTGTCTTTCCCATTCCACCATTGAGACAACGGGGACTGGAACAACATAGTCAAGGCGACATTGCTAGTCCTTAGTTATATCAGCTTCCAGGACTGTCATTCAGGCAGCGTGACCAACAGTATGCACACTGACTGCCCCGGACCTCGGGGAAATTTAATGAGTGACTTGGGGAGGGGGGACAAAGGAATAAAGGGACAAGAGACACAAAAAAGAAGAGCAAGTCTAAAAGTCCCGATCAAGCACTTAAATTTTAACTTCAGGCAGCAGGTTATAAAGACATAGCAAGCTGGGCAGTGGTGGTGCACGCCTTTAATCCCAGCACTTGGGAGGCAGAGGCAGGCGGATTTCTGAGTTCGAGGCCAGCCTGGTATACAGAGTGAGTTCCAGGACAGCCAGGGCTACACAGAGAAACCCTGTCTCAAAAAACCAAAAAAAAAAACCAAAAAAAAAAAGACAGCAAAAATGGGAAGTTTAGGCAAGGGCCATTGCTTAAGGCTATCCCACTATCCTCACTGCCTAAGACCACCCCACTGGCTCCCAGGAAAAACCAGACATTCTTTAAGTTCCTGGAGCCTGAGATGTAAATGTCTTTTCTTAACCTTGTCTGGCTAAGCTTTCCAAAACAGCAGGTAATTTCATGGGTTTAACTCCTGGCAATTTACCATCTATACTAAATTGCAAAGTATGACCCAGTAAAAGGTAATTCCTTGCATCAAAAAGGCAAAAGGTTCATTTTTCTGTCAGAACATCCCTGTAGCTCACCAGGACATTAGCTCATGGTAGCCCTTGAAGACCAAACCTTAGGTGACCATGTGACTCATGGTGGCCATGGCCGAGGAATGGTCCCAACTGAGACCCCAGTAAAGGACAAAGTATAGACATTTTTGTAGGTGAGAAAATATAAGGCTTTTGGTGGTTGTGGTGGTATGGATAGGAATGACCCCCATAGGCTATTCTAGTGTTTGGTCTTCAGGGAGTGGTGCTACTTGACAAGGATCTGAAGCTGTGGTCTTTTTGGAGGAGGTGTGGCCTCATTGGAGGAAGTATGTCACTGCGGGTGGGTTTGGAGGTTTCAAATGCTCAAGCCAGGCCCAGTGCCTCTCTCTCCCTTCTGCCTGAGGATCCAGATGTAAGACTCTAAGCTACTGCATAGCATCATGTCTGTCTGCACGCTGTCGGCCTCCCCACCACTACAAAAACAGAGCAAACCTGTGAAACTGTGAGCCAGCCCCAGTTAAATGCTTTCCTTTATAAGAGTTGCTGTGGTCATGATGTCTCTTTGCAGCAGTAAAACATTTGACTAAGATGTGGAGATGAAAATGCTCAAAGTGATTGTAGCCATAGGCATGCAACTCTAAATATGCCTAAAGGTCATTGGCTATACACTTTAAGAGAATAAATGCTGCATGTGAACTGTGTCCCACTAAAGCTAAACTCTTCTATACACAGAATGACATAGCGTGGCTTGTCAGGCTGGACAATGGCCTTAGGAGGCTTCTTGTGTCCTTCACTCTCCTTCTGTATTACTCGACATAGGCATGATGCATCTTTGTAGAAGAAATGAGAGATCAAGATACAGCATATGGGTAATTAACAACATATTCTCAAGTATAAGCTCAAAAAAGAAACCAACAGTGTGACGGGATTCAGTATGTAACTCTCAGGCACTGACCAGCATTATAAAAGCATAAGCAAAGATACAGGTTCTCTGAATGGCATTTAATGAGTGCAAACTGACATATGAGCCTCCGACCTCAGATGAAGAATGTGCATACTGAGAGTATGTGCTCCAGTAAGCTGACCACATAATGATTGTAAAGGAAGTCCCAAGCTCCAGCGTTTGAGAACACCTGGACCATGTTCTGAAACAGCCATTGGTCACAAAAAGATGCAATGAGGAGAAAACCATGCCCTTTGATGGAATCTTCTGGCTTTTGCTGTAAAGGCATCAGGCCCCCATCTAATCCTTAACTGTGGTAGTTAATGGCTCTTGTGAGTTCATTCTAAGATGTATGAAAAATTCAAGCACACAAATGGTAAGACGGAATTTTTCCTGTGAGATACTAAAGTATACAATAAAGCCATAGAATTCTTTAAAAATGGCATTGGCTCAAGCACAGAGCAATGGAGCAGTGGAAGCAGAGAGAGGCATTAAACTCTAAACTATGAATATAAAAGAAGGACAAATGGAAAACTCGGCACTATGATAGATCACATAAGAAAAGCTCCTGCAGCCTGGCAAAGACTAAAACAATAGGCTCCAGATGGAGGGAGGGCCTTGCATGGGAAGTCAGTCCAAAGATGGAGGAGAACATCCCCTGATCTAACAGTGCAAATTTTCATAAACAAGACCTGAAAAGCCTAAGTCCCGAGGTAAACAAAGGCAGCGTGGGAGTGAGCATCGAACTCTGGTTCTGGTGGAATGGCTTCCTGTCTAAGAACACTTGTTCTTGCAGAGAACTAGAATTTGGGTCCCAGCGCCCACAAGGTGGCTCACAACAATCCTTAACTCCAGGAGATCCAGCTCCCTCTCCAGACTCTGCGGGCACTGCGGGCACATACATACATGCAAGCAAAGCACCTACACATGTGAAAAAATAAAGTAAAGATATTTTTAAAGATTACAAACTTCTATTCAACAACAACAAAAAAAAATCACAAAGCTGATAGACTGAAAAGAGATACTTCTAGTCCCTCAACTTAACAAAGGGTTAGGAATTAAACTATATAAAGAATTGTGTAAATCAATAAGAAAAGGCCAGCAACTCACTGTATCAGCGGTGGAGTACTTAAGTGATCTATAGGGGAATCCACAGTGGTTGCAAATATAGCGAGGAAAACTCAAAGTTAGGCATAAGCAAGGAATCGGGAGACAGACAGAAGCGGGTCTGACATGGGTGCCAATACAGACTGATACAGCCCTGAAACACTATCTGAATGAACATTATGAGGTTGAGCATGACATCCCATAAAACTCAGACATCACATTCCAGGGAATAGATGATTGAAGGAAATTCCCAGCCAGGACTATCAGGAGATGAGAAGATTGTTCATCAGTGTGCGTCGTGGGTGCTGACATTGGAAGCAAGTTCAGATCTGTCATCAGAGAACGGATGAGTCAAATGTACTGAGTACCAAGAAATGCCAGGGATTTCTCCAGAAAGCAGGCACTGAGATGCAGAGATGGGTTAGATTTTTTAGGAGCTAAGATCTGGGAAATTAAAGAGAAATAACAATTTTGGACTACAGACCCAGAGTATACCTATAGTTGTCTGTATCTGTCAGGTCTCTGCCAGTGCTCAGAAGAGCTGGGGGGTGATGACCAAGATGGCCTGATGGGGAGGAAGCAGAGGGTAGAGAGGGACAGGCCCCTGCTCCTTGGTCATGTCTAGGGCCATGTAGAAAACAGAAGCCTCATTCAAAAACCAAGACACACTGCAAAAAAGACTAATAGTGAAAAAGCGTTCACTGAAAACACACACACGTCCCACTGTAAAATGCAAATTAAAACCATAACGAGATTCCAAAGCAAATCAGTTAGAAGGGTTAACTTAAGAGTGTAATAGTGCACTAAGAAAATGGCCCAGCAGGTAAGAGTGGTTGGTGCATGAACATGGGGGCGTGGGTTCAGATACCCGGTACCCACATAAAAGTTGGCCAAGGCCACAGGAATGTCTGAGGTCCCAGCACTGGAGAAGACAGAGATAGGATTGTTGGGGTTCACTGGCTTTCAGGGAGAGACCCCATCTCAAAGGAACAAGGCAGAGACTGACAGGGGGACACAAGCACATGCATACACCACACACATGAAGCAATACTGACAGCATGAACTGAGGAAAGGGGATTCTGAGAAACGGGGTCTGTTGTATCTTGCTAATATAAGCAGTAAGAACTTGAAAGTTTCCTATAGACTAAATGTTTGCTTATCATATGATCCTACAATCACATTTTGGTCATTTATCCCAGAGAAATAAAACTTATGTTTACACAAAAGCCTTATGACTAGAATTCTTAGCAGCTTTACTCAGCACATTGGAAATGCTTTGAACGGACAGCAGGTTGAAGAAACAAAGTTGCTACTACTGGGAAATAAGGAACTGTGGTGGACATCACCGAGTGTTGGGCATAGGTGGGTGAGGAAGTCCTTGGTCCATTGAAGGCTGGACGCCCCAGTGTGGGGGAAATTGTGGTTGGGGAGGTGGGAGTGGGAGGATGGGTGGGGGGCATATCCTCATAGAAGCAGGAGGAGGGGGGATGGGATAGGGGGTTTCTGGGTAGGGGGGAAAGGGGATTACATCTGAAATGTAAATCAAATATCCAATAAAAAATTTTTAAAAAGAATACCAATCCTATTTATGAAGACTCCTTGTGACCTACTAAGCCCAAGGACCCCATCCCATTGCCATTGTAGTGGTGATGGTCTCAGGGTGTGAGAAAGAGAAACTTTTCCTTCTTTGCAAATGCCACTGTTGGGGGAATAAAGCGGAGGGCACAAGAATTGGGGAGTACTGTCTATGTTTGTGTGTGTGTGTGTGTGTGTGTGTGTGTGTGTGTGTGTGTGTGTGTTTGGTAACTCTGTGAGCTGATTATTTCAAAGCTAATGGTCTTTTTTAGTGCATACACAAGTTCAAAGCAAAGAACAGGAAAGCCAGTCACCTTTTTGGCTGTGTGATTTTTTTTTTCTGTGAGCTGTTTGAAGGATAATCACCGTGGTGGCCAGGTTTCACCAACTCCTCAGTTCCTTCATTTGAGAGTTTTGAGAGTTGGACACTAACAAAGCCCAGCAAGTCAGAAGATACCTGGAATGCTCACACTGGAGAGGTTGAAGCAAGAGGATTGCAGCAAGCTCCAGGTCAGCCTAAAGTGTATGGTTAGTAAGCTCCCAACAAGCAATGCATAGCCAAGCCCCATCTCTACAAAAAATCCAAACAGCCCAGAAATTTCTACTTTATTAAAAATAACAAGGCCATGTAGATGGAAAGAGATGGATGAAGTAGTATTTTAATATAAAGATTTACACTCATCTGTAAATACATACAGACCTGGTTTATATCCTTTATTAATCTGTAGGTGTGTGTGTGTTTGTGTATGAATACACATGTGGACATCAGAGGACAGCCTCAGGTGTTCATCCTTACCTTCCTCCTTGTGCCTCTGTGCACACCAGGCTAGCTGGCCTTGAGAATGTGTGTGTGTGTGTGTGTGTGTGTGTGTGTGTGTGTGTGAGAGAGAGAGAGAGAGAGAGAGAGAGAGAGAGAGAGAGAAAGAAAGAGAGAGGTATATGTGTTCTTGTGTGTCTATGCATTGGTCTGGAGAACAGAAGTTGACACTGTCATTTTCCACAGTAGTTTTTGAGACAGGATCTCTCATTAACTGGAATTCACTGATTCTGGAAGACTTAGATGCTGAACGCATGCACGTGTGTCCTAGAGATCCAAACTCACATCTTCACTGTTGTGTGCAAGCATTTTTTTTCCCACGAGACCACCTTCCCAGCCCCAGACAGTTTTTAAATCCAAAACTTACATTAATATACAAACACATACCAGATAAGCATGAACTATGTATCCAGATGCCGTTTATACATAAATTTAGGGTTTGCGTTGTTTCATAAGAAAGTGAGCTCAGACTGCTCTATCCTGACCCTGAGCCAGGCCCCACCTTGGCTGTAGCATGCCTTTTCTGCACCAACTCTAACTGGACGTTAGGTGGAGCCCGTGCGCCCAACTTCTGCAGCTCCTACCGGAAGCAAAGCCCTCAAGGGGACAAGTCTCATTTTGCCTGGAATCATCTCTCGCCCCTTTGCCGGCTGTCCCCAGTCCTAGCACAGAACCAACTTGCCTCACACTGTACATTCGTTGCTTCTTGGCTTTTTCCCCTCGGTGTAATGCTGATTCGTACTTTCTACTATAAACGTCTGCAGCCTGCACTTTTGCCGCCGAGTATCATTCCTGTGTTTGGATAACACAGCTTTATTCACTCACTCATCTGCGGAAGCGTTCTTCCCACTTTTTGGAGTGTGTGAGGGAAACTGCATGTTCATGTATGTTCAGTTGTTCATATGTACCTGAGCTTGTGGGGTGGAGACCAGAGAATAACCCCAAGTGCTAATCTCTGTAATCCTGTCTACCTCCCTTAAAATAAGAATTATCCTCCAAGACCAACCGAAGCCATCTTCAGAAGTCCGTCTCAGCATGTTCACCGAAGATCACGCCAACTGGGCTTGTTGACCTTTGAGCTTCCCTCCTGAAAGGAGTGGGTATGGAGGGTCATGGGACCCGCAACCTGAGACTAACCACTCCCCTTAACTAATTGGGTGCAAATAATTGCAGGTAGCCTCCGGTCCTCTGGAGACTGGAGATAGATAATAGAGGTGGGGAAGGAGAGGGGAGGGGCTTCCATGTATGCAGCCAGGAGGAGTCATCGTCCATGCTGGATGGAGACTTCCAGGGTGACATCATCTCTTCTCCTTCCTAACCCGTCGTCCACTGCTCTGTAAGTAAGCCTAGCAAGCTTATTTTCCACTCCCCCATGAACTTTGGTATTGAAACCTTTGGAGGAGAGGTAAGCATTGTTTAAGAGTTTCCCTAAAGGAAGGAATTTTGGCAACAAATGAGATAAGAACCTAGAGACCCTCAGAGACTGTGGCTGCCTCCCGAGCACTGAAGTTACAGCAGGACTGGCATTTTTCACGTGGGTTATGGAGACTGAATTTAGAAGTCCTTGTGCTTGCAAGAACACTTTTACTCACTAAGCTATCTCCCCAGCCCTCTGCACTTTTTAAATTATTATTACTAAAGCTGCTATGAACGTTTGTGTGTAGATCTGCTAGGAATGTTTCCTCTTCTCCCCAGGAAACGCTTAGAAGTGGGATGACTGTAGCCATGGCTGTTACGAGAAGCTTTCCAATCAACACCACTAATCATACAGAGTAATTGGGGTTTGTTGTGATGTCTCTATGCAGCAAGTGCCCCATCAGAGTCAACCACTTTCCTACCTCACCCTTGTGCTCAAGTTGCATCCTTGGACAAAAACAAATCCAAGACACCGTTCAATGTGCGTCTCAGACAGTAACGGATAGCTTTTAGTTTAAGTTCAACGTAATATTCAGGGCATTTTTACCCTAGAAAAGTATTTAATTTTTATCTAAAATTTATATTTAACTGTCCCTCCTGCATTTTTCCTCTGGCAGTTATATTTTTATTGCTACAACAAAGTTTGACTGGATCTAGATCTGCATATTTATTTAATAATGTAGGTCTATAATAATAATTGTATTCTTATTTTTTATTTTATTTATGTATTTTTATTTGTGCTTGTTTGTATGGGCACCGTGTCCATGTGCATGCTTTTATGTCCAAGGAGGTCAGAAGAGGATGTCAGATCTCCTGTAAGCACAGGAAGTTCTGAGCCACGTAACTTGGGTGCTAGGAACTGAACCCAGGTCCTCTGCAAGAGCATAAGTGCTTTTAACATATCTCTCCAGCCCATGCAGTAGGAATTTTAAACAATACAGACAAGTACACGAATGTTTTTATTGCAATAGTTCACCAACTTTATAAACTTACAAGCCAGTGCCCTAGACACTGTACACTCAAAATTACCTGGAACACAAGAGATAGAAGGAAACAGTGTCCTTTTCCAGAGAAACCTGAGAAACTCCTTCACGTGGTGGCCTTCAGAACACACACACACACACACACACACACACACACACACACACACACAAGCACACATCTACTTTCAAGGAGCGTCCTTTTCCAGTGAGAATATAGAAGGGTATCACAGGCACGTTACTAAAGATCAAAAGCAATGATCTGAATATGAATGCTTTGAAACTGACGGATCACTCAGAGCCTAGAGTGCAGCAGGTCTACCCTGGGGCAAGTGTAAGCTCTGAATCAAGCATTGAGCAAGAAGCAGCTCACTGAGTGAAACCAGGAGGGGTTTTCTTTCCACATAGATGCGGTGAGGGCCAAGATGGAAGACAGAAGAGCAAAGGACCTGTTTGAGTCAGAGAGGAGACAGGCAGCCCACACAGCCATCAGCCCAGTGAGCTGCTGTGGCTCATGAGCAAGCCCCAACACGAGATGTGGGGTTCTGTTGTGTAGGCAGGCAATGGAGAGCCATGGGAGGGTCTTGGGTGTGGACGACTTCTCAGTGTGGGTGTGTTGCAGTGGAGAGGCAAGTCAATAGAGGTACAAGAGCAGGGTGAGGTTGTTGGCATAAGGACCCTGCCTCCTGGGCAGATACAGGCACAAGCAGGCACCATCTAACTGCAAGTGTCCTGCGTTGCCCTGACAGTGACTTGCACACTCACTCTGCAAAGGACTGGGCTCAGCTGGGAGCCCTACCAACCTTTCTTGGTTGGCATCCTGTCCAAAGAGAGTCTGAGTCCTTACTGTCCTGTTTAAATGGTTATCCTCGTGGCAAAGAAAGGTATCCCCCAACTTGGTTTCCTTTTACTGACCTGTCACTTCTTGGAGGAAGGGCAGACAAGAGCCTGGTCAAACATAGAGACGATTTAGTAGAAGTTGGGAGATTCAGGAGGAGGCCCATTGCAACCTGACAGGAAGTGCTCTGGTTCTCCCAGTCCTCTCTATGGTGGCTTTCCTCGCTGGTTCCCCACCCGGAACTCACACTTTTCTGCTGGCCTGACTAAATACAATATAATAATCTTCCTCTGTCTTTTAGTGGCTGCATAGCGTCGAATCCCACTGTGTGAACCATCATAATTAAGCCTCCTCATTTTTTTTCCTTTGATAGAGAGAAAGGCTTTTGCATCAATGTACAAACAGAATCTCAGGGTGCACTTTTGGAGCACAGACTCAGATGCACGCAGCTCTTTCTTCACCAGCCTCAACCTCGCGCGTGACTGCTGTGTTAGAGGTTTTTTATTTTTAAGGAACTCTCCATCCTGCCACCATCCTGTCACATGCCTGGGTTCCTGTGGCCACTGTGGAGAAGTGGACATGACAGCAACAGCTGAACTTTCTTTCATTGTCTTCCACTCAGTGATGGAATCTCACTGTTGGCCTGAGGCTGCTTGCTGTGTCCTCCAAGTCAAATCACAAAACCCCACGATCCACGGAAAGCCCATGGACTGTGTAATTTACCTGGGTCACCTGAGGTAAAGGTTATCCGTGTCCTAGTTAACCCTGCCTCAGCCTCAGTTCCACAGTAACAGACCACCGAGTTTTGTCATTGGTGCTGGTGATGGGTATTTGTTTTGGTTTGGTTTGGGGGTTGTGGGACAAGGTCTCCACGTGTACCCCAGGCTGATCTGGGACTTGGGGTTCTGATCTGGAGTGAGCACGTCTACAGCAGATGATTCAGGAGATGACCTTAGAAGACATGTGGACTCATTTTCATACTAGTAAAAAATGCATTTTATAATAGATTAGAAAAATCATAGCTAGTATATTACATTCCTGATTTCATGGATAGTTGCTTAGAATTCAATTAAAGTATAGCTAGTGGGAGCTGGAGAGATGGCTCAGCAGTTAAAGGCACTGGCTACTCTTCCAGAAGACCTGGGTTTGTTTCTCAGCACCCACATGGCAACTCACAGCATCTGTAAGTTCAGTTCTGAGGAATCAGAATCACATTTCTGGCTTCCACAGGCACTGGGCACGCACATGGTACACAAACATACATGCAAACAAGACATCCATGATGCAAAATAATAATAGAAGTGTAAATCTATATAGCTAAGTGGGTTTGGAAGGCTGGGGTAGTGGGTAAAGACACTTGGTGTCAAGGCCTACAGTCTGAGCTTGATCCTCAAGACCCAAATGGTGGAAAGACTGAACTGACTCTCGAAAGTAGTCCTCTGACTTCCACATTCTCGTGCGCCATGAGCACACAAACACACATAAATGAATAAATGAATGATTTTTTTAAGTATGGCTAGTGGGTGTAAAGATAAATATTGAGTAAAATTAATAAATGGTACAGGTGTCAGGAAACTACATGGTGGTTTAACCGAACTTGAAAGAAGAATCTCAATCTCTCTCTCTCTCTCTCTCTCTCTCTCTCTCTCTCTCTCTCTCTCTTTCTTTCTCTCATGCTACCTCAAACACAGTGTATTTCATCCATGCAAAAAGCCATGATACCCTGTTCTGCATCTGCATCCGACATGTCTTCTGCTCCATGTTTAAGCATTAACCATGGCACAGCAAAACAACTTAGTGGGTAGCTTCCTGGGCTCTCCTCTTTCTTGCTGAGCTGAGGCAGAGCAAGAGCAGGACAGCAGGAGGAGCTTGCCTGAGAGATGCACTGTGCCACATCCGGGTATCAGAAAAGATCATTGGGAAGTCACTGGTCCCATGACCAGTGAATTGATTTGCATTTGAGATGCTTCTGAGAAGGAGGAAGAACACAGCAGTGATGTCGTGCAAAGCCCTGGATGCTGACTTGATGTCACAGGGCCTAGTGGCCTGGAAGCATTGCAACACAAGGCTCATGCACAGGCAGAGCGAGTCCCATGATGACGTGAGGCTTCCCTGTCACTCTTGTGTCAGCAACACTGAGTAAGAGAGTAGATTTTAAACCATCTTCCTATTTTATTGGAAGAACATGCTTACACTTGCATGGGTTGATTTCATCATTATAATTTATTAACACAATTATTTACTAGATAGAGTATAAAATGACTTACAAAAATGCAGCGTGGCCTGGTGGCTCAGCACACACCTTTAGTCTCAGCCCTTGGGAGGCAGAGACAGAAGAATCTGTGAGTTCAAGGCCACCCTGGTCTATATAGTGGGTTCCAGGACAGCCAGGGCTACATAGTGAGATCCTGCTTCAAACGAGTCACAGTGACATACAGATTTAGACAAGTGGATGGGAAAACAGGGAAGGGAGAAGGAAGACAGGAAACATGACAGGAAGCTGAAGATTATATCTCAGAATGTGCTCTGTGTGGGCTTTATGTTTGTTGCTGGCAGTAGCCGAGCTGGGCCAGGTTTCTGTTTCCTTTCATTTTTATTTATGTGTATAAGTTGTGGGAGGTATGTGAGTATCTGACTAAGGTAAATTCATGAAGCTGGAATATAGGTCATTGTGAGCTGCCCAACATGAATGCTGGACACGGATTCTCTGGAAAACAGAAGTTTGTGTTCTTAACCACAAATCCTTCTCACCAAGCCTCTCGTCTATTCTATTTTATTTCAGACAAGTTCTTGAGACAAAGTATAGCCCAGGATGACCTCTGACATCCACCAAACTCCCGAAGGCTGTGACTACACAGGCATGCCAGCATGTCCAGCCAATTGCCCTGGTGTGTGCAGCAGTGACTTCGTCATACAATATCCTAACCCAGGCAGAGACTTCAGGCCACAGTGCCTGTCAGCAATCGTTTCTGTAGGAAAGTAAGATTCCACTGTCAGGGACACGTCTCAACTGTTCGGCGTGATTCCAAGTGGATTCTGATGGGCCTCCACCATTATCCACACTGCCACTGATGTAACCAGTAAACAGCTCTTCCTTTCCACACCACGAGGGGTTGGGGAAGCGGGTCCTTTGCTGTAAGGTGCTGAGCTGCTGTTGTGAACAGGACTGACTACCTCACTTATCAAGTTCGATGTAAAATGAAAATCCCTTGATCAGAAACTAAGGATTCTGAGATGGTTCTGAGATCAGTACATCTAAACATTAAGCCAAACAGCCATCTTATGTAAGAGTGGGACCCTAAGAGTAACTCATTTCAAAGGATGCTATTACCCTTGGTAGGATAGATACTACCATGAAAAAAAAACCAAACCAAAACAACAGCAAATAAAAAAAACTAAACTAAGAGCTTAACAGGACACAGGCTGTTATCTGACATCAATGGGAGGAGAGGCCCTTGGTCCTGTGGGTTTGATGCCCCAGCATAGGGGTTATGCTGGAGCGGTGAGGCAGGAGAGGATGAGTGAGTGCAGGAACACCTTCATAGAGTCAAAACACATGGGGAGGGGGGGATAGGATGGGGAGATGTAGAGGGGTAACTGGAAAGGGAATATCGTTTGAAATGTAAATGAATAAAATGATTAATTAAAAAAAAGGAGGCACAGGCTGAACAAGCCACCTCTACCTGGCCGTGCTGACCCCTCAGTTGGGAATAGAGAGAGCGCCACGTTCTAGAGAGGTTGTCAGTGTGGGAAGTTAAGATGCCACTCTCTTTTTACAGATCCCTTGTTTATTCCAGTCCTCACTTGTAAGCACAATGGGTAATTAAGGGAACAAGCAAACTGGATCTCTGGAATGACCTTACAGTGTGCTCCTGCCTGAGGGCTGGGGAGACAGTTTCATCAGGAATTCTCTGCAGGAAAAGGGACACGTGTCCCAACAACCTAACAGAGTATGTTCATAAAAGTGGGAGGAGAACACTACCTCTGATTGACAGGAGAGTTCGGTGCCGAGAACCGAACGGATTCTGATGGATTTTCTAATAGAAAATATTTTTTAATAATTGGTACAGAACTTATATAAAGTACAATCGCCGAAGTGCAATATTGGATTTTTTATTACGTCCTTAGGCAAACACCACCATGATTAACTTTAGAATGCAGTTGTTAACCTCAGGAAGTCCTACATCAAGTAACAATTCCCACAACTTTCCCAGCCATGATCCTGCTTTTCCAATGTGGTTCTGTGTGTTCTGGACACTTCACATGCATCGAATCGTGGAATGTGTTGCTACGGTAGTTTCAAAGTCCATCTAGACTGTAGCACACATTATTCTGGATATAATGGTACATGGGATGGGACTCGAGAGATTATGGGACTTATTAAAGTCAAGGGAGAATTGTAATGACAGTGCCATTTTGTGTTCGAGATGATTCTGATATATCTAATGAGGTCGTTCATCCACATGTAAAAAAGCAGTCATTAGTTATTTCCTTATACCTGATGTACAAGTTGCCTCTAAATAAGTCATAAAACTGCACAGACCCAAATACAAAGTTAAAATTGCTGTTAAAATTCCTAGGAGAAAATATAGATTAAAAAGCTTTCAGACTTGAGAGAAGGAAAAATTTCCAAGGTAGAACAATAGCAAAAAAAAAAAGTTTTTGTAGTTAAGTGATAATAATATGTTTTACTTTATCAGCATTTAAAACTTCTATTCTTTGAGATATATAAAAAAAAAAAAACAACCAAAAAGTCAAATAAGAAAATGAAAGAAAATAGTCCCAATACATAAAATACCCTTGCAAGTTGATAATAAACCAAATAACCTAATTTTTGAAAGATTAAATTTAAGCAAGTGTGTGTTTGTGATTGTATGTGAATATGCACATGTGTGTTTGTGTGTGCATGTGTGTGGGTGCACGTGTGTATGCTCTAGCATTTGCACATGCCAAGCCACACATGTGGAGGCTGGAGACAGCTTTGCAGACCTGGTTCTTTCCTTCAGTGGGTGCCAGGATCAAAATTCAGGTCTACAGGCTTTCAAGACAAACACCTTACTCTCTGAGGCATCTCAGGAGCCCATAACTAGCCCAGGTTTTAAAATAGCCCAAGACTGGGGGCACTCCATGTTTTAGATGCCTGTTCAGCATGCACAGGGTTCTGAGTCAGCCCTCAGCACCAAACAAAAGCAGAGTTGGTGGTATAGAACTGTGATCCCTACACTCAAGAAAGGAAAACCAGAAGTTCAAAGTCTTCTTCTACTTCACAGAGTTCAAGACCAGTCTTGGATGCATCAGACCCTCTCTCACAGACAAAAGAAAATCAGTGATGTAGTTAAATCGTGACTATAAAGGATGCTAATACCTTAGTTGAAAGTTATGGGAACTTTCAACATAGCCCATTAACTCTTCACAATAAAGTGTCTAAGACCAACTGTTCTAAACAGACACAGAAGGATATATAAAATTCTCCAAAAAGTACATGAAAATATTCCAATATCACTTGGCTATCAGGAAATGAAACTTTAAAACCACTGTGATATCATACCTATACACATTAGAATAATTGAAATTTTAAATTTGACAGTCCTGAGTGTCCACAGAGATGTGGAATCAGTGGGTATGCTGGCACTGCTTTCAGAAATGCAAATGTTTTATAAAACAATTCACTTCCTTAAAAAGTGGCGCTTAACATAAGAGTGAACTCCTGTGTGTTAGGAGAAACAGAAGGCCATGAGTGTCCTTCAGAGTTATCTGCAAATTAGCCAAAGTCGGGAGATCAGCATGGGAATAAAAATTCTATTGGTGCCTTCAACGTGGAAGAACAAACTAGTAACACACACAGCAAGAGGGTGGATGTCAAGTCATCACACTGAATGAAAGAAGCCAGACACGAATGCATTCACACAGTATGGGTTCATTGCACAGATGCAACTGAGTTCACGTACAGTGAGATCATAGATTAGTGGTCCCGGGGTTCAGTGTCTGGGAAGGAGACCCTGCAAAGGGACATAGGAATTTTTCAATGGATGGAAATATTCTTTGTTGTGATTATAGTTTGGTGAGTATACACAATTATCAGAATGTGTCCACTTGGGTTGTAATATAAATTATAAATATAATATACAAATATAGTATAAATTATATTGGTAAATTGTCATATGCCATTTGTGCTTATGCAGAATAGATTCTGGAACCAAGAATCTTGTTGGTTGTCTTGCAGTTTGGCGGGTTGGTCTTGTCTCAGACTATAGGACGTTTATTGGAGTGTCCTCCCAGACACCTTATCCTGCAGTATGCCAGCCCCATCTATAAGAGAGAAGGAAAAACAGTATCAAAAACAGTGCACCCTTGAGAACAGGTAGAAGGCAAACCACTTCCAACAGATGTCACTGTTTTTATCCCAGGCTGGTGGGGATGAGAAGGCAGAAGTTTTTCTTTTCTTTCTTTTTTTTTTTTTTTTTTTTTTGTTGTTGTTGTTGTTTTTTGTTTTTTGTTTTGTTTTTGTTTTTCGAGACAGGGTTTCTCTGTGTAGCCCTGGCTGTCCTGGAACTCACTCTGTAGACCAGGCTGGCCTTGAACTCAGAAATCCGCCTGCATCTGCCTCTGCCTCTGCCTCTGCCTCCCAAGTGCTGGGATTAAAGGCGTGAGCCACCACCACCCGGCGGCAGAAGCTTTTCTATAGAGTATGGTCTGCCATGAGCTCTTTTGGTCAAGAACTCCAGAATGACTGTTTTAGCAGGGCCTCCCTGGTCCTTTCTGCCAGAAATGTAAACCTGCCACCTGCTGCTGGCTACTTGTGCTTTTGCTCTTCTGTGTTCTCGCATCAGGCTATTCCAGTTGTTCCTACTGGCTGTGGTAAGGGATCTTATCTCTCCACTACTTACTATTTTTCTTGTACTTTTGCTTATATTAAATTCATAACTCACTCATTTGAAACCAAAAGTACGGCAACAATAGATCATTCTCAGTTCAGAACAGGGGTCATTCATCAGAAGAATATGGAAATTTGGTCTCCAAACGACTAAGACACCCCAAGACAAAGGCAGAGATTAGAGCCTCCAAATAAGAAATACTGAAGGTTGCCAGGAGCCACTGGGAGCTGGAAGAGGAAATGAACAGTTATTCCCATAACCCTTGGGAACATGGCTCAGTCAGAGCTGTGACCTCAGGCTTCTGGGCTCCAGGACTGAGAGAGAGTGATAGGTTACATGATTCTATTGTTTAATCTGTTGGGTGAAACAAGAAAAAAGCTGAGAATGATCTGTAAGTTCAAAACCATGGAGGTCACAGTGGCCTTGACAAGAGCTATCAAATGGAATGGTGAGACAGAAACCATTGTTAAAATGCTTTCCCAGGCAAATAGGAAAGAGGATATAGAGATGGCAAGCTTGCACACTCTAGGCCTTGGGTTGTAAAAAGCAACAGGCTACTGTCAAATTAAAAGTGGAAGACAGAAAAATAAAGCAGAGGTTTACCCAATGTGGCCACTTTGAGAAGAAAGACAAAGAGATCCAGTAAGCTACTCAGGTCTATCTCTGGTCCTGAAGAGAAAATTTAACTAGAGAGTCCAGGATTTCCACAGCTAAGCTTAGTCCTGATGCCATCAGACCCACCATTACCCGGGTTTCAGTCTCATCCTGTAAGGTGGTCTGACAAGTAGTTAGAACTGTGTGAACTCTCTTTCTGGGAGACAAGGTAGTGTGTGCGTGCTTGTGTGCACACATGTATACACACACACACACACACACACGCACGCACACGCACACACACACACACACACACACACACACACACACACACACACACACGAATGCATGCATGTACTCACTGGCTGGTGCATTTTCTTCTTGCAGCTGAGATCCCTGGAAAAGCTCCAAGTCTTTTGGGGTTCATTATTTCAATAGTCTGTTAGGTTGAGAGATGCAAAGGTCTCTTCAGAATTGAAATGTAGTGATTCAAGTGGTCACTGATGGCAACAGTGTCGACTTTGTCAGAATTGAAAGTAGCCTGGGTGACAAACTATCCAATATGCTTACACCTGCTCACTCTAACCTTCATATTCAAGGCTCAGGGGCTCATCTGGCCCTCCATGAGAATATGCAGTGTCCTTAGAATGAGGAGATGCAGAGAGATGTTAATAATTATTAAAGTGTGTGTGTGTGTGTGTGTGTGTGTGTGTGTGTGTGTCTGTCTGTCTGTCTGTCTGTCTGTGTGACTTGGTGTGTATGTGTGTATGTCTGTGTGTGTGACTCAGTGTCTATGTGTGTGTCTATGTGTGTGTGTCTCTCTGTGTCTGTCTCTCTCTCCCGCTCTATGTGTGTGTGTGTGTGTGTTTGTATGTCTGTCTGTCTATCTGTCTATGTGACTTGGTGTGTATGTGTGTGTCTGCATGTCTGTGTGTGTGTGGCTGGATGTATATGTGTGTGTATGTGTCTGTGTGTGTATGTGTGTCTCTGTGTGTGTGTGTCTGTCTGTCTGTGTGACTTGGTATGTGTGTGTGTGTGTGTGTGTGTGTGTGTGTGTGTGTGTGTAAGGGTAGCCAGGGAGAGAGAACTCAAGTCTTAAAACTTGTCTCCTTCTCCGCATCCTCCATGTTGCCACTTCACCTTATCTCTCTGGCTGTCATCTTTCTGAAGGACTTGCCTGCTAAAGCACATATTATAATCTCTCAAGAGCTGGAGGAAGCCTTTGCGTGGCAGGTCTGCATGTCAAATAATGGCTGTGAGATGACGGAACAGCAGCGTCCTCTCAGGAGGTCCAGCTGAGCCCCCAGGGTGAGGGGGTGACATGCTGTGCACAATGGCTCTCGTTTGAGCAGAAATACCGCCCTTCAGGTGCCTGCTGCACCCTCCTGGTGCCAGGCTCAGCTGGCTCTCCACCATTCCAGTCCTCCTTCACCACATCGGTCTGCTCTTAATTCCTTCTCGGAAACTCTGTCCCTTTGCCACACACCACGTGTTCCCCTAGGCCCCATCTGACAGCTGGGGCCCTGGCCCAGCCCCACAGACACCCAGTGTTCCTTTCACAGGCTCCGGTGAGCCAAATCTACTTCCTTTACAGCCCTTTTTCAGGCCCTCCCTTTCTGGGGCCTTGTGTGCCATGCCAATGGCTTACACGCTTGATGAAAGGACTCAGGAGCCGAGAACTTGGATCAATGGGGTCTTTATTTTTGAACATCAGTAAACAGCACAAATCAGTTGAATGAGTGCAGCCCTGTTCGTGATTCCAATGCTTGCTGTGGTTTCCAGCCAGCATCAGACGCACTGAGAATGTGCTCGTTACTGCTAGCTAATGAAGAATGTGGCCCTTTTTCCTTACCTTGAACACACTCCAAAACGCTGGCCTGAAAGATCAGCGTGGCACTAAAGAGAGTGAATGGGGAAATCTCTGACCTTTCTTTTGAAACAGTCCATCGACATTGTTCTAGCCATTTTCTTTCCTCTTCCTTTGGTCGACCCTCTGGCATTGCTGGATCAGTTTGATGTAAAATACAATCTTCTTAAGACTCAGGAAATGGTGCCGGGATTGTTTCCACTAACTGAACTACAAATCGTGGAATTAGAGATGAAAAGTCCCCGGAACCTTTAACTTGTGCCTGTGGCTTTGTCGAAATGGACCCCTGTCACTGTGTTTTGGGGGTTGTTCTTGTCACTCTTGCTGTTTGTTTGCGGAACCACTAACAGCTCAGTCATTGCCACCAGCAAGGGACATGGCTCCTTGTTTCGACTACAAATAGTCACTGGTGTGGTTAAAACCACAGAGAAAATAATCCTTTAAAAGATTTGAGGTCTGGAGTTGTAGCTTGAGTTATAGCTAGCATCGGCTAGTATGCCTGAGGCCACGCTGGAATAAAAGAATTTAAGGAAAAAATAAATAAATAAATAAACAACAACAACAACAAAAAAAACCTAACCTACATATTTTCCCCTGTAGAACTGGATATTTAACAACAACAAAGATTGAACTTTTGTTCTTGTTTAAAATACAAAATGCATAAAGTACAGGAGGCAGCAGAGCTTCACTAGGCACTGCTAACACCTCCACACGCCCTCTGTATGATAGAAGTCAAGAGCAAATTCTGGAGGCAGACGGCAGGGGTTCAAATCCCTGTCCCAGCATTGATCGTGGTACTGGGCAAATTACTCTCTGTGACCCAGTCTCCTCTTCTATAAGATCAATCAGTGTCCCCACCCCAGGTGAAAGACTTGTGCTTCTGTCCAGCTCAGGAAAAGCAGTCCCTCATGGTGGGTGTCACTTCTGTCCTTCTGGGTGGATAATGGTTAGCCTCTGTCCAGCTCTCTCGGCCCTGCCAGGATGACACACACACACTAGCCCCTCCTCTGGCTCCACTTCTACAGCATCTGAGGAAGCTCTAGCTTGATCAAGTGGTCAAGGAGTCTGTTACTCCCCAATTCAACTGCCACTACTATAGTGTGACATTCGAAGCCACCAGAAAGGCAGAAGGAGCAGAGAACTCCAAACCATCATGTGCACTTTTAATTTTTTCAAATCCTATTTTTAATGATGGGTCTTAAACACTTTAACCTCCCTTTTAGCCCACCACACAACAGAGGTAGTGGAGAAGAAAGGACACGGGACGGGGAGGGGAGAAGTGAACCTGTTTAGAAAGGTTCTTTGGAGCAATTCCCGTCTGTGTTGTCTGGAAATTAGCAGCAGTTCACAGGTTAACAGGCAGCGGCAGCTCCATCCACTCGCAAACACTTCACAGATACACCAGCAGTCCAGTTCAGTAGAGTCGGGTTCCTGGCAGAATCAGCCAGGCCTCAGCCTCTGCACAAGTCAGCATGAGGAACCAGCGCCAACAGGAACACCAGGAAAAGTTCTCAGCTGTGCCTCTCTCAGCAGAGCGAAAGTCAGTGAAGACTCAAGACCAACAAGCAAGCATTCAGCTAGCTCTATAAGCAAGCCAAGCTCAGCCTGTCACTGTCCATCAAGTCCCGTTTATACCCTCCAAACATCATGTTTCCTCAGCGCGTGCCTTGCCTCAACTGACATCTCTCTGCCAATCGGCCGAGTCCAAGGAAGCAGCAAGAAACTGCAGCACACCACCAGAAGTTTTCTGGCTCATTTCTCTCTATGGAGTCCCGACAAATAAAGCTCAACTATGCAACGTAAGCTAAACCAATACAGGTGAGTCATTAGCAAAGAATCCTTCATCACGTGTCCTTTCACCTGCTTGCTTTAGCAGAACATCCTCTCTCCTGTGTCTGCTTCAGCGAAACATTCCTTCACGAGTCCGCCTTAGTCTTTCACCTGTGTCCACTTCAGGAAAACACTCCTTCATGTGTGTTCCCCAGAACACCATCCAACACAGCTGACTTTTCGAAGAACCCTTAAATTTCCACTTCCGACCGGAGCTGGCAGTGTTCTTGCCTTTCCTCGATGTTTGGTGTGTATCCCCTCCCCCATGAGTCCTCGTCCTTGCACCACGTTCTCCTTACTCCTGTCTTCTGCATCCTTCCATCCCACCATTCTGGTTCCGAGTGTCTGTGTAAAAGAGCTGATGATGAATGCAGACCCTTTAAGCTACATAGGGATATGTGGAACAGTCTTGGGCTCTATTCAGGATCATCTATCTTTTCTTTAATTATTCATTTTTGATAATTCCATATCTATGCAGACTGTGTTGTGATCACTTTCACCATAGCCCCTCCCAGCCCTCTCCCACTCTTCGGTTCCCTTCTTCCCAATGTTCCCTCCTCCTGTCCCCTCCTACCCCACCCACTGTATTTCCATGGTTTTTATTTTGCTTGTGTTTCGTTTTGTTTGGTTTTTCGAGACAGGATTTCTCTGTGCAGGCCTGGCTGTCCTGGAACTCACTCTGTAGACCAGGGTGGACTCAAACTCAGAAATCTGCCTGCCTCTGCCTCCCAAGTGCTGGGATTAAAGGTGTGCGCCACCACTGCCCGGCCATGGTTTTTATAGTTATTGATCAGGTAACCACCGCTGCTGTGAGTCTGCTTTTGTGAAGGCCATGCCAGTGTTCCGCAGCACCCTTACAATCTTCCCACTCTTTTCTGTAATGTTTCCTGGGCCTTGGATTGGGTGACATAACCATCCTGCTTAGGGATAAGGACTGAACTTTCAGCACTTTGATAGTTATGAGAATCTACATTAACTGTTGCCCTCTGCAAAATCTTCTCTATCCATGCCTCGAGCAGCTCTAGTCTACGGATAGAAACAGAAACGTTTAGAAAGTGGTTTGCCCACATGTTCACTTAGCAAAACATTAGTGGTACCTTGTCCTCAGGTCCTGTGACCTCCCCAGTCATAGGCTTCATGACCACGTTGGCAGCATCATGATATATTCCCTCAAATTCAATTAGGATGCAATTGATTAACCCATAGACATTCTGGCCACCATTGCTCCAGTGGGTCCATCTTGCCTGGTTTTGTCCCTCCAGGAACCTGCATAGCATTCTGGCTAGCCAATATGGAAGACGCTTCTAGATCAATTTCAGCCAGGTTTTTCTGCCAGGAGCCCTGTGGTATGCAGTCTTAGGTGCCATTATTCCTTTATCCCTATGATGGACACACCCTCACATAAAACAGAACACCCAAGTAACACTACCTACTAATTGAAGTCTAGATCAGTTAAAGGCCAAGCTGAGAATTGTACTGATACTGCCTTCCTGTCATCTCACACTTGGGAAGTGGGGCAGTCGTGGGTTCAAGGCCAGCCTCAGCTACTGAGTGCCCTGGGAGAGAAGTTCTTAAGTGAAACTTGAGAGGCATGAAATTTCCACCACTCACATTTCTTCCACTGGAATTGGTTCCCAGGTCTCTCTCCTCTCTTGCTCTGCCCCTTTCAGCTGCCACAACAGCTGCCTATCTGCCACAACAGCAAGTAAAAGACAAAACTGTCAAACCTGTCTCATCTCTACTTCCGTTCCCTTTCCTGTATGTGCAAGCGGGAGTTTAGTCTAGTTTAGCTTTGTTTTGTTTTCTAGACATCTCTTTAGCCCAGAACATGCCAGTCGCTATGGCCGTGAGCCAGATCCAGACATCCTGGATCTTTAGCACAGCCTGCAAAGAAAGGCTTTCACTTAATTAACTGGTTGAGAAACTCTCAAGCCATTAAAACAATCCTGTGTGACACAGGGACATTAAATAGAGTACAACTTGGGTGTCTGTACATGCAGTGGACCCAGGCACGCCCAGTCATTTCTATTCTTGTGGCTGCTTGTCCATAGCAGCTGAGCAGTGGAGTAACTATGATGGAGACCACACTGGCCACAAGGCCAAGATATTCACTATCTGGTTTGTCCAGAAAAAGAAAATCTCCACAATCCCCGAACTAACTTGCACGCCCCTCAATATCCAGTCTACTTTAACGTTAATGTCTGTGTGGCACAGTTACCTTATTAGTGCTGTTTCTATGACTCATGCCTATGCGGGGTCTCAGGTACTAGAACAACCATGCAGAAAATTTTGAATTCTCACAAGAAAGGCTGTACACTGATTTTAGCTCAGTAATGTCAGAGAAGGTCCTGCTTACTCATTACCTTCCTTTCCTTTCCTTTTCTCTTCTCTACTTTACTTTCTGTACAGGAGATTGAACCCAGGACCTCATGTATTTTCAGTACAGGAGATTGAACCCAGGTCATCAAGCATTCTAGGCAAGTGTTCTACCACTTACCTCAAACCCCAGCCCTACCTGTGCCCTCATGGCTTCAAGATGGCTGCTCCAGCTCTTTAAATCATTTCCTAATGTCAGCATCTTCAAAGACAAAATGCTGTCCGCAACATGGAGAAAGAACTTGACATAGTACACAGGCATGTGCTGATTAGTGATGTTTGGGTCAATGACAGACTGCACATATAAGGTGATCCCATTGGTTTATGGAGCTGGGATAAGGGTGTAACTGAGTGGTAGAGCTAGTATGTGCAAGGCCCTGACTCAGTTTGACCTCCAGCATAATAATAAAAACTGTTTCGGTACTGTCATGACATCACAATGGTGCACATCATTCTGACTCTGGTGTGGGCACGCCAACTGTACTGCACACGGTATGTATGCACACAGTACATCATAGTTGATGATAGATGGCCATTTACCAGTTTGCACATTTATAATACTATACAGTTGATTGCTTGCCATGTCTTGCAGGCCTGGGCTCTGAAAACCTGACTGGGGCAGTGCAGGAATGAAGAAAAACAGCACACTAGACAGACAACAGACACACAGAAAGAAAATCTGGGGTTGAGGAGCCTGAGCTGGCTCTGATAGAGGGCACCAGAAAACTCAGCAGCCCAGTTATGTATAGAACAAGATGTTGGCTAATCTCAGTAGGAGGTCTCTGCAAGGGAGAGAGGAGGAAGCTGTGGTTGATAGTTTCTACATACACTGGTTTTAGCTAAAGGACTATCCAGCCACAATTATACAGACCAGAGGAAGGCATTTCCATCTTCCTGAGCTTCACCCAGGGAAAGCTTTGCCATTCCCATGGGGCTGAGGCACTGAAGTCCTTGACATGGAGGTGCCCAAGTCAACAGCACACCTTCTCAGGGACTTCATTGGCTCCCTACATTTTGTTGTTGATCTGAGGCAGAGTCTTACTATTAGCCCTGGCTAGCCTGGAACTCACCATTTAGACCAAGTTTGATCTTAGAAAACAATCTTTGAGGCAGGTCTTATACCTATAGTCCTGACACTTAGGAGTTAAGACATGTGACTTACAGTCTGAGCTACAGTGTAAGACGGTGTCTCAAGAGAGAGACAAAGAGAGAGAGACACAGAGATAGAGAGACACAGAGACAGAGACAGAAAGGCAAAGAGAGAGAGAGAGAAGGAGGAAGAGGAAAAGAAAAGAAAAGAGAAGAGAAGAGAAGAGAAGAGAAGAGAAGAGAAGAGAAGAAAAGAAAAAGAGAAAAAAAACAACGTTGATCTTTGCCTGATGGTGTAATTCCAATTCCAAGAGGCAGATGGATTGCCATGAGTTCAAGTCCAGCCTGGACCTCCTAATGAGTTACAGACACACAGAAAGATTCTGCCTCCAAAAACACAATACAATTATAAAGAACCAAGGAAATGCAGCAGTTTGAACTGCTTTTGGAGATATAAGCAATCAATAGATTAACTCAAAATGTAAGGCCCCCACGAAGGGAGGACCTCACACAAGCCTCAGAAATTCACGGCCACCCACCCATTAACTCACAAGACACAGAACTTGATGTAATCAGCAAGAGGTCTATTTCGACCAACATGTTGAGGTCAAGACCCATGACCCACGCAGGGGCAGTGGGGTCTGACCCTGGGGCTTTGGAGGCAGAGAAAATTTAAAGGCCAAAAACTACAACTCAGGGGGGAAACCACAACCCAGGGGGAGTGAAGGAGGGTTATTGGAGAGTACCTGTGGAAAGTGCCAGTCCATTATTCAGTTTGTGACAGGGTCCAAGGAACAGTCATAGGGAACATTTTGTATAGACTATTCTCAAAGAGCCTATTCGTAATAAACCATCTATCTTATGGTCAGCCAAGTTCCTGAAACACAGAGCTCATGACCAAGCTGACCTGCACTCTTGGTTTTGCTCAGCCTGCTGAAAATTTTTAACCCTTTCACAACTTTTCCTATGATAAATAATTCCTTTTAAAATATAATAAAATAACTTTTTCAAATAATTTCAGGTGATTTTCAAAACCCTGAAGCACACAGGACAGCTCAGGGGCTCCTATAAACCCTGGTTGGCCTTTGCTGATGATATTTAGTGTTTCCTGGTCAGGACTCCAGACAGACAGACTTCAGTGACACAAGGTCACAGTTGGACAGCATTCCATGGACCATGCATGGTCAAAGTTCTTCCAAGCATAGGCTTGTCAAGATCACCAGAGTCACACAAGTAATCACAGTGAAGTATAGTAATGATTTATGGCCAAAGTACACAGAGAGCATAAAAGACTGGGGTGTGTACACACAGGTTCCAGCGAGTCCCAGAGCCAGAGCTGGGCATGTGACCCTAGCCCTCATGAATCAGAGCCCATGAGATGCACCAACAGACAGTTCCTTTGATACTCCTTACTCACATGCTCCGTGGCCTATTTATGAACTTGTATAGACCAGCCTCAGCATGCAAATACAGACTAGCAAGGAAAGCAGTGTGATTGCTTCAACTAAAAATCTTGAAATCCCAGCTTCATAAGGACAGAGTTTTGATTCGATGTGTTTTATACACGGCCCAAAAAAGTATTGCTGCTGGGGATGCACATTTCCACCCGTGACTTTGGTGTACCATGTCCCCACGGCACCCCCTCCCTCACTGCTGCCTTTAAGACCCAGTTGTAACTACTCAACCCTTCCAGTCCCCCTGCACAGGGATCTGGATGCAATGGGGACCGTCAGGAGCAGTGACGCACATTCAGAGAGCAAAGAAAACATTAGTTTTCAAAAATGCAATTGTCTTGACCAGTCAAATACATGGCCCTGACTTTGTGCTCTCTGATCAGAGGACAGTGAACAAAATGTGTGCAAATGGTTGGATTTTAAGTTTTGGTCCCTGCCATTAACTCTTAGAAATTTATATAAACTTCTCCCAGAAATTCAAATATTGGAATGAGCACACTGTTTCAGTGAGGCACTGAACTTTCTGCCAGCGATAAAGGTAGCATTTATTATAGAAAGGTCAGAATAAGCTGCACAAAACCAGGCACATGATGTGGTTAGCCTGGGGCCAGCCCAGCCCTGTCTTCTATCTAGTTGTCCCCATTAGGCCATTCACAAAGGTTTCTCTTCAAAGAAATAAAACAGCATACAGAAGACATACCTACTGTCGGTGTGCTAAATCTCATATTTGGGGAATGATGAGGGAAGGGACCGCCCCTCACGAATCTACAACTACACGGTTCACACGGATTGGACATCTTTCACTTTATCAAGAACCAGTTTCCAAAAGCTGCTACATAAATCCTTAGGGCCAATAGGAATAGCTTTCAAAATGCCCCCAGCAGCTGCTTCTCTGATTAAAGACTAGCTGGATTTGATTTTACTTTTTTTCAGATGAACTCATTTAGTTATCAGGATAAAACTGGAACATGGTGTATGTATGGACGCACTCGCAGTTCATCTCTCAGATAAGAAAACTGAGGCACAGAACTTTCTCCCTTGCCCAAGATCATAGCATCAGTGAGAGATAGAAGAAGTACGGCACAGGTCAAAGCTGTCCTTTCACCGAGTGTGCCATTATCACTGTGCACTGTGTCGCAAGCCCTCACTTGGCTCAGCCAGGCTGGGCGGGAGGACGGCCCCTGGGCGGGAGGACGGCCCTGCACAGTTGCATCTTCTGGGCTAGGCACTAGGCAAGTGTTAAATCCTCCAGTCTCAGAAGAGCACTCCCCATCGAGTGGGGCTAGACTGCAGATGCTTGTTAAATGGCCTGGCTACGTTTTAAAACGAACAGTAAATAGGAAGATGAGCTTCAGAAAGCTATGAATCCTTGTTTGATCAGCCACACCTGGCTGATGTGGAAGGGAGGGGCTGATATAAGCCGAGTGAGCAAATCCCACGTTAACGTGCAGACATATCTGAGCTACAGACATAAGATACGCTCTGGCTTTCTATAAAGGCAGGGTCATAGCGTTTTAGGAAGGAGTGTCAGGGTTCAAAACCAAGGGGTTAATAACCAGGTAGGCAGGCATGTGTGCTAGCTTTCAGTGCTGGTCACAGTCTACCCCTGTACCAACCGGCTGACCGCAGTGTCTTGTCTAGAGAGTCTCAGGCTAAAAGTTGAGGCCAACGCAGTGCATGCTTTAGCGGCTCCTGTACTAACTGTGGCCTCAGCACAGTGCAATCAAAATGCTCACTGCTGTGCCTTTCAAAGTTTTCCCTTGGATTAATAGATCCTCATTTTGCTAAAATGAGGATTTCTTTGTATTTGTATCAGATTAGACCTTGATCAAGTCTTAAAAAGTTAAAAAGAAATGGCATTACCATTTTAGGGAACACATTAACCATTAGTGTAAGAGCTGTCGCCGGAAGCCCTTCTAAAGCTCTGGGATGTTGATGAAAGTTTCCTGTTTGTTTTTCTCCATGAACCAATGGGTCTACCTTTAAGCACTCAGCCATGGGTGAGTTGTGATCACCACAGTTAATAGTTCTCACAGTGAGCCAACTGTCGCAGAGAAAAAACAAGGCTCTATGGGAAAACAGCGTTCCTGCCGCTTACAACCAATCCTCTCTCCTTCAGTGAAGAAGCTTGGGGTTCTTCTCAAAAAATTCATTCCAGAAGACTGTTTCTTGAAATGATGGTGAACCTGCCTGTCAGGGAAAGAGATGCTACAAACACACACACACACACACACACACACACACACACACTCATATGTACATGCACACACGCACATAAGCTCTTACACATGTGCATACATTCACACATATAGCCACTCATACATGCACACACATATGCATGCATGCACATACTTGCATACACACAATCACATGTACTACGTGAACACATGCACACACACACACACATTCATATGTACATGCACACTCGCACATAAGCTCACACATATAGCCACTCACATACATGCACACACATGCATGCATGCACATACTTGCATACACACAATCACATGTACGTGAACACATGCACACACACACACACACACACACACACACACACACACACGGACCAGACTAGAATTTCCATCTGTGGAGAAGAGGTGGAAAGGAAGAGAACTGAGGCAGCATGGAGGGTTTCCAGAGAAATCTCACAGGATCCAAGGTGCGGGGACAGTGCAGAGCCCCAGTTCCCACTGTGCTCAGGAGTCTTTGCTCTGCAGCACTGCCTGGATTCAGTCCACACAGCCGGACACTCCAGCCACGTGGGTTTCTTTGCCCTCCACGCCCATATTTAGCCCAAGCCTAAAATCCTTGAGCAAAGTCCCGTCCTATTTCCAACCTGCAAAGGATTTCTGGGAAATCCTTAGGTAGCTCTAAAGATCTGTCAGCTTTATGTGCACTCGATTATTAAAAAGAAGGTAAATACGTATAAAAAGCCGTTACCGTCCCAACCTAGTAAACTAAAACATGTGGAAAGTGGAGGGCAGGATGGAACCCTTCCCCAATGTGTACTTACATAGAAACCAGCCTGCTATAACAAGAAAGGGTGTGTGATTCTGAGTGTGAGCTAAGGTATACTTCATTACACTTTGTAAGCATCTCCCCGTGAGATCACACTTTAAACATTTTTTCAGAGTTCCCTGTATATGCTGAAACCAGGACAATCTGGGTAATATTGATGGTCACAAAAGGGAATATATTATATAAAAAAGATTTAGAATGGCCCTCCTCCTTGTTGACATAGTCTCCCAGATGTAATCAGGCAACAATGGTGTCCCAGGTGCTATGTCATGCCCTTTGTCATATATGTATGTGTATGTGTATATGTATACACACACACACATATACATATACATATACATATACATATACATATACATATACATATACATATACATATACATACATACACACACATATATATTCACTTTGCAGAGTGCGTGCCTAGCTTACAGGGAGTCCTGGTATAACTTTCAGCACTGAATAAAGCCTGACAAAGGTAGCGAACACTTCACTATAGGATACATGAGACCCTGTGTTAAGTGAGTAAATAAATCCTATCATCTCTAATTTATTGAACAAAAAAATACAAAGTCTATTGAGATAGATGATAAACTACAAGAGAAGTAAAAAAATCACACATGTAGGATTCCTGTCCCAAATGTTCCTAAATATTAGCATCATGCCATCCAAAGTGAGAAGTGTTCTACGAAAGCTAGTCTTTACCAATGATGGTGTCATGAAACGCAAAATAGGCTCAGTAATAATATTCCAAATTAATGGGATAAACATGACATTAAATACAAGCAGGACCCTGGATCGGATGCTGACTGGGATAAGGGTAGAGGGAAATTGCTCAGTCTGTTATTGTGGTTGGCAGTTCCAGCTCACTGCAGTGACGCTACGGTCCCCAGTTTTCCCGATCGCACTGTGCTGACTTGGAGAGCATCCATTTCAGGAACAGCAGCTGAAGATAAGGGCAAAGGAGAATACTGTCTGCAGATCACAGTTTGTTAAAAATGGTGTGTGTGTGAGAATGTGCATGCGTGTTTGTGCATGTAAGTTAGATGTGCAAACATGATGAGATATTAAAATTGGTTGCGTCTGAGTAAAGGGCACACGAGTTCTTGGACTCTTCTGTGTGTTTGAAGTGATTTCGTAACAAAGTGTGAAACTGTTGAAGTTGTAGACAAGTCTCTGCACCTGCAGAGCCCCTTGCCTGAGAGACTGTTACCAGCTGACATTGAAACATTATCTTGAGCAAGCCGCTAATGACCAGTTAAGATCAAAAGCTTTACGACTGGGTTTTGCAAGATTCATTTCCACTTTGAAGAGTGCTGGAGACAGGCAGTCCAGTGTGGGAGTGGCCATTAAACTAATTGTGTGTGATGAGAACTTGGCCTCTGTTACCTCTTTTTAAATATCTACTCCTGAGAAATCAGAGATGAAAAAGCACCAGATGTGCCTGAAAACATCTGTTGGTGACACTCTTTCCACAAGCACGGAGCTGGCTTCTCTTGTGAGGCGGTCACAATTAAGACAGGAAACCACACTCCCCCTTTTCTTAGCGCCTCTCTCCCACAGTCCCTGGCAATCACCGACCTACTTTCTGTTTCTGTGGAGTTGTCTATTCTGGGTATTGACACAAATGGAATTATGGGGTTGTCCCATAATTTTTCTCTCACTTGTCACAATGCATTTTGAGATTCATTACACTGTAACATGTTATTAATATTTTATTCCTTCACATTATTTTTCTTGGGGCTGGGATTGGAGCTCAGTTGGCACAATCCTTACCTATGTACAGGAAGCCCTGAGTTCAGTCCCTCAGCACCAGAGAAAACCAGATGTGGTGGCACAAGCCTATAATCTCTGTATTGGAGAAACAGAAAAAGGGGGATCAGAAGTTCTAGGACAAGCATCCTCAACTGCATGTCAAACCCCAGGCCCCGGCCTCGGCTTCGAGAGACCCTGACTCCGAAGAACAAAGTCTTTGGTCCGTACAGCTCCTCCAGCCTGCTCTTTCCATGTGCGTTTAGGCTTTAGCCAATTCAATGCATGGTTGGAGAACCAGTTCATCCTTTGTCTAGAAACACATCTGCCTTTCTTCCAGCTTCTCAAGCTCCTATCATCTATCTACATGGCTACATTTAAATCTACACAGTGATGATGGCTTAAAAATAATCTAGCAGGGAGCTGTGTGGAGAGGGTGTCAATAAAAGAGGGAGACCATGTCCTCCTCCCGTACCTAATCTCCATGACAACAGTCCTGTCACCTGGGCATGCTGGGCACATGTCTGAAATCTCAGCAGTCAGGCTAAAGCAAAAAGTCTGGGAGCTTCAGAGTCAGCTCAGGCTACATAGAAACCCTGTCAAGGAAAAAAGGGATGAAGGGAGAGAAAGGGTGTTCTCAAAAGAGGACACTGATAGTCCAGCAGGTAAAGGTACTTGCCACCAAACGTGCCAACCTGAGTTAGTCCCTGAAACCTACAAGGTAGAAGGGCAGAATCAATCACTACACATGTGCCGTGACACATGCATGCACACATGCATGCACACATGCATGCACACACACATGTGCATGCACTCGTGTGCACACATACACACACACACACACACACACCACATAAGTAAGATATAATCATGAGCAGACAAGGCAGGAACCTCGTGAAAGGACATGTTCACCTGTGAGTTCTTGGTCTCCTTTTTTGAAGATACAGGAAAAATATGTTGGGAGAGAGTAGGCCCAAAGCCCAGTGAACCTTAGAAACAAGGGCTTTAATTACTCATTCATGCAGAGAGCCACTGGGCAGGAGAAAGCGGAGAACTGGGCATAGCAGACGCCTCTTAGTCATTTGCTAGTGCTTAAATCTGAAAATCGTGACTCTGCTCATGACACATGCAAAAGCCCACACTAGGGCCCGGCAGTCACATGGGCTGCCTCTCTCTTGGAGCCGATCTCCTTACTTGGAATTTATTCTTACCTTCCTACTCTGCCACAAGCGAAGCTTTGTTTCAGTGAGTCTGCCACATTTTGGGATATTGTTTAAAATATTCTCATTACCCACCTTTATGATTTTTCCCCAAGCCCTCTGCTGGATAACGGCGAAGCAGGGTAATGGTCCCCAGAAGCCCTCTGCTGGATAATGGCGGAGCAGGGTAATGGTCCCCAGAGATGTTTAATCTTAACCCATAGGACCTACGCATCGGTGACACGGCAAATACCTAACGAGGGGAGTGAAGGTTGCATCAAAAGTGGCCGGTCACTGACCTTGCAAAAGGAATGGTTCTGGAACATCCAAGGGGTCCCCGTGACATAACAAGGGACCTGTAAGTCATGCAAGGTAGGGCTGGAGCAGGGAATCGATGCCAAAGAACCGAAATGTGAGAAAGACCCCACTACCATTGATGGAGCCTGAGAGGGAAGGAGGCCACAAGTCAGGAAGTGTAAGGCTGGAGACTAGAGAAGAGGCTAGGAAGTGGGCTCCTCACTGGAACCACGCTGACACTTGGTTTCGGCCCAGTTGAGATTCATTACAGACTTCTGGCTGCCAGGGCAGCGAGTTAATAAAATTTTGTTGTTTTCAGTCTCAGAGTTCTGACAATTTATTAAAGGAAACTAAAGAGTAGTTATTTATGAGTTAGAGTTCTATGGGCTAAAGAGACGGCTCAAGTGGTTAGGAGTACTTGCCACAGGGTGGCTGCATCTGTAATCATCCAGGGAATCTGATGCCCTCTTCTGGCCTCCAAAGGCACCAGGCACGTGTGTGCTGTGCAGACATATAAGTAGGCAAAACCCTACACATAAGGAAAAAAAAAATGTAAGAGCTAATGGACTAGATGTTAACTGGTTTTTGTGATCTCGTTTTAAAACCCCAGATCAGACTGAGTAATTTCTAAAATTACAAAGAAAGATGTTATTTGAGGAGGCACTTGGGATGAAGCTGAGGTGGCAGAGTGTTTGCCCATCATGTAAAGGCCTAGGTTAGCTCCCAGCACCATATGGGTGTGGTGGCACACACCTGCTATCTCAGCATTTAGGGGGCGTAACCAAGAAGATCAGAAGTTCAAAACCATCTTCAGCTGTACAGTAAGTTACAGGCCAGACCCGACACCTAGTGTGACTCCCCGATGTGACTGTGGTCTGTCATTTTGCATATCCCTTTGGGTGGCTGCTTCTCCCAGGCACAGCTTCCAAGGCCACAACAGTGGCCGCCTGAAGGAGAGTCAAAGTGTCAACATACGAGGTGCTGAAAGGCTGGTAGGGAAATTTCTCTAACAGTGACTACTGACTGCTTCCCTTATCGTCATGTCTAAGCAGAACAAATGTAATGCCCAATCATCCAGATGTTCCTTTCCTTCAGTGAATTATTCCAGATGTTTTACAAGATGATATTCTACACGGTGTGACTATTCCTCCCCTCAAGACCCTTGACCCTTGACCAAGACCCTTAAGTACCACATGTTGGCAATTTCTGATTCTCAAAAGCAAATTATCCCATATATAGCTCTTTGAAATCGTAAACAGCCTCTTGAAATGTTGCGTGTATGAGCGAATTGCCTTCATGTACCACAAGCCTGGCGCCCGAGTAGGTCAGAGGAAAGTATAAGATCCCTCAAACTGGAGTTACAAATGGCTGTAAGTCACCATGTTGGGGTTGGAATTGAAACTAGGCCCTCTGGAGAAGGAGGAGGAGGAGGAGGAGGAGGAGGAGGAGGAGGAGGAGGAGGAGGAAGTAGGAAGAGGAGAAAAAACAGGAAAGAGAAGGAAAAAGAAGAGAAGGATAGTGAAATTAGGAAGAAGAGGGGTGGCAGGCAGAAGAAAAAGAGGAAGGGGAAGAAGAGAAGGAGGAAGAGGAGGAGAAAAAGGAGGAGGAGATGGTGATGGTGGTGATGATGATGATGATGATGATGATGATGGTGATGATGATGATGGTGATACTCCCATTTCCTGTTTGCCTCCAGCACCCGATTCCTGCCCTAGTGGCTGCCAACTCTGCTGATGGAGCAAGGAAGGCACAAAGTAAAAGATAATTTAATTGTTGCAACTTCCTAAACAAAACTAAGACTTATTGCAGAAGAGCTTAATGTCTAATTTACTTAAAGGCAAAGATCACTCATCTAACCTAATATGCAAGCCAGAACTATGCCAGCATCCAAGGGCACTAACACCTCAAGTGTTAGCAAGAGGTTTGCCCAAAGTTGGAAACTTGTTGGTTGTTGTTGTTTTGGATTTTACATTTGTTTGGGGGTTGCGGATAATGACACATGCCACAGCTCTTATGTGAAGATCAGAGGACAACCTGCAGACGTTAGTTCCCTCCTTCCACCATGCGGGTTCCAGGGATTGAACTTAGTCAAGTCTGACAGCCAACGCCTTACCTACTGAACAATCTCACCAGCACAAAAGCTCCATTTTGCTGATTTTTCACTTTTGTTTTGTTTTTGCGTCAGAGACTCACTGTGTAGCCGTAGCTTTCCTAGAACTTGCTATACAGGACCAGGCTGGCCTTGAACTTAGAGAAATCCAGATGCCTCTGCCTCCCTAGTGAAGGAGTTCACTGTTCATTTTAATTTTTTAAGATTTATTTATTTATTTTACTTATGAGTACACTGTCGCTGTTCTCAGGCACACCAGAAGAGGGCATCAGATCCCATTACAGATGGTTGTGAGCCACCATGTGGTTGCTGGGAATTGAACTCAGGACCTCTGGAAGTGCTCTTAACCACTGAGCCATCTCTCCAGCCTCTTAGTGTTCAATTTTTTTTTGTTGTTTTGGTTTTTCGAGACAGGGTTTCTCTATGTAGCCCTGGCTGTCCTGGAACTCACTCTGTAGACCAGGCTGGCCTCGAACTCAGAAATCCGCCTGCCTCTGCCTCCCAAGTGCTGGGATTAAAGGCGTGCGCCACCACTGCCGGCTTAGTGTTCAATTTTAATTGAAAGGTTACGTGTGTGTAAAAAGCAGACAGTGCTCTGTATATTATTTACACGAAAGTCGTTTCTTCCATCTTCCACTTTCTCCTCTGTAATGGAGACTTTTGCTCCTTCGTGATTGTACAGAAGCCTCCAGTTCTGCTCCGTGTGGTTTCCCCTCACTCGAGCTCTATTCCCTGAATTACAATGGACTGTAAACCACTGTGTGCCACAACCAAGACTTCTGCCCAGAGAACAGTCATAGTGATGTGCCCTGACAGTGAGAGGGTCACACGGCCACATTTCCACAGTCTACAACCAGAAACGACTTAGTCGTGTGACATCTATGTTCCAGAGATGGGTGGTTTTGCACTTAATATTTGCTATTTGTCAATACCAAATGTGCTCTCCACAAGCCGCCTGAAGTGACTTTAAGCAGCTATTTTAGAAAAGTTACCGAAATGATGAAGTTTGTTCCGGACATTCTATAGAGCCAAGTCGGTATGTCATAAACTTTCGTTTGGGGGAACATTTCTCCTCTGCTTGAAGCCTGTAGGCCGTACCAAACTTGCAATTTCTGGCATAGCATGCAATGTTTGTATGCGTGTATGCATGTACGCGCTGCACAGTGGCATTGACTGAAATGACTGACACTGCGAGTTTGTCTGCTTCTGGGGGGAGGGGATGCTAGCTGAGGTGCGGGCTGTCCAGATTCTGGAAAGATGCTTCAGTGTGAGCACCGAAGTGACATAAAAAAGGAACCTTTTTAAAAGTCCACCAACGACCGGGTGTCATTTGGTGAAGAATGTCAGAAGAGGATGTTCGAAAGCTCCCTTTAAGCTAGGAAAGATGGACGGAGAAGGGAGGAGCAAATGTGGGCTCACAAAATGAAAACACCATGCATCCGAAGTCAATAAATAGATGCCAGGGGCAAGTGAGTCATGAGCACGAGTTGTTAAGAGGTGGAATTCGGGAGATCAAGCCACACTGCTTAAAACATCACGTGATCTTCCTCTGGCCCCGTATTTCATAAAACAGAGCGGGTTGCAGGAGGCAGACACTGTGACTCCTGGTCGGATGGGACTGGGGGATCCAGTCAAGCCCTGACTGATTGCGGGCGCTCGGAGTCAGCATGGAAAGTCTCTGCGGGCTCCTAGGATTTCTGCTGCTGGCTGCAGGACTGCCGCTCCAGGCGGCCAAGCGTGAGTCCCGTCCTCTCTGGGCGCTTACACTCGTTGATCCAAAAGATGGGCCGGGCTCCTTGACTGGAGTTTGGGGGTCTGCAGGCAGGGTCTGTTCCAAATGTTGGGACTGTGTTCTTTGCTTAGGACTCACGGACAGCAAAAGCCACGAGGCCACTGGAAACTCTTTCCGCTCTGGCCAGATTGTGGCTGGCTGGGGAGGACAACCTGTACCCCAGAAATAAAGAGAGTCTCCCAAACCACCCTTATCTGCTTCCCGCTCACAGAGCGGAGCTCTTAAATGAGGCTCTGGCTAACTTTGCGGAACTCTCCCACCCCACCCCACCCTCTGCACACTGCCGGGCGAATTGCCGCTTTATTGGAGATACTGAAAACGAGCTGGATCCACCCTGGGAGGGCTCTATGGCAGGAGCCCTACTAACAACGCTTCCCAGTGAGTGGCCCCGGGGTCTTCCATCATCCTTGTGCGCAGCCGGGGTGGAGCCGTGCTCCAGCACGCACACTTGGCCCACTTGGCCCGGCCGGGGTGTAGCTGTCCGGTCCTTAGCAGAGCTAGTGAGCAGAGGGAAAAGTCACTCCACCTCTCTTCCATGGGCCACAGACCAGCTGGGACTAGAGCCTTCTCTGACCCCGAATGTGGCCGCCTGGCTGGCTGCCGGGTAGTTCCAGAGGAGAGAAGTATCGCTTCTGCCTAACTCCTCACATGCAAGGCAGATCCGGGCTGGGGTGGATCCCAGGCCAGGCAGAGTGGAACCGCTTTGGTCTCTGCACCGAGGATTGCCAGGCAAGAGGGCAAGCAGCCCAGCCCCATCACAACTGCGCCCCGAGCCAGGGATGCTCAAAGCCCCATACTAGGGGTGCCCACCTGAGACTCCATCTCTGGGTTTGGACTTTAAACACAGAGACAGCAGCCAGCCGGGTGCCAGACAGAATGGTCCACCTTGTGTCTAGATGTGGTGCCTTCACACAGCCAGGGGAATCTGACTTTGGGACTATCCGGTTTCCCCAGATGAGAAACCCGGCCACAGTGAGGGCCAGGAATTCGCCCAGGTCACACAAAGAACAGGCGGAAGGGGAAGCATGCCTTCTCTCCCACTGTCCTTCCTGCCATGATTTGGAATAGGGCAGAATTGAGTTCGTGCCAGCTGCTAGGCTGGGCCATGCGTGAGTTAGCTTCAATAAATTTCCTTTTTCTCGTTTGCAAAAGTGGAGATAGCAAAGGTACTTGGCCAGAAAATACATCCAATGGCATTTTTAAGGACAGAGCTACACACCTCTGCTCCCCTTCTCTCACCCCGCCCCACCCCGTACCTCCTGCTGACTAAAGGAATAAGAATAGGAAAAGCTAGCAAAGTCCTTTCACCCACGGTTTGAGGGTCGGTAAATCAGTAGCTAAAGCCTGGATAAAGAGCTCATGCAAGTAGGCGGATCTCTGTGAATGCAAAGCCAGCCAATCTACATAGTGTGTTCTAGGACAGTTCGAGCTACATAGTGAAACCCTAACTTGAAAAAAAAAGGGGGGGGGCTTTTAATTCAAGTCTCAAAGCCCCAGGTCTTCTTGGGCTCCTCTTATACTGGACTAAACATTCCAGACACAGAGAGCAAGCCCTGTATGAGGTAGCAATCCTGACTGTAGTATAATGAAGAGGCAGGAAAAGCTGGCAGAGCAGGTAGTTAGTAGCTGGGGCATTGGGGAGCTGGGGTGAAGAGAAGGCAACCAACTGCAGGGTTACCTCCACTCCACCCCTGCACCCCATTTTCCTGTTATAGTTTGTTTGTTGTCGGGCTTATCTGGTTTTAAGTTGAAGTTCCGTGTTTTAGGCTAATGGTACACTCGTGTGAAATTGAAAGACATAATTAAGCAGATTCCAATATGAGCTTTACCCAGTTTCCTCAAAGACAAAAATCAGACAAAAACACAACCAAGATCCTGACAAGGAGAGGGTCAAAATACAAAACATGCCCCTTGCTGTCATAACTGTCCCACGTCCTTTTATAGCCAAATACTCTCCTCTACCCAGCTCCAGTCCCTGGCTGCTAGGAGTTTGTCCATTGAAATAATATTTCCAGAATGTCATGCAATGGAATTTTACAGTATAAACTTTAGACAGTGGCTTGGGGTTTCCCCTCAGTATGATTCCCTGGAGATTGATTGACATTGCTGTGCCTAATAGGTTGTTCCTTTTCCTCTCTGAGTAGTAGTCCCTGGTCATAAAGTACCGCTTTAACCATGCGCCACAGAAGGACATCAGAGCTATTCCTAGTCAAGATGGTATGGCTTCTCACGTTTGTTTCTCTGGGATTCGTACTAAAGAGTACAATTTGGACAAGTTCTATAGTGCTTAGCTGTATGTCGAGTCTTAGTGGAATTTAGCAGGATGGCTTCTCCTTCTCAGGTTCTGCCAGCAGTGTGTGGTAGCCCAATGGGTGGTAGTGGCCTGACAGGTCTGCAGGAGGGTCTGTCAACGATCCTCTAGTGTTCAGTGTCTATGTATCCTCTGATGTGTCCTCTCATGTCTTTTCCCACCTTCAAATTGGAATTGCTTCTTAGTATCGGTGGAAGTGTGGTGTTCTCCACTCCACTTCTTTCTACTGGATGTCACAGAAGTTTCTTACTTGAGTAAGGTCTCATACATCAGTCTTTTTTCTTTTATGGATTATGCTTTTGGTGTTAATCTAAGAATTTTTGTCTAGTCCTAAATCCTGATATTTCTATCTCTACTTTCTGCTTTTTACAAATATGTCTTTTCTTTATTGGGTTATTTTTCTTTTTTAAAAATCTTTAAAAAGACTTTATTTTACTATGGGGGTGGTGCCTTCTGGAGGCCACAAGAGGGCACCAGATCTCCTGGAGCGGGAGAGTTTCCGAGCTCCAAGAGTGGCTGCTAAAATTCAAACAAGTGTGAGTGCTTCTGGCACTCTTAACCAGTGAGTCATCTCTCCAGCTCCCCTGCTGAATGAGTTTGTGTCTCGTGTGCACTCTGCCAGGGCAGATTGAACGGGTCTGCTCTTGGCTTCCCCGTCCCCGTCCCCGTCCCCGTCCCCGTCCCCGTCCCCGTCCCCGTCCCCGTCCCCGTCCCCGTCCCCGTCCCCGCTACCCCACCCCACCCCACCCCACCCACCCCAGTTGCTCCTTGTATTTTTCTTTGACTTCTGAACTTTGAGCAGAGGAGCAATCTGTGCGGTTTTGTCGCTGTTGTTTTTTGTTTTCTGGTGGTGCTGAAGTTCACACCCAGGACAAGCACTGTACCACTGGGTCATACCCCAGCCTGATCCGTGCTCTGACTGCATCTGCCTCAGAATCTGTGAGCAAAGACTCTGAAACAGTGAGAAGAGGTTGTTCTGGGCATGAAAGGGGCTGAATCCACGCTTGCGTCGGATGGAAGATGATCCTGGTGAACCCCATTTCTCTACATCTAGATGTGTTCACTTCCAAAGTTAGTTTGAATGGAAGCAGCTTAATTCTTCCCACAGGCCTCCAAAGTGAACCTCCAGTTACAAGTATTTATTGATAAACCTTGTGCCTATTCCTCGGTTAATGTCTGTTCTGGGTAGGAACGGTCCTGAGACTGATTTCGGTTTGTCTGATTTGAAGGCCTGAGATCACAGAGCCTATTTATGACAGAGACCGTCGTGTACCATGGCTCCTAGTTCAATCTTATTTCCCACGGTATCTGCCTCTCTGTTGAGAAAGGAACAGGAAGGTGAGCGACGGTTTAATGAGTTTAATGGGTGCACTGTCTGCCTGGCAGGCATATGTCCAAATTCTGTATGCAGCACCTAAAAAAAAAAAGAAGAAGAAGAAAGGCATACACAAAACCAGGACATCCACCTGTCTCAGTGCAAAGAAGGTAGAGACAGGTAGATGAGATGGAGAGAAAAATCCATCATCATGATATGTAAAATATCTCAGTATAAAAGTTAGAAAAAAGTAAGAAAGTGAAAAGTCAGTAAAAAAAAAAAAAGTCAGGTAAAAGTTGGAGATTTTCAGATTTGATTTATAGATACACAATCAACTATGTGCTACCTACAAAACCCCTCTTACATTAAATAAGAATATATGCAGGCTGGAAGTTAAAGAACTGGAGAATAGGGTCCAGAGAGATGGTTCAGAGGACCCAGGTTCAATTCCCCATACCCACATGGCAGCTCACAACTGTCTGAACTCCAGTTCCAGGGGACCCAGTGCACTCTTCTGGAATCCAGAGCATAACCACACCATGAACATAGTTCACTGACACAGATGTAAGCAGAACATCTGCATGTGAAATACACATAAAAAGTCTTTTTTGAAAAAAGTAAAACAATGAAAAAGTATATACACAGATGAATACATATGTATATACTATATATAATATATATTAAACACTAGCAAAGTAGTCTTCAGAACAAGGGATATTATCAAGAACAAAGAGAGTTAATTACTAATAAAAATAGCCGTCTGCCTCTAGAGGTCCGGCGCGTGCCTTCCCGTGCCAGTTCGAATCCCGTCGGACTCTGTTGCGGAGTCTGATGAGGAAAAAAAAAAGCCAATTTAATCAAGAAATCAATAACTCTAAATGCAGCTATATCTAACAATAGAGCTTCAAATGCATTTTAAAAGACTTGAAACTGGAAAAAGAAGTATCTACAGCCCTAATCCAAATAACACAGATTTCTTGGTTGGTTGGATTTTGGTTTTCGAGACAGGGTTTATCTGTGTAGCCCTCACTTTGTAGACCAGGTTGGCTTCGACCTCACAGAAATCCACCTGCCTCTGCCTCCCAAATGCTGAGACTAAAGCATGTATCACCAGTCTGGCCTCAAATAACTTTTTTTTTCTTTTTTGGTTTTTTGAGACAGAGTTTCTCTGTGTAGCCCTGGCTATCCTGGAACTCACTCTGTAGACCAGGCTGGCCTCAAACTCAGAAATTCGCCTGCCTCTGCCTCCCAAGTGCTGGGATTAAAGGCGTGAGCCACCACTGCTCGGCCAAATAACATTTTTTTAACCACTCTATTTAACAAACACAGAGTATATAAGAGCTTGCTTTTTTTAATCCCATTTTTTTTTTTTTTGAGTCAGGAGTGTTCATTTTTGAGACAAAGTTCCTCTGTAGCCCAGACTAGCCTTGAGTTCATGGCAATCCTCCTTTCTCTGCTTCCTGGGGTCAGGTATGATGTAAATACCTTACTCCACAAATGTATATGGAATACTCACCACGATGTAGTCATAGAGTTTTACCGCAGAATCCCCCATGTAACATATTCGTCTTTTGGCTTCCCAGGAGCTTTCCCAGGCTTTGCACTCCTGTGGACAAGAGGGTACATGACTGGGGAAGGATGCAAAGCTGTGTGAGGAGAACGCCATCCAGGGTTCCCTTTTCATACTAATATCTGGAGTCTATGTTAAGGAAACCTTAGAAGAGGTGGCAGCCACAATGTTCTTTTTAAGGCTGGGCTTTGTGGCTCATGCCTTTAATTCCAGCCACTCAAGAAGCAGAGGAAGGTGTGTCTATGCAAGTCTGAAGCCAGCCTGGTCTACATAGTGAGTCCCAGAACAGCCAGGGCCATGTAGTGAGATGCTATATCAAAGAATAAATGATATTTTGTAATTCTCTAAGAACACTTAGAGTAGAGTTAGTTTATTTATTTATTTATTTATTTATTTATTTATTCTGGGCAGGGGGGTGGGCACAAATGTGGGGAGGTCACTGGTCAAGTCTGGGAATGGCTGCTTTCCTTCAGCCATGGGGGTTCCAGGGAAGGAACTCAGGTTGTCAGTCTCAGTGGCAAGGAACTTCACCTGCTGAAACCGCTCACCAGCCTCAGTAGACATTTGGAGTGGGGTCTCCTTATATAGCTCTGGCTAGCCTGAACATCACTATGTAGACCAGGCTAGCCTCATCCTCACAGATATCTGCCTGTCCCTGCCTCCTGTGAGCTGAGACTAAAAGTGTGCACCAACACACCCATCCAGACTTACTTTTACATGCCTTTCTTTACTTGATGTATTGGCTAGATTATGCATGTGCTTCCCAATGATGGAGACAAAAACCCTCCATTGACCATTCTCACAGAAGTGCTGAGTAGTGGAATTGACAAAATCTGTTTTTCATAGGATTTCGTGATGTGCTGGGCCACGAGCAGTATCCCAGTCACATGAGGGAGCACAATCAATTACACGGCTGGTCTTCCGATGAAAATGAATGGGATGAAAACCTGTATCCAGTATGGAGGAGGGCAGACGGCAGGTGGAAGGACTCCTGGGAAGGTACGTGGGAAACTCCTCCCCACTGCCACAGCTGCAGTGCTCCAGCAAAGAAAGCAGCCTTGGATGCCAGGACTCAGGCTGTGGTGAAAGAGACAGTGTGCTAGGTGCAAAGTGAGCAGCCCCTGGGCGTGGCAAGCTTCCCACCTCCCTCACCATCTTCACTTTCTGAGTTACAAAATCACTTGGACTTTAGACACATCCAAGGTCTTTGAATATTTTAGAGAACAGCCAGATTCGCCCTCCAGCCCGTTGACTATCATAGTGTAGGCACCCTCAGAAAAGCTGGGCATGACCTGATCATCCAGGATCTCCAGGGGGTAAGCTTACCAGAAAGTGAATCATCCCACACAGGCCAGAAGCCAAGTCCTCCAGTCATATTTGCCTTTAAGATTAAAGTCTACAAACTTTCAACATGGGCCCCTTCAATCCAAAAAGGTCTTTTTTTTTTTTTATGTGTATTGATGTTTTATGTGTGTGCATATCTGTGCACCACATGTGTGCCTGGTGCCCAAGGAGGGCATTAGAGGGCATCAGTTCCCGAGGAACTGGAGTTACAGATGATTGTGAGCTAGCGGCCACGAGGATTCTGGGAGTTGATGCAGGATCCTCGGGAAAGCAGCCATGGAGCCACCTTTCCAGCCCGCTTTGTTCTTATCTTCAGTGAATACTTTTTTTCTATGACTAGAAAATCCTTTAGATACTCTGATTTATTTTTTTCTATGATATTGTACCGTGAAAGCTAAAGTTAGCATCAGGAAATAACTAGACACTGTAAAGAGGTATATGGATCGAACGGTTCTTACCTATAGATAGAACTCGATGAAACACTTGGTGGAAAAGCCTTCCAGGGAAATGAACTCCATTCTTCCCTGCCCTAGGAGGCCGCGTGCAGGCAGTCCTGACCAGTGACTCGCCTGCCCTGGTGGGTTCCAACATCACCTTCATGGTGAACCTGGTGTTCCCCAGATGCCAGAAGGAAGATGCCGACGGCAATATCATCTATGAAAGGAACTGCAGAAACGGTAAGGAGGCTCAGATCTGCTGCTGGAGCTCCAGCCCTTATCCTCCTCCTCCTCGGGGTCCTGTCCTTTTTAATGAGCCTGTACTCGCCATACAAAACACTTCTCCTACTGTACACCATGAATTTCGGTCACATCCACCTCTAATGCCCCATCCTGTCACTCCTGTCACTGGTTCTAGCTCTTCCCAGGTAACCCTTGGGAGCTACACTATGGGGATGGGATGAACTCAGTGAATGAACACTTGCCTAGAGTGTGTAGGGCTTGGGTTTCACACACAGACACACACACACACACACACACACACACACACACACACACTTAAAAACCCGACCTACATCTCCATTGTCACACCCAGCTTGTACTGTGTCTACTGGACAAAGAATGTATGATTGTCCATGCTCAGGTTCTCGTATTACCTGAAACCATTTTGGCCACAAAACAAATAAACACAAAAACAAACAAACAAACAACATGCAAGGTCCGTCTGAGTGTGTGCTGACTGGATCATTTCTGTCAGTGAGTGTTTTACGTAGACGTGTCCTGCTGGCACTGATACTGCATCTGTGGCTCTGGTTCTGTTTTTCTCTTAAAGAGATGCATTTGTTACCCGTGTTAAAAGTGCACGAACACACCAAGGGACATTATTTTGTGAGAATTGTACATTCTCAAGAACTCAGATAATCAATGAGATTACAGACAATGGTGAGCTGGCTGCACTGCTCAGGCAATGGTGAGTTGGCTGCACTGTTCAGACAATGGTGAGCTGGCTGCACTGCTCAGACA
>JANHMN010000016.1:66953056-66970972 GCA_030674055.1 Rhabdomys pumilio | reverse complement strand
TCCTCCTCCTCCTCCTCCTCCTCCTCCTCCTCCTCCTCCTCCTCCTCCTCCTCCTCCTCTACCAGACAAGATATCACTGTGTTACCCAGGCTAGCCCTGAACTCCAGGGCTTAGCTTTTGTGGCAGCAGGCTTCTCTGGTTGTGGAGAAAGCGGTAAAATCTGGCTTGGAACTTTACTTTATGTCAGGCAGACTTCAGCTTCCCTGCCAAAGCCATGTGCCTGCCCATAAGCAATGTATAGTTTTTATACTTCTAAATGGTTGCGTGGGGGGGGGGGGAGAAGGAAGAGTTGTAGCATGAGGGAGGCTTTGGGTTTCATCCCAGCACAGCAAGAAAAATAGGCAAAGAAAGCAGGCAGGGGAAGCGGAGCTATCCGAGATGATCTGAAACAAGTACATGAAATGTGGAGTTCAGGATGGGTAAGTAAAGGCTTACTGTTCTCTCTCCTCTTCCTCCTCCCTTCTCGACCTCCTCCTCTTCTTCCTCCTCCTCCTGCTCCTCCTTTTCCTCCTCCTCTTCCTCCTTCCCTTCTTCTCACCCTCCTCTTTTCTCCTCCATCTCTCTCATCTTCCTTCTCCTCCTCTTCCTCCTCCTCCTGTTCCTTCTCTTCCTCCTCTTTCTCTTCCTCCTCCTCTTCCTCTTCCTCCTGCTGCTGCTCCTCCTCCACCAGACAAAATCTCACTATGTAACCTAGGCTAGCACTAAACTCCAGGGCTTAGTGGCTCAGTAGTTTTCTCCCTGACTCCCTGCCTCCCTTCACCTCCATGTAGACATACTCAGTGTGCAAACAGCCACATTTTATTTTTGCACACTGTCTGCTGCCACTCAGTCCTTACAGCAGCACAGCTGGGTAGTTCTAACACAAGAACCTTCAACATCTGTATTTGCTGCCTGACCCTTTGCAGACAGTTTGCCTATCGGTGACCTAGAGTAATTCTCAGATCCAAACTATTAGGAAAACAAGAATTGTTCAGAGAACTTCAAGTCTATTCAACTTTCTCTCTTTCCTGTGTGTGTGTGTGTGTGAGAGAGAGAAAGAGAGAGAGAGAGAGAGAGAGAGACAGACAGACAGACAGAGACAGAGACAGACAGAGACAGACAGAATACTCAGAGGCCAGAGAGCAGCAGATCCCCCTAGAGCTGGAGTTACAGGCAGTTGTCATCTGCCTGCCATGGCTGCTGCGAACCAAACTGGGTTCTTCTGCAAGAGCAGTCACTACTCCAGCCCCAAGGTGCCATGTTCTTAGTCAAATTCTTAAGCAACCTGTCCCATTAGTTTGAATGACAATAGGCTGTGCTGTGGAGAGAAAGTTAGAGCACATGGCTGGTGAACTATAGTGTGGGGCCATCATAACAGACCTTCAAGAAGAAACAGCAACGAAGAATCCTGTCAGGAGAAATCTGAATAAGGAGTCACCACCTTTCAACACTTGATTGAGCTGACAGGAAACTAAGAGAGGACTCTTTCATGACCCCATCCCCAGAAGACAACAGGAGAAAACTCTAGCAGCAAGCTAGACTTTTCTCAGGAGGGGCAAGTGAACAGACAACCTCAGGGCCTTAAAGTGTGGGTGTCAAGACTGAGTCTTTGAGACTACAGAAATGGCACAGTGGTTAAGAGCACTGGGAGCTCTTCCTGTTCAAGGGACTAGGTTCGATTCCCAGCACCCACTGTCTGAACCTCTAGTACCAACCCTCTTCTGGCCTCTGTGGTGCACATATGTACATTCAGGCAAAACACACACACACACACACACACACACACACACACACACACACACACACGACCCAGTTAATCTTCGGGATGAAGATCAGCAAATGCGGAAGCCTGAACAGAATGAAAGAAGCCCCATGTGCCCAGCACTGCTGTGATGACTCTCCTGCCAGGATTCTTAGTAACAACCTGGGATGAAACAGAGAAAATCCACACAGAGGTGACAGAGAGACCCACTTGGAAGTGGGACCTGCACTGGGGCCTAAGATGAACAGATTTCCTAACCAGGGGCATCTGTGCCTGTGAGCTCAAAGCAAGAATTTGCAGGGACTGGAGATGTGGTTCGGCTGTTTAAGAGCACCAACTGTTCCTCCAGGGTACCCAGGTTCAGTTCCCTTATCAGGCAGTTCACAACTACTTCCTGTAACTCCAGCTCCAAGGGACCTGGCATCCTGCTCTGGACTCTGAGGGTACCCACAGGCATGTGGTGAACATTTATACAAACATGTAAACACAAGTAAGTTTTTTAAATGAACATAGGTTAACAGAAAAAATAAGAGCTAAACATTATGTTTAAAGTGGTTCTGGATGCATCTGTCTGCCTGCTTGGCAGAAGTCATGTGAACTCTCTCTGCAGGAATGCCAAGCCACAGATAAAACCTCAAGAACATGGGCTCACAATTCAAAGCAACTCACTGAACACATGTACAAATAATCCTTTATGAATGAGCCAAGAGATGCAAGACTGGCAACTACTGCAGCAGATCCAGGGCAGAAAGGGGGCTCATCTGGGCATGGTAGTGTAGACCCAGCCCAGGAGACTGAGGCAGGGGTTAGAAGCCAGCCTGGGAATTATAGCAAGCCTTAGAATTTGAAAATAAAGTTGACCCTACCTCATACATTTAGGAAGAGGAAGTTGAAAGAAACTAACGGACTGCTAACATAACGAGAGAAGCATCATGGCTTGGTGGGCTTCCTCCTAAGAACTCTTAGAGACAAAAGTCATAACACTAAAAGTTAAAAACAGTAACCAGTCATCTGTGCTTGCTGTTTTGGTTTTATTTTTATTTTAATTTATGTTTTGTTTTAGAGTAGAAGGTTTCGAATACAAACAAACAAAGCCCATAATGTAAATTCAAATTATTATTCAATTTATAGCTAACCCTATCAGATTGATCTCTTTAGTAATTTTAATTTATTTTATTAAATTTATTGATTAGTCTCGTGTGTATGTGTGTGTGTTGTGTTTGTATGTGCATGTGTGTATGTGTATGTATGTGTTTGTGTCTCTCTCTGTGTGTGCGTATGTATGTGTGCGTGCATGTGTGTATATGTGTATATGTGTGTGTGTGCACATGCACGTATATGTGTGTTTGTGTGTCTGTGTGTGTATGTGTGTTTGTGTGTCTGTGTGTGTGTGTGTGTGTGTGTGTGTGTGTGTGTACTACTGGGGTACATATTGCATGTGTGGAGGTCAGAAGGCAATATCGTGGAATTGGTTCTCTTTGTCCACTTTTACTTCCAGGGATCAATCCCAGGTCACAGAGAATACATTTACCTGAGCTCTGATGGCCCTATTCACTTTAATTTCTAAAGAAAATCCCAGAAGTTATATTATTTTATCCAAAAATATTTCAGTTTTTCTATAAAACTAAGACCTTTTAAGAAAATACACAATTATCTCATCACATATAAAGTAATTAGTAGTCATTTTTTTCTACTAAGACATCCCAGTTAGTGCTCAGAATTTCCTGCGTGGTACTTTTTGCATAATTTACTTATTTTATTTATTTATCAAAATACTAGTAGAAATACGATAGAAACTAGAAATCATGTTTGAATTTTGATTCCTCCCACCCAGGTAGAATATGTGGTATATAATATTTTCCCTGATTCTGGATTGTGGCCATGGAATTTCCCAAACAATCATGAGGAAAAATACCAGTCCTCTCTGGTGCATGTGTTTAGCTAGGATGTCAGGTAGATAAGGTGTATTAAACCCATCCCGTTTTTTTTTATATAATTTTTTTTTATAATTTCTTTTCTTTTTATTGGATATTTTATTTACATTTCAGATGCCATCCCCTTTCCCCATTTCCCCTCCCTAGAAAACCCCTATCCCGTGTCCCCTTTTCCATTTTGCTTTTATACAATTTTTTTAAAATGTTAATCAAAGGCTTTATAAGTATGGTAATGCTCAGTCAGAAGTGTAACCCAATACCCAACCTAGCTATGTAAACTATCTTTGACTGGTGGAGACACGTGAACTTCTGCCTCCATGCCCCCTCTCTCTTTCTCTCTCTTTTTCTCTCTCATTACCTAGCTTCTCATCTACTTCATCTTCTCCTCTCCTTATTCCACCTTTTCCTCTCGGTGCTCCTTCCCCCTTAGCTCCACCTACATATTACCCTTCCTGTTAAAATAAAACTTTTCTCTCAATATACAATTAGAGCATAATTATTCCTATTTGTACCAGTGAGGTACAAGATAGTCTTAATACCCAGTCCATCCTTTTGTTGACTAACTAGAACTTCTGTAGTCTCTCTTGACTAAAACACTTAGTTTTGAACCTGGCTTTTTTCTTGGCTTTAGAATGAATGTCAGCTGAAAACCATCCACTCAGATCTTTTCTCTCTAAGTAAATAGCCGGGATTGGCTATGAGACTATAGGTCTTCAACACCGTCAGAAATCCAGAATGACTAAATTATCTGAATTTATGGGAAGCACTAAGCATAGCTTCTAAAACTTAGCCAATTTATAGAGACCGCTGAACACCTGGACAGCCCCTATACTACCGAACGTTGGAGCATCAAATCTTCAGCCTTCTGGCCCAAATTCATCTGACAGACCTTAGTGATGCAGAATTATTAAGGGCTGATTACTCTGTCTAGGCAGATATAATCAGTCGACTATTCTGCAAGAGTGTCCTTTTCTGGACAGTAATTTGTCTGTAGATAGAGAGAGGCAATTCTTGCCTAGTGGCTGTTACAACTGGAGTAACTCCAAAGATGCTCAATTTCTTCTTAGAATCCAAGACAGGAAGCTGTCAGGAGCAGACAGGTCTCTAATCAAAATGAACATTAATATAGAAATATTTGTGACGTCAATTCTATGGATTTCTAATGTTTTGAAATCCAACTATCCATGTAAGGTAACCTGGACTGTTGTCTGTTAACTCCTCTCAGCTATTTCTAAATAAAATATAGAAAACACCCTAACAATAAACTCAAAGTCATGAATTTGCTATAGTCCCTTAACTCACAGGCTAACCATCCCAAATCAGTTAAAAAAGTTAACGAAGGACTGGATCTAAGCCTTGTATTTCTAAATGTGTTATACAGGCACAATGCCCATAAGAGTATCAATATTCATTTCACTTTCATATCAATAAGAAGCTCATGCCAATGAAAACCTTAAATTTGAAATCCAAGTGAATTTTGTACCATTTAAGAAATTATAACTCCATTTTAATAACAGTTATACATATTTCTACCAATAGGTTATGGCTATGCCATAAATCCTAGCTAATCCTCCCTGTTCCAACAAAACCACTACTTTTCCCCAGAGAAACCGCCCAATATTAACCACCTTAGTCCCCAAGCCCAGGGAATAGGGGTGCTGACTCTTCTTTAACTTCTTCAAGCTGATTACGAGCATTGAGATATTAGAAGAGAGGTGGGGGGAAGAGTAAATTGATAAGCTTCTGATGCTGTGTCTTCACTGCATCCAGATGGAATTCCCGGACACCAGAGGTTTGAATAGGTCTGCTCGTTTTGCTTGATGAGTAGATACACCAAGGCTGTGTATTCTGCAATATACAATTCTCTGGACAAGTTTTAGTATCAAGAAAAAAAAATTTTTTTTCCTAGAGGGCTGACATTTTTTTAAAAGATGTTGGTTCTAACAACTTTTTTTTCCCTTTTATGTAGTTGGTTATAATATTTACATTTCAAGTTTTATCCTCTTATTCCATTTCCCCCACCAACTAGGAACCCCTTATCCCATCCCCCTCGTTATATCCCTTCTATGAGGCTGTGCCCGCACCTACCCCCCCCCTTACTACCCCTTCCTCACCCTCACATTCCTCCCCATTCTGTGTTCGTTTTTCATGGGACCAAGAATCTCCTCTCCCACCTATGCCCAACAAGGCCGTCCTCCCCTACGTATACCGCTAGAGTCGTAGGTCCCTCCCTATGTGCTCCCAGGCTGGTGGTTTAGACACTGGGGGCTCTGGTTATTTGGTATTGTTGCTTTCCTCTTGGGGTCACAAACCCTTCCTGCTCCTTCAGTCTTCTAAGTTCTCCATTGGGAAACCCTTGATCATATCAGTGGTTAGCTGTGAGCATCGTCCTCTGAATGTGTCAGTCTCTGGCAGATCTCTAAGGAGACGGCTATATCATGTTCTTGACAGCATGCACTTCCAGCCATCTACATTAGTGTCTATCTAGCTTAGGTGACAGTACATGGGGTGGATGCCCAGGTGGAATGGTCTCCTGATGACTCCTCTTTCAGTTTCTGTCCCATGTTTTGTTTCCATAATTGCTCCCTTGAGTATTTTTGTTACTGGTTCTAAGTAGAACTGAGGTGTCCCCTCTTAGTCTTTCTTCTTCATGAGCTTCATGTGGTCTGTGGGTTGAGTCTTCACTATTCTAAGTTTTTGGCCTAACGTCTGCTTAACAGTAAATACCATGTGTGTTCTTTTGTGATTGGGTTAACTCACTCAGGATGATAATTTCTAGATCCATCCATTTAACTATAAATTTCTCGAATTCATTATTTTTAATAGCTGAGTAATACTCCATTGTGTAGATGTACCACATTTTTTGTATCCATTCCTCTGTTGAGGGACATCTTGGTTCTTTCCAGCTTCTGGCTATTATAAATAAGGTTGCTACGAACATAGTGGAGCATATGTCCTTATTATATGTTGGAGCATCTTCTGGGTATATGCCCAGGAGTGGTATAGCTGGATCCTCAGGTAATGCTATGTCCAGTTTTCTGAGGAACCGCCAGACTGATTTCCAGAGTGGTTGTACCAGCTTGCAATCCCACCAACAATGGAGGAGCATTCCTCTTTCTCCGAATCCTCACCAGCATCTACTATCACCTGAGTTTTTGATCTTAGCCATTCTGACTGGTGTGAGGTGGTATCTCAGGGTTGTTTTGATTTGCATTTCCCTGATGACTAAGGATGTTGAGCATTTCTTAAGGTGCTTCTCAGCCATTCGAGTTTCCTCTGTTGAGAATTCTTTGTTTAGCTCTGTTCCCCAATTTTTAATAGGGTTATATGGTTTTCTGAAATATAATTTCTTGAGTTTTTTGTAAATCTTGGATATTAGCCCTCTACCAGATGTGGGATTGGTTAATATCTTTTCCCAATCTGTTGGTTGCCGTTTTGTCCTATTGACAATGTCCTTTGCCTTACAGAAGCTTTGCAATTTTATGAGGTCCCATTTGTCAATTCTTGATCTTAGAGCATAAGCCATTGGTGTTCTGTTCAGTAACTTTTCCCCTGTGCCTAGGTATTCGAGGGTCTTCCCCACCTTCTCTTCTGTTAGTTTCAGTGTATCTGGTTTTAAGTGAAGGTCTTTTATCCACTTGGATTTGAGCTTTGTACAAAGGGATATGAGTGGATCGATTTGCATTTTTCTACATGTTGACCTCCAGTTGAACCAGCACCATTTGCTGAAAATGCTGTCCTTTTTCCACTGGATGGTTTTAGCTCCTTTGTCAAAGATCAAGTGACCATAGGTATGTGGGCTCATTTCTGGGTCTTCAATTCTATTCCATTGATCTTCCTGCCTGTATCTGTACCAATACCATACAGTTTTTATTACCATTGCCCTGTAGTACAGTTTGAGGTCAGGGATGGTGATTCCCCCCGAAGTTCTTTTTTTGTTGAGAATAGTTCTCTCTATCCTGGGTTTTTTGTTGTTCCAAATAAATTTGCAAATTGCTCTTTCTATCTCTATGAAGAATTGATTTGGAATTTTGATGGGGATTGCATTGAATCTATAGATTGCTTTTGGCAAGATGGCCATTTTTACTAAATTAATCCTGCCAATCCAGGAGCATGGGAGATCTTTCCATCTTCTGAGGTCTTCTTCTATTTCTTTCTTCAGAGACTTGAAGTTCTTGTCATACATATCTTTCACTTGCTTGGTTAGGTTCATTCCAAGATATTTTATATTGTTTATGACTATTGTGAAGGGTGTCATTTCCCTAATTTCTTCTCAGCCTGTTTATCTTTCGAGTATAGGAAGGCTACTGATTTGTTTGAGTTGATTTTATATCCAGCCACTTTACTGAAGTTGTTTATCAGGTTTAGGGGTTCTGTGATGGAAATTTTAGGGTCACTTAAGTATACTATCATATCATCTGCAAATAGAGAAATTTTGACTTCTTCCTTCCCTATTTGTATCCCTTTGACTTCCTTTTGTTGTCTAATCACTCTAGCTAGGACTTCCAGTACTATATTGAATAGGTAGGGTGAGAGTGGACAGCCTTGTCTAGTCCCTGATCTTAGTGGGATTGCTTCAAGTTTCTCTCCATTTAGTTTGATATTGGCTACTGGCTTGCTGTATATTGCTTTTACTATGTTTAGGTATGGACCTTGAATTTCTGCTCTTTCCAAGACTTTTAACATGAAGGGATGTTGAATTTTGTCAAATGCTTTCTCAGCATCTAGTGAGATGATCATGTGGTTTTTTTTCTTTGAGTTTATTTATGTAGTTGATTACATTGATGGATTTTCGAATATTGAACCATCCCTGCATTCCTGGGATAAAGCCTACTTGATCATGATGGATGATTGCTTTGATGTGTTCTTGGATTCGGTTTGCGAGAATTTTATTGAGTATTTTTGCATCAATATTCATAAGAGAGATTGGTCTGTAGTTCTCTTTCTTTGTTGGGTCTTTGTGAGGCTTTGGTATGAACGTAATTGTAGCTTCATAGAACGAATTGGGTATTGTTCCTTCTGTTTCAATTCTGTGGAATAGTTTGAAGAGAATTGGTATTAGGTCTTCCTGGAAGGTCTGGTAGAATTCTGCACTAAAACCATCTGGCCCCGGACTTTTTTTGGTGGGGAGATTTTTAATGACTGCTTCTATTTATTTAGGGGTTATGCAACTGTTTAGATGGTTTATTTGCTCCTCGTTTAACTTTGGTACCTGGTATCTATCTAGAAAACTGTCCATTTCATCCAGATTTTCCAATTTTGTTGAGTATAGGCCTTTGTAGTAGGATCTAACGATTTTTTAAATTTTCTCTGTTTCTGTTGTTATGTCTCCCTTTTCAGTTCTGATTTTATTGATTTGAGTGCTGTCTCTGCACCCTTTGGTTAGTCTGGCTAAGGATTTATCTATCTTGTTGATTTTCTCAAAGAACCAGCTCCTGGTTTTGTTGATATTTTGTATAGTTCTTTTTGTTTCAACTTGGTTGATTTCGGCCCTGAGTTTGATTATTTCCTGCCATCTATTCCTCTTGGGTATATTAGCTTCTTTTTGTTCTAACACTTTCAGGTGTGCTGTCAAGTTGCTAATGTATGCTCTTTCCATTTTCTTTTTGTGGGCACTTAGAGCTATGATTTTTCCTCTTAGTACTGCTTTCATGGAGTCCCACAAATTTTGATATGAAGTGTCCTCATTTTCATTTAAATCTAAAAAGTCTTTAATTTCTTTCTTTATTTCTTCTTTGATCAAGTTATCATTGAGTAGAGCATTGTTCAGTTTCCACGTGTATGTGGGCTTTCCGTTGTTTTTGTCCATGTCAAAGACGAGTCTTAGTCCATAGTGGTCTTATAGGGTACAAGGGATTATTTCAATCTTTTTGTATCTGTTGAGGCCTGTTTTGTGACCAATTATATGGTCTATTTTGGAGAAGGTAGCATGAGGTGCTGAGAAAAAGGTATATTCTTTTGTTTTAGGATGAAAAGTTCTATAGATGTCAGTTAAGTCCAATTGGTTCATAACTTCTGTTAGTTTCATTGTGTCTCGGTTTAGTTTCTGTTTCCACGATCTGTCCATAGTTGAGAGTGGGCTGTTGAAATCTTCCACTATTATTGTGTGAGGTGCAATGTATGCTTTAAGCTTTAGTAAAGTTTCTTTTATGTATGTGGGTTCCCTTGCATTTGGGGCATAGATGTTCAGAATTGCAAGTTCCTCTTGGTACATTTTTCCTTTGATGAGCATGAAGTGACCTTCTTTGTCTTTTTTGATTACTTTTGGTTGAAAATTGATTTTATTTGATATTAGAATGGCTACTCCAACTTGTTTCTTGGGGCCATTTGCTTGGAAGATTGTTTTCCAACCTTTTACTCTGAGGTAGTGTCTGTCTTTTTCATAAAGGTGCGCTTCTTGTATGCAGCAGAATGTTGGGTCCTGTTTATGTATCCAGTCTGATAGTCTATGTCTTTTTATTGGAGAATTGAGTCCATTGATATTAAGAGATATTAAGGAAAAATGAATGTTGTTTCCTGTTATTTTTGTTATTGGCAATGGAGTTATGTATGTATAGCTACCTTCTTTTGGGTTGTTGGAGGATTATTTTCTTGTTTTTTCTAGGTTGCAGTTTCCCTCCTTGTGTTGGAGTTTTCCTCCAATTATCCTTTGAAGTGCTGGATTTGTGGTAAGATATTATGTAAATTTGAATTTGTCATGGAATATTTTGGTTTCCCCATCAATACTGATTGAGAGTTTTGCTGGGTATAGTAGTCTGGGCTGGAATTTGTGTCCTCTTAGGGCCTGTATGATATCAGTCCAGAATCTTCTGGCTTTTATAGTCTCTGGTGAGAAATCTGGTGTAATTCTTATAGGTCTGCCTTTATATGTTACTTTGCCTTTTTCCCTTACTGCTTTTAGTATCTTCTCTTTGTTTTGTATGTTTGATGTTTTGATTATTATGTGATTGGAGGTATTTCTTTTTTGGTCTAGTGTATTTGGGGTTCTGTAGGCTTCTTGTATATTTAAGGACATCTCTTTCTTTAGGTTAGGGATGTTTTCCTCTATAATTTTGTTGAAGATATTTACTGGTCCTTTAAGTTGAGAGTCTTCACCCTCATCTATACCTATTATCCTTAAGTTTGGTCTCATTGTGCCCTGGATTTCCTGGATGTTTTGTGTTAGGAGCTTTTTGCATTTCACATTTTCTTTGACCATTGTGTCTATGTTTTCCATGGTATCATCTACGCATGAGAGTCTCTCTTCTATTTCTTGTATTCTGTTGGTGATGCTTGCGTCTATGACTCCTGATCTTTTTCCTAGGTTTTCAATCTCTAGAGTAGTCTCCCTTTGTGATTTCTTTATTGTTTCTACTTCCATTTTTAGATCCTGGATGGTTTTGTGTAATTCCTTCACCTGTTTGGTTGTGTTTTTTTTTTATTTCTTTAAGGGCTTCTACCTGTTTACTTGCATTCTCTTCAAATTCTTTGAGAGTGTTGTTTACGTCCTTTTTAAATTCCTCTATCATCATCATAAGAAGTGATTTTAATTCTGAGTCCTGCTTTTCGGGTGTGATGTGGTGTTCTGGACTTGCTATGGTGGGGGAACTGGGTTCTGGTGATGCCAAATAACTTTGGTTTCTGTTGTTTACATTCTTACTCTTGCCTTTTGCCATTTGGTTAGCTGTAGTGCTACTCGCACTCACTGGTTCTGACTGGAGTCTGCCTTTCCAGTTATCTTGGTTGTGTCATAACTCCTCGGGGTTCAGATGACTCTATGATCCTGAGCTTCAGCTCTTCTGGGTACAGTGGCTCCTCTAGGTTATCTTGGGATATGGTGTCTCCACAGTAGTAGACAAGCTAGGTGTTTGCTGCTCTGAGTGTAGTTGCTCCTCTAGGATGCTTCAGGATATGGTGTCCCCTGCTCTGCAGCTCTGCGGTTCTTGACTGGCTAGGCTGCCACCGGATGCAGTTTCCTCAGGGGAGCAGATCAGCTGTCTGGCTGCTCAGTCCAGCGGGGTCTGGGCAAGGGGCAGAAGGGGCGTGGTTTTTCACAGGAGCGGGTTCTGGGTGCCAGGTGCACTCTGGGATCTCCCTACTGCCAGTTGTGCTTCTGGGGCCTAGGGCTGTTAGTGGCTGCTCCTACCTGCAACTCCGTGGTCCCTGACCTGGCTAGGCTGCCACCGGATGCAGTTTCCTCAGAAGAGCAGATCAGCTGTCTGGCTACTCAGTCCACTGGGGTCCAGGCAAGGGCTTTTTGTTTTGGTTTTGTTTTTGTTTTGTTTTTCAAGACAGGGTTTCTCTGTGTAATCTGGCTGTCCTGGAACTCACTCTGTAGACCAGGCTGGCCTCGAACTCAGAAATCCACCTGCCTCTGCCTCCCAAGTGCTGGGATTAAAGGCGTGCGCCACCACCGCCCGGCACCCATCCCATTTTTTACTTACTGTATATTTAATTTACAATTGAGGATGTTATTTAAATTTAGTTTATTTGGGCTATGTTCCATCATAAACCAAGGAGTGTTCAACAAAGACAATTGCCATGATCTGAATTATGTGTCTCAACACATCCACAGATTTAAATATTGAAGCATTAAGGAGCTAACTAAGATTACATGATGTCTCATGAGGACAGAAGAGGAAAGCACCGAGTGAGAACACCGTAAAAAGGTGGCCATCTGCAAGTGACAGAGAGAGGCGACACCAGAAGTCAACTTGACACCACCTGGACCTTAGATTCCTGGCCTCTATAACTGGGAGCACATTAGTTCTGTCCTTTAGTCCATCGATCTGTAGTAGTCTGTTACCACAACCCTGGAAGACTAATATTCAGTACACATGGGGAGTGCTTCTCAGCCCGTGTCCTGCTCTACACCTGAAACCTCAGCACTCGGGAGTCAGAGGAAGGAGGATCAGGATTAGTAGAGGAGGGCCATGTTCTACTGCATAGGGAGTTGAAGGTCAGCCTTGACTACATGAAACCTTGTCAGAAAGAGAAAGAGGGAGGGGGAGAGGGAGGAAGGGAGGAAGGGAGGGTGAAAAAGCTAGCTGTCTTTATCACAAATCATGAGGATGAAAAATGCTACAACCATGAGTGAGCCCTTTGCTTTAGGAATAACAACTGGAAACCTGCAGAACAGCTGTCTTGGATCAGAGTACCACAGCCACACCCTATAGCTCCACCTGCCTCCCAGGAGGCCTGTTTAAACCCAAGACACCCAGGCCAGCCAACACCAGAGACAAACAGATAGTGAAAGGCAGGCACAAGAACATAATCAATAGAAACCAACATAATGTGGCACCATCAGAAGCCAGCTCCTACTACAGCAGCCCCTGGATGACCTAACACACCTGAAGAGCATGACTGTGATCTTAAACCCCATTTCATGAAGATCATAGAAGCCTTTAAAGAAGATATAAATAATTCCCTCAAAGAAATTCAGGAAAACACAACCAAACAGGTGAAAAAAAATGAATAAAATGGTCCAAGACCTAAAAAATGGAAATAAAAGCAATAAAAGAAACACAAATTGAGGCAACCCTGGAGATGGAAAACCTAGAGAAGAGAACAGGAAATACAGACACAAGCATCACCAACAGAATACAAGAGATGGAAGAGAGAATCTCAGGCATAGAAGATACTATAAAAGAAATTGATGCATCAGACAAAGAAAACACCAAATGCCAAAAGTTGAGACACTATGAACAGACCAAACCTAAGAAAAAGAGGAATAGAAAAGATTCCCAGTACAAAGGGCCAGAAAATATTGTCAACAAAATCATAGACCAATCTCACTTATGAACACTGATGCAAAAATACACAATAAAATTCTTACAAACCGAATACAAGCACACATAAAACACATCATTCATCATGCTTAAGTAGGCTTCACGCCAGAGATGGTTCAATATATAAAAGCCCATCAATGCAATCCACTATGTAAACAAACTGAAAGAAAAATACACACGATTATCTCATTGGATGCTCAAAAGGCCTTTGACAAAATCCAACACCCCTTCATGTTAAAAGTATTGGAAAGATCAGGGATACAAGGCATATACCAAAACATAATAAGAGCAATATACAGCAAGCCAATAGCCAACATGAAATTAAATGGAGAGAAACTTGAAGCAATCCCACTAAAATTAGGGACAAGACAAGGCTGCCCACTCTCTCCCTATTTGTTCAATATAGTGCTTGAAGTTCTAGCTAGAGCAAGTAGACAACAAATGGAGATCAAGGGGATACAAATTGGAAAGGAAGAAGTCACAGTGTCACTATTCAAGGATGATATGATAGTATACATAAGCCATAAGCGACCCTGAAAATTCTACCAGAGAACTCCTATAGCTGATCAACAACTTCAGCAAAGTGGCTGGATATAAAATTAACTCAAAGAAATCAGTAGCCTTTCTTTATACAAATGATAAACAGGCAGAGAAAGAAATTAGGAAAACAACATCTTTCACAACAGCCACAAATAATATAAAATATCTTGCTGAAACTCTAACAAAGCAAGTGAAAGATATGTATGACAAAAACTTCAAGCCCATGAAAAAAGAAATTGAAGAAGATATCAGAAGATGAGAAGACCTCCCATGCTCATGGTTAGGCAGAAATAACATAGTAAAAGTGGCCATCTTACCAAAACCAATCTACAGATTCAATGCAATTCCTATCAAAATCCCAACACATTATTTTTCCAGAACTTGAAAGGGCAATTCTCAACTTTATATGAAAAAAAAAAAAAAAAAAAAAAAAAAACGAAAAACTTGAGATAGCCAAAACAATCCTGAACAATAAATGAATTTCTGGAGGAATCAGCATCCCTGGCTTCAAGCTGTACTTACAGAGCAATAGTGATAAAAACTGCATGGTTTTGGTACAGAAAGAGACAAGTTGATCAATGGAATTTAACAGAAGACCCATAAGTAAACTCATACACTTATGGACACTTGATTTTTTATAATGAAGCCAAAACCATACAATAGAAAAAAAGAAAGCATCTTCGACAAATGGTGCTGGTCTAACTGGATGTCTGCTTGTAGGAAAATGCAAATAGGTCCATATTTATCACCTTGCAAAAAACTCAAGTTCAAGTGGATCAAGAACCTCAACATAAAACTGAGTACACTAAATCTCATAGAAGAGAAAGTGGGAAATGGCCTTGAACTCATTGGTACAGGAGACAGTTTCCTGAACAGAACACAATGGCTCAGGCACTAAGATCAACAATTGATAGACCAGGTCCCATGAAACTGCAAAGCTTCTGGAAGGCAAAGGACACTGTCAATACAACAAAATGGCAGCTTACAGATGGGGAAAAGATCTTCACCAACCCTACGTCTAATAGAGAGCTAATATCCAAAATATACGAAGAACTCAAGAAGTCAGACTCAAAAAAACCAAATAACTCAATTAAAACATGGGATACAGAGCTAAACAGAGAACTCTCAACAGAGGAATCTTGAATGGCAGAGACGCACCTAAAGAAATGATCAACCTCCTTAGTCATCAGGGAAATGCAAATCAAAACAACCATGAAATTCAACCTTACATAAATCAGAACAACTGAGATGAAAAACTCCAGCAACAGCACATACTGACAAGAGTGTGGTGAAAGAGGAATACTCCTCCATTGCTGGTGGGATTACAAACTTGCATAACCACTCTGAAAATCAGTCTGGCTTCTCAGAAAATTGAAATATTGAAAATTTCTGGTTTCTCAGAAAATTGAAATTAGTTCTACCTGAGTGGCTACCTATATCACTCCTGGGCATATACCCAAAAGATGCTCCAACATATAACAAGGACATATGCTTCACTATGTTGATAGCAGCCTTATTCATAACAGCCAGAAACTGGAAGCAACCCAGATATCCTCAACAAAGGAATGGATATAGAAAATGTAGTTCATTTATGCAATGGAGTACCATTCCGCTGTTAAAAACAAGGACATCATGACTTTTGCAGGTAAATGAATGGAACTAGAAAATATCACCCTGAGTGAGGAAACCCAGACTCAGAAGGACATGCATGGTATGCACCCACTGAGAAGTGTATATTAGTCAAAGTACAGAATCCCCCACATAAGTATATACCCCACTGAGAAGTGTATATTAGCCATCAAGTACAGAATCCCCCACATAGGTGTATACCCCACTGAGAAGTGTATATTAGCCATCAAGTACAGTAACCCTACAGACCCAAGAAGTTAAACAAGAAGGAAGGCCCAAGTGGAGGAGCTTGAATCACACTTCGAAGGGCCATCAAAATGATCATAGGACCCTTGCTGTCTTGCCTCCTGCTTCTCCCATCCCCCTCTCTCCACATGGTCATAGCCAGCCTCCACTTCTCTACTTTCTCTCCCTCTGTCTGCCTTTCTCTGCCTCTACTACCCTCTTAACTTCCCTCCCCATGCCCTGAATAAACTCTATTCTACACTTTAAAAAAAGGGGGGGTCATTGGAGGGAGGGATGTGGACGGAGGAAGGCAGGGGGAGGGGAAGGGGTATGGAACGGTAAACAGTGAACTCTGTACGGCAGGTCTGAGACCTGGAGACTTGGTGGGTACACACCTGAGACTGAGGCAACTCCCTGCTCCCTGCCAAATCCCTGGCCACACTCTCCACATAGGAAACATGACCACAGGTTACATAGGCCCAGAACAGAGTTCTCTATGCTAATGAGGTATCTAGAGGCCCTGAGAGTTTATCTAATAAGCTGCCCTTCCTGGACATTCCTCCCTGAAAAAGGTATTTAATCTCGGGTCCACTGTGAGAATTGGGTACCGTACAGTATGCAGCAGATGTAGGCTGAGAGACTTCCTAATCCGTGTCCCGAAGGGTATGGAGAAGGTGGAAGCTCACATTATATGAGCAAATATTACAAGGCAGCAAACATTCTTTTGTGGGAAAACTTATATTAGAGCTGAGAATGGGTTGTACATCAATTAGGTGAGTTACAGAAGATAAAGAAAGCAATGTATATTCATAATAAAAGAAAAATCCATAGAAGGGTCCCATAGCCTCTTGTAATGTGTCTTGAGTCTTTAATACAATGTAAGCATTTGTTGCAGATGTTTTCAGGGGTGGAGGTGGTAAACTTCCGGTCCTTAGGTTGCACCTTGAACCATGCTTGCCTTGCCTCTCTGGGGACTTCCAGCCACACTTCAAAAGTATTGCTTTCCTCATCATTCTCCTTTCGATATCACAACATAGCTCCTCTCCCAGGCTTAACACTCCACACCGTCCTGTGGGTTTGCATCCACTCCACCCTTGGGCACAGCTGTGTAGGGAGGCAGACCGCGGGGAATTAATGCTTATAGCAGCAGCTGCCTGCTTGTTGGGCTGTAGGGAAGAAGCACTGAGGTGCCGCTCTGGGGGTGGGAAAGTGCAGTCTGAGATGTGGTAACGCCTGACCTGGTTCGGGGACCCCCGGGCCATACGGTTCCCAGACTCTTGGACATCCAGGCACCGCTGGGAGTCTTAGAAGAGCTGAAAACGGAGTTGGGGGCCCAGGGCTGAGGTGCGGAAGTGGGGGTGGGGGAGGATCTCCGGCTTGTCCCAGTGGGGTGATTGCCCTTAGTTTTGCAGAGACCAGCTTCGGAGTGCAGAGAGGGCTTCTATGGGAGAACTAAGCTGCGGTTCTGTCTTTGAACGCCTTCTCCATGACTTGCTTCGGTGGATCCTGATGAAAGAGACAGTCCATGGTTCTAAACCGTTTATTGGATGTTCGTGGTAGAAAATGGATGCATAAGGTACCATACCCACTTCCCAGGGTAGACCAGAGATTAAGTACCTCTTGCAGGGAGGAATGCTTGGGAAGGGAAGCTTATTGACTAATCCGTCCAGGCCTCTAGGTACCTCATCAGCTTGGAAAACTGTTTTGGGCCTACATGACCATAGGACACATTTCTTTTATGTGAGGAGCATGGCACGTGTTCCAGGCCAGGGGGCTGGAATCGCCTAGGTCTCAGGTGTGTGCCCACCGAGTCTCCGGGTCTCAACCTATTCTACCTTATCGAACTTCCTGGCATCACCTTCCCTTTTCCTACTCCTTTCCCTACTCCCTTCCTTTCCTTTCCCATTTCCCCTCCTTTCTGTTTCCTGGAGACAAGGTCTCTATGTATCCTCTGCTGGCCTGGAGCTTACTATATGGCTGAAGACAGGAACATGCAGCTATCCTCCTGCCTCAGTCACCCAAGTGCTAGAATTACACACACACACACACACACACACACACACACACACACACACACACA
>JANHMN010000016.1:66926165-66953046 GCA_030674055.1 Rhabdomys pumilio | reverse complement strand
ACACACACACACACACACACACACACACACACACACACACACACACACACACACAGAGAGAGAGAGAGAGAGAGAGAGAGAGAGAGAGAGAGAGAGAGACTTGCCTTTTGTTTTGTTTTTAAATTCCTGTTGCTCTATCTGCATGTACACCTGCAAGCCAGGAGAGGGCATCAGATCACACTTTAGATGTTTGTGAGCTATCAAGTGGTTGCTGGGAACTGAACTCTTGAGATCTCTGAAAGAACAGCCAGTGGTGCTCCTAACCCACTCGGCTTACATTTCTAAGAAACAAGGTCCGGGCGGTGGTGGCGCACGTCTTTAATCCCAGTACTTGGGAGGCAGAGGCAGGTGGATTTCTGAGTTCGAGGCCAGCCTGGTCTACAGAGTGAGTTCCAGGACAGCCAGGGCTACACAGAGAAACCCTGTCTCGAAACACCCCCACCCCACACACAAACACACAAAACAAAGAAACAAGGTCCCTGAGCCTGCTGCTTAGCCCAGCTGGTAGTCAAAGTGTGATATTCTTACGGAATGTAAGTATTTTATAACAGTATTTTATAGGCCTTGACTCTTCCCAACACAACACAGTGCTTGTGGCTGAGCCACAACATCCCTGGTTTCAGGGACAAAGTTAGCTGATTGTTCATTTGCTTCAGGACATCTCCAAGTCACAGATCACCTCACTTCCCCAGCCTCTTTTGCTTAAGCAAAAATCCTAAGATCCCTCTTCCAAGCTACTGATATGTTCTGTTCTCCTTTGGGTATACTGTCACTCGTTAATGTGTACTTGGTGGGATTTTTCTAATAGATTGTATACAAATGCCTAAGTCTGAAGCATTTCTTCCTGTAGCTGGCTTTGTTACTTTGTGGGTTCTTCTTTTCCACCTTTTATCCTACGGTTTGACGCCCTATCAGTAGATAGGAGAGAAAGGACAGAGGGGAGAGAGAAATAGAGATTTCTAAATCTAATTTATTTCTTCTTGTTTCTGAGTTGCTTGTAGTAAGTCTTTGCTACTTTGTGGGTTATTCTTTTTCTCACCCTTTATCCCCCCACCCACTTTCACCCTCTATCACTAGATAGGAGGGAAAGAAGGACATGGGGGGAGAGAGATCTAGAGAGCTCTAAATCTTTTTTTCTTCTTCTCTCTTTCTTTTTTTTTTTTTTTTTTTTTTTGTTTGTTTTTGATTTTTTGAGACAGGGTTTCTCTGTGTAGCCCTGGCTGTCCTGGAACTCACTCTGTAGACCAGGCTGGCCTCGAACTCAGAAATCTGCCTGCCTCTGCCTCCCAAGTGCTGGGACTAAAGGCATGTGCTACCATCTAATATCTTTTTTTTTTTCCTTGTTTCTTCTTTGAGCATGACTACTAACAAATCAAAACCACCACACCCCCAACAACCAACAACCATCTACCCACCCCGCCTCTCAGGGCTCTAGCATTTATGTACCCTCTGAAAAGTTCCAAGAATTCCAAATATCACACAGTTGCAGAAACTATCTGCAGTTGGCAAAACCGCGCCTCTGCTAGAGCACAAAGCAAAGCATAGTTAGCTGCTGCGGATAGTCTGAAGCAGCCTGAGCCTTAGGGGAGGTCTTGCTAAAAATGTTCCACTGAGGGCTTAGAACTCAACAATCACATAGTCCTCCTCACTTTAACCAGTTATGAGTCTCTGCATTAACTGCTTCCCATGGCAAAAAGAAGTTATTCTGACCAAGGTTGAGCATTACTCCATTGATGGGCACATAAATATTTAAAATGTAGTTTGACAGCATGCTCACTTAGCAAAACAATAGTACTTGGGTTCCTATAACTTCCTGTCACGTTTTCGTTTTGATCAGGTTTACAGTAAGTACTAGGCATGGATTCCCTCTTGTGAGGCAGGGCTCAAATCTAATCAGAAAGTGGTTGGTTAGTTAACCCTATAACTCATGCCACTATTGAATCAGTAGGCACATCTTGCCTGGCAGTTTGGAATTATATCATTTACGGTAAGTCCACTGATAACTTTTCTCCTCCAGTGACCTGCATGCCACCTCCTAACTTGGAGAAAGCTGGCCAGCAGGGGAGATGTTTTTAGATTAGTTCCAACTTGAAAACAAAGAGTGTTGTCTTCAGCAACATGGTCTTACCATCTAGTTGTGGTAGACAACCAAAAGCAATAGCCTAGGTTGTTTTCAGGTGGGTCTGTGACCATCCTGACCAATAATGTAGGGAGGATAGTATCCCAAACCCAGCACTGAGATTCTCATTTAATGACCCACATCTTCTGCTGGAAGCAATCAACCATCCCTGATGCCTCCATTCAAACATTTCTTTCTTCTTTGGATGACTCATTATTGTTTGTTTGTGTTTTTAATTTTGTGTTCAGGTGTTTTGCCTACATATATGCCTGTACAGTGTATGTGTGCACTTCATCTGAAGAGGGCATTTGATGCTATTGAAATAGAGTTACAGACGGTCATGAGTTGCCATGTGTGTGCTGGAAATGAAATCCAGGTCCTCTGGAAAAGAAAAAAATCTTTCTAGTTGTTGAATTTAGGGGGTTTTTGTTGTTGTTGTTTTGCTTTTTGGTATTTTTGTTGTTGTTGTTTTTGGATAGTGAGAGATGGCTAAAAATATTTAACTCCTATCTGACAGGGTTAATTTTTGCATATTTGAGGGAGAGAAAAAGAGAGCAGAAAGAGCTAGAGAGGATTTGAAGGGGCTGGAGAAAGTGGGAGAGAGGGGAGCTGGGAGAAAAGTAAAGGAGAAAGAAGAGGAGAGAGGAACCCTTTAATTCCTTTTAAGATGTATTTATTTATGTATGCTTACAAGGCAGAAGAGGGCATCAGATCCTAGTGAGCAGTGGTCTTAACAATAGAGCTATCTCTCTAACCCCATAAAGACTATTTGGGCTCACTTTTTTCTTCTCCTCCTCCTCCTCCTCCTCCTCCTCCTCCTCCTCCTCCTCCCCCCCCTCCTCCCCCTCCTCCTCCCTCCTCCTCCTCCTCCTCCTCCTCCCTCCTCCCTCCTCCTCTTTTCTTTTGAGACAAGGTTTCTCTGTGTAGCCCTGCCTGTCCTGGAACTCACTCTGTAGACTAGGCTGGCCTCGAATTCAGAGATCTTCTGCATCTGCCTCCTGAGTGCGGGAAGTAAAAGCGTAAGCCACCAACATAAACACAGTTCTTGTCAGTCCTTAATAAACTACTCCCCAGCCAATCCGTCAAAATCTCTGCTTCCGGCTACAGCCCCGTTCACTTCGTGACGTAGAATTCCGGAGCCGCCCGGAAGCTCCGCCCCCCAGAGAAGTCGCGGCGACAGCTATGGGTCCCGGCTGGTCGCCCGCGCGGCGTTTGTGGCCGCTGCTGTGGCGCAGGCTGGGCTCTCAGAGAGCGGGCCCCGCAGTAGCTTCGGTTCCCTGGCTTCCGCGGCTGGCAGAGCGATGGCTTCCCGCGGGGCCCGCGACCTGCCTGACCCCGAGCCTGACGCGCGGCCTGCACCATGGGCCTCAGCCCGAGGAGCGGACCGCTGGTGACTCTCGCCTGCAGCCCGGAGCCGCAGGTACGCGGGCAGGACAGTTGGTGGCCGGGCCTGACCTAGGCAGCCCTGGGCTTCCCTGTGTGCTTCGGAGGAGAGAAATAGCCATTCGCGCAAACGCAGAGCTGGGAGGGGTTTGTGAGGTGGTTGGCGCCAACTTTGCTTCGCATAGCGAAGAGACCAGGAAGCCAGGTGGCATGTTATCTTCAAAATCCCAGTCATATCGCTGGCCACATCTGGTCCTTGGCATCACAGCCCAGGGTCATAACAGATGGACTGAATGGTCTTAGTAGCACTAGTCCTAGCAGCTACGTTTCTTCCTATCCGTTGAAGGCTGGGAACCAGGTATTACCTGAGAACCCGCCCACCTCACAATTACAGTTCAGTAACCTCTTTTAGCTGTGATTCGATTTAACGTGCCCCATGCCTTAGGTTATTGTCCTTTCCCCCAAATCATGCCCTCCCCCCTTCCCCCTCCCCCTCTTGTGTGGCATGTCTGCATTTGCCGTATGTTATTCATTTCAGTACTAGTAAATAGAAAGCCATTTGCTACTGTTTCCATTTGGTTGTCGCAATATTCAGTGTCTGTAGTCTGAGAATTCTGCCTAGAAAAGCTGAGCAGTGCTTTAGGAAACTGTTGTCCGGGCTTAGTTTAAAGTAAATTTTTGGTTGGTTGGTTGGTTTTGGGTGGAGATGGTATTTAGGGATTGGACCTAGGGCCATGTACATGCCACCACGGAAGCTCGCCTGAGTTTTCCTGAATTGCTCAGCCTAGCATTGAGCCCGAAGGTCCTCCTGCCTAGTGTTCACCAAAGCATTTTGGATATAAATACACTCGTAGAAGAACAGCCCCACCGTCTCCAGGAGACTTTGTGTCAGTCTGCTGCTGTAGATAAATGTATGTCTGCATTTTCTTCAGCCTTCTGACACAAGCATTTCTGCATTTTCAGATCACATTGGTGCCAAGTTTGACATCGATATGCTGGTTTCACTTCTGAGGCAAGAAAATGCAAGAGACATTTGTGTGATCAAGGTCCCTCCAGAAATGAGATACACAGACTACTTTGTAATTGGTAGTGGGACTTCCACCCGACACTTACATGCTATGGTCCACTACATTGTGAAGATGGTAGGATGCTCTCCCTTGTTTTGAACCTTTACCTGTAGAGTGACTTGGTACACTAGGCTGGGAGGAACACACAAGAGGCTACAGAGGAAGCCCACTTTCCAGAATTCCCAAGAGTGATTTTTATGGTTCTCAGTGAAAGGTTTGGGAACAAGTACTTACCTCTGTTGAGTCCAGATAATTTCTAATTCATGTCTTTTGTGACAAGAAAAATTAATAACCTGAAACAAGCCAAGAGACAGTCTGAGTCTCTTCTAGAGCAGCACCCGCATGATAGCCTCTAGCTATTAAAAGGTTTAAAAAAATTATTTAAAAGATTTAGAGGTTTATTTTTGTTTTTTATTTCATATGTATGCCTAGTGCCCACAAAAGTCAGAGGAAAGCATGTGATCCTCCCAGAACTGGAGCTAAAGGAAGCTGTGAGCTGCCTTGTAGTTATTGGGGATTGAGCCCAGGCTGTTAACCCCTGAATCAACTCTCAAGCCCTTAAAATCATTTTGAATTAGGTGGGTGTGGTGCCACATCTTTAATCTCAGCTTCCTGGGTGGTAGAAGCAGACAAATCTCTGAGTTTGAGGCTAGCCTGATCTACAGAGTGAGTCTAGGTCAGCCAGGGCTACACAGAAAAACCCTGTCTCCAGAAACAAACAATATTTTAAATTATATGGATGTGTATGCTTCTGGGTGGGTATATGCACATGAGTCACCAAATATGGCTGCTAAACTTGGGGCCTCTACTAGAGCTGCAACTGCTCTTAACTGCTCAGCTTTCTCTCCATTCAAATGGAGATCATATTTTGAAGCCCAGTTCTTCAGTTATACTTGCCACTTTCAGATTTCCACATGTGGCTGTGATTTCTACCATACTGGACAGCCATATAAATTTCCATAACTTTCAAAAAGTTGTGGGCAATGCTTCTGTCATAGTTTGCTTTCTGTTGCTGTGATATCAACCATGATGAAGCAGCTTAGGAAGGGTGTTTTGGTTTTTAGCTTACAGTTATAGTCCTACATTAAGAGAAGCCATGTCAGGAATCCAAGGCAGGAACTTAAAGCAGCAGCCAACAGAAGAACTCTGCTTTCTAGCTTGCTTCCTCTACCTTGTTCAGCTAACGTAGCCCAGGCCTGTCTGCCTCGGTGTTCCCCAAACACTATGAAGTATTGGGATGGTAAAAATGAAGTGTCTGTAGTCCTTACGTGAGGTTTCAGGTCTCATCGAGGGAGAGAGGTCATTTTCTAGTTGGATTGAATGGGATTCAGAACAGAAAAAAAAAGTGTATACCCAGCAGGTCCGGCACCATTCTGCAGGAATAGGCACTCTCGGTTAACAGTGGTCAAAGAAAAGGCAGTTAACTACAGCTGGGGAGGCCTAGACAAGGCATTTAAAATAGAAATGGGTTGAAAGCAAACCTAATACAATATGATAGGTGGGGGAAATGGTTGGTTTGGTTTTTGTTTTTTATTTTTTTTACTGAGACAGAGTGTCTGTAGCCATGGCTATCCAGGAACTCACTTCATAGACCAGGCTGGCCTTGAATTCAGAGGTTCTCCTGCTTTGACCTCTCAAGTACTGGAGTTAAAGCTATGTGCCACCACCATCAGTCAAGTGAGTGGAGGAACATTCTTAAGCAGTATTTGGAGACAGGAAGACCAGGAAAGATGGAGAGAGTTGTAAGGCAGAATCTCTCAGATGTAACTGGGGGTGAAAAGTTACCGAGGTGTAAGGCTTTTGAGTTTTTTGTTTTTTTAAATAGGTTTTTCAGAGAAGTTGCACAAGAGTAAAGGAGTACAGATTACTTTTACAAAATGTTTGTGTGAGAAGGGCAGGAAAGGATTTGACATGTAGATAGAACCTTACAGATAGAATCAGTATAGTGTTTGGCCTTTTATGACTAGTTTATATCACTCAACTTGTGTTGTCATCTGTGTTAACCTGTGTTGTGGCATTGCCAGATTTTGCTTGGTTGTTTTGTTTTTCTCTGTTCAGGGGTGGGAATTGAGCCCAGGTCTGTGAGTACTAGTACTCTGCCACAGCCCCATCACATCCTCCTGTATGTATGTATATACGCTCTCACTTACCCATTCACTCAGTGATGGACGCGTGTGCCCAGCTTTTGGCTGGTATGACTGCTACTTTAAATATGGACTTAGAACTGTTGCTTTTAACTTGGGTATGCACCTAGAGGTGGAATATTTGGATCAAATAGTCATTCTGTTTTTATTTTAAATTAAAATTTATTATAAAAAACCTGTGAACAATAAACATCACACTGTGAAATTAACAGACTCAATGTCTTTTATTTCCAAGTAGCCCCATCTATTGATACTTGGGGCTAGTTCCTGTAAGTATCAGTGTTTCACGTTTTAAATTAAAGGCCGTGGATCCATGAGTTGTTGTTTTATATAAGGTGAAAGATTATTAATTCAATCTAGTTTTTCTGTGGTAGATGTCCAGTTTTACGAGCACCATTTGCTGAATCTGCCATTTCCCCAATAACCTGTTTTTGTCTTCTTTAAAATTAAGTAGGCACAGCATAGTTCTAGTTCTGGTTTTCTACTATCTCATTGGTCTACACATCTATTTATTATAATTTTTTAGATTTTTACATTTTATTTGTATGATTATTTTGCTTGCATGCATGTATATGTGCACTTGTGTGTCTGGTGCGTTTGGAGGTTAGAAAGTAGTGTTTGTTACCCTGGCACTGGAGTTACTGATGGAGCCACCATGTTGGTGCAGGGAACTGAGCCAGGCCCTTAAAAGCGATACATGCTCTTAACCACAGGGTCAGCTGTCCAGCCCCTACTTGTCGACTTTTATACCCGTGCCAGGCTGTCTTAGGCTGTCCTCACCAGTCACTTCGGCTGTTATTCAGGGTCAGCAGTTATGGTGCAGAAGCTGAGAGGTCTACATCTTCGTCTGAAGGCTGCTAGTAGAATACTCACTTCCAAGCAGCTAGGATGAGGGTCTTATAGCCCACACCCACAGTGACACACCTACTCCAACAAAGCCACACCTTCTAACAGTACCACTTCCTAGGCTGAGCATATACAAACCATCACAATCCCTAAATAATTTTTTAATGTTTTTTTAATGTGATGTTTTCCCGTTTGCTTACTCAGTATTGGGTTTGCACACACACACACACACACACACACACACACACACACGAAGGTAATTAAAAAATACTTAAACAGATTCACTTTATATTCTGCACTTTGAAGGTTTTTTTTTGTTTTTGTTTTTTCGAGACAGGGTTTCCCTGTGTAGACCAGGCTGGCCTCGAACTCAGAAATCCACCTGCCTCTGCCTCCCAAGTGCTAGGATTAAAGGCGTGTGCCACCACTGCCCAGCTCTCAAAAGTTTTTAGTAGGCTTTTGGGTCTTTTATGTAAAGAATGATGCCATTTCATAGGGGCTGGTTTGCCATTTATTTATTTATTGACTGACAAGGTCTCAGCTGTGAAGTGCTGGCTGGCCTGAACTCAGAGCTCCATCTCCTGCCTCTTGAGTGCCGGAATTAAAGGTATATGCTGTCACGCCCACTTCATTTGCAAATTGAGATAGTTTGACTTTTTGGTTTTTCAAGACAGGGCTTCTGTTTGTACCACGGGCAGTTCTGGAACTTTGTAGACCAGGCTCGCCTCTCAGATATCTACCTGCCTGCTGGACCTCCAGCTGGAGCCAAAGGCGTGCACCGCCATGCCTGGCCTACTTTGACTTCTTCCCTACTTTTATCTCTTTCTCGTATCTAATCTCTGTAGCTAAGACTAACAGTACTGTATTACATAAGCAGTTGAATGAATCCTTCTTGGTCCTGATTTTAAAGGAAATAGTTTGTCTTCATTCAACCTAATGTTGGCCACCAGTTCATTGTTGTATGTAGTGGCCTTGATTATTTTGAGATATGTTCTATCTATTTGTAAAGTCTCCAGAACTTTCATCACACAGACATGCTGAACCTTTTCAGCATCAATTGAGATGATTATGTGGTTTTCTCCTTAAGCTTATTTCTATGGTGTATTATATTTATTGATTTATATATGTTGAACTAATCTTTTCAGCCCATTTGGTCACAAGGGAATTATTCTCCTGCATAGCCTTGTCTGTTAATGATGTTATATGTTTATTTGATTAACCATCTCCTTCATTTCAAGTTCCCTTCATTTCCCTTTTGATTGTTTTTCAATGTTTCAATCTCCTTGCTAATTTTTTCCTCCACCTTTTAGAGTTTCACCTTCAATTTAGTAACTGTTAAAATCACTTTGGAAACTGTCTTATGAAATACTTGCATAGATTTTCTTTGTGCATCTCTTTGAATTTTCTATATCATTGATTCTTAAAAAAAAAAACACCTCAATTCTTTCTCAGGCATTTCAGATATCTCTAGTTTTGAATTCTCTGATGGGAGTTAGTGGACTGGTGTAGGTGGGGAATTTGTTTCTTTCTGGGTTTATTGTGTCTTACCTATCTATTGGAGTAGGTTTGTCCTGACTTCCCCTTCTTCTGAGCCTGCTTAATGTTTTGTTTTCTGAAACTTCCTAGAGCAGTTGTTTTCCACCTGTAGGTTGTGACCCCTTTGGAGGTGTCCAATGACACAGGGGTCACCGACAGCCATCAGAAATCACAGATATTTACATTTTGATTCATAACAGTAGCAAGACTACAGTTATGAAGTACCAATGAAAAGAATTTTATGGTTGGGGTCACCACAAGAGGAACTGTATTAAAGGGGTTCAGCATTAAGGGAATATCTGCCTGAAATTTAGCTATGTATTAGTAAAACTTGGTATTAATTGCCAAAGTCGAGTTGCTGAAGTAATCTTGTCTTGGGTATGTGTCAGCAGGACCAAGGGTGGAGCTGCACACTAAGCTCTAAGGCATCCAGGTGGAATCTGAACTGCTAAAGAAAGGATAGCAAACTTCAGACCCAGTGAAATCTACCTCCTGGGGTGTGTGGGGTTTATGATCATAGCTTCAGCCCCAAAGTAACCTCTGGGAGCATAGCAGTACACTCAGATTCTGCAGTGACCTCTAGAATCTTACAAGTCAGAACCCCACATCCACACTGACTTAGAAACCACAGGAGCCAAAGCCCCTGTCTGTCAGCCGAATATGGACAGCTGGAGAGTCAGAGTTCCTGCACTGACCTCTGAGGCTGGAGTCCCGGTTGCTGAGCAATTTCTGGTTCCTCAGAAGCTAGAGGCCTAGGCATCTGGCATTCTCTGGACCACAAGAAGCCAGAAAGGCCTGGTCACCTGGCCTGTCTGGTCTAGTTAGACCCAAAGGCCTGAATGTCCAGTGTGTAGTTTTGGGTTTTTTTTGTTTTTTTTTTTTTAACTTTTTAAGGAACTGCTATATACAATTGACTACACTACAGTTTCCATTCTCACTAGAAGTGTCAGATTTTTTTCCACATTCTGGTCAGCATTCCCACTTTGCTTTTCTGATAGTAGGCATCCATGTAGGTGTGAAATAGCATGCCGTAGTTTAGACTTGCATTACTAGTAATATAATCAGTACTAGTTTTGTTGGCTGTATTATAAATTCTTTTGGAGAACATCTGTTCATCAATACATTGCATGTTTTTTAAAAATCTGTTTTGTTAAGGGTTGTGTTTTCTGCAAATGAATTCCTTGTCAAATATGTGACCTGTAAATGCTGCCATTCTGTGGATGGTCATTTGAAATGCAGCCAAGGAGAAGGTTAGGACAGGAAATTGTTTGTGGCAGAAGATGGCTGTATGAAATGAATTAATCCCTAATTCAGTCTAAGAAAAGGGTCCCTAAACCTTAAGTAGGAGCAGAGACTCTCCTCCCTTCTCTAAATGCATGGCCTGTCTTTCAGTACAAACACCTGAAATGTAAAAGCGATCCTTATGTCAAGATCGAGGGGAAGGACACGGACGACTGGCTGTGTGTGGACTTTGGTAAGTTACTAGTATCCAGTTTACAAATGAATACCCATTATTTAAACTTTTCAGCCGCAAAAAGATAGAAATGAAATGGTGAGTACACATCAATGTAAAATTTTCGAATTTTGTTTCATGTAATAAAAGTTTGATTTGATTATATCAGGTAGTATTAGTCACTTGTGAAAGCTTTGCCTACCCCAAAACTCTGGACAATACACTCTTGGTGGAACACATACTGTATGCCTGATATGTAAGCACCACACAGATGAGTAATGGAGTAACGGTGTATTAATATGTCATAGTTTCAGAACACTGTCCAGCCAGATGTGAATTACTAAGGGAAAACAGTATTTGTATGCTTACTTTGGGGCCAGGTGGCAATCATCTGCGATTTTAGCCTACTTGCAAGCTCTCATAGGGTTACAACTGCTGTGGTGAAACACCGTGACCAGAAGTAACTTGGGGAGAGAAGAGTTTGTCTCATTCACACCTCCGTATAACAGTTCATCATTAAGAGGAGTTAGGGCAGGAAGGCCCCTGCAGCAGGACTGATGAAGTGGCCATGGAGGAGTGCTGCTTACTGGCTTGCTCAGCCTACTGTCCTATAACCCAGGACTACTGGGCACTCATTAAGAAAATGCCCTATTGGCTTGCCTTACAGCCCAATCTTCTGGAGGCATTTTCTCAGTTGAGGATCTCTCCTTTCAGTTGATATGAAACTTGCCAGCTCACAAGTTGTCATTCCACTTTCATGAAGACAAGACCATTTTGGAAAAGCATAGTGTTTCTTGTGGCAATGGCAGTGTAAACTCTGCTGGCTCTCTGAGCCTCAGAACCCATAAGGTAGCTCGCAGGCCAGATGACACATAGGTAGGAGGAAGCAGGCCCACTTTTTTTGCTGTGCTGTGAGACAGCAAGGCTGTAACCCAGGGTTTCTCAGCTTTGTCACACTCCTGGTGTTGCTGTGTGCTTTGGGAACATCTTCTGTAATGCAGGACAGGATGCTTCCCATTGGCAGTATCCACTCTCCTCTCCAGTTAAAACAGAGGCGTCTGTGGGCATCTATGTTCACATTGCTGTGAACATAGCTGTCTTGGAGGCAAGCCCTACCTGGTAGGACTATTGACTTTGAAACCTTTGCTCACAAGATGTCTAGAAAAGGGAAACCTGGGAGACATTTGTCGCAGGTATGACCAGAGGAACCTGACAGACCCAACTTGCATTCCCATGGATTGAAGTTAACAGCCATCACTGATGCTACTTGGTGACCTCATTTTCATGCTAAGTGGCAAATGTTCTAACAAAGCCACAGAATCGCTTTGCAAGAAGGGGTCTACCATTTGTCCTTCTAGGAAGTTGAAGGTGAGGAATGTGCATTGATAAATATAAGCAATAGATTTTCTTCATTGTAATTTTTATCTGTTTCTGATAGGCAGTATGGTGATCCATTTGATGCTTCCAGAAACCAGAGAAACCTATGAATTAGAGAAATTATGGACTCTACGTTCTTTTGATGACCAGTTAGCTCAGATAGCAGCTGAGACGTTACCTGAAGACTTCATTCTTGGACTAGAAGATGACACTTCATCCCTGACTCCAGTGGAGTTCAAATGTAAATAAAACAAAGTTAATGCCATTCATTCCTTTGATATGACTGAGCCATCTGCAAGTACTAGTTCTAGCCCTATCCGCTTGGTCACTACAAGTGCTTGTCTCCCTTTTGAACACTCGTGCTGGTAGCTGAGCAGAGACTAGATAAATTAGCTCACAGACCAAGAACCAGTAATCCAATCCCAGTTTTACAGCATACTGTCTTTACTCTTGAGATTCTAGCATAATGCCTTGGGTAGCACTGGTCCCACGATTGACTCAAGTTCTCTGTTCAGATTATTCATTTTGTTTAAATGCAAATCTTCTTTGCCATGGAATGGCCAAACCGTGGGGAAAAAAAACTATAAAACCCCCCACACATTATTAGCCTTCCTCACTTCCCCAGTTTTCCAGAGATGTCTGAGGGCAGTAGTAAGTAGCAGTGCACTAGGGTATGAGGATAGCATTTCTATAACCCTTCCAGAGTGCTCCCAAGTGGTACAAGTATAATATTTATATTTAGAATACTAGGAAAAACCATGCAAATTTGTAGATCTTAGTTGTATTAAATAGGACAATCAAGGTTCACATTCTTGTACCATCGGCTGAAAAAATAACTTACTGGTAGATTATTGCTTACTTTAAGATAACATAGAAAATAACTCAAGAACTCTCATCTGAAAACATACTACAGAAGCTGTGGCTTATGATGAAAACTTTATTCTGCATCAGGGTACCTGGAAAATGAAGCTGCATTTGGGGCACACTACAGATGAGAAATGATCTGTATATGGTGAACACAAAACACAATTATAGAGTTACTCAGTACCAGGTACTCCAGACCACCAGTGCTTAAGTGAAAGTAAAACATGATTGGCCACTCTAAAAGGCTAGACATGAAATATGGCAGAATTGAAACCAACAGATAGAAATGTAGCACCTGTCAGTTTTTAAAAAACAAACACTGGAAAAATCAAATACTGAGGAAGAGCTCTGGCCTGAAGCATATCTCCCCTGAGATCCAAGCAGGAGAGCAGGTCACATTTTTTATTAAGCAGTTTAAATCCATCATATGAAAATGCTAGATGAATTCAGTTGTAAAAAGGGGCACTTTTTGGCTAAAACTACAAAATAGACTGGTTTTATGAAAATGTTTAGGAATTCATTTTCACAATGTCTAAGTGACATGCTGATGTTGAGAACAATGTAAAAGCATGTACAAGTTAATCCTGAAACACAAAGGAGGCAAAGCGACTTTCTGAAGGGTGACAATACACTCAAGATCAGTGTGACATGACTGTAACCACCTAGAACAAAGCACCCGAACAGTTCAGAAAGCAGCATGGCCTTGAGGACCACACACACCCACAAGTATCCAGACAGGGCTTTGCCACTAAGTTAAGGAAGGGCAAAGGGAAGTCAGATATTTCCACAGTCTGAATCCCCAAAACCATTTGCTGGATCCCCTACCTTGACTCACTGTCAAGTAACTGCAGGGTAGACAGAAACTGCTACATTTCATAGAAGATTTTTGGTGGACTTCATTCTTCCCACTGTTTAAAAAAAAAAATCTTCAAAATAGCTTGGGCTCATGACAGTGCCAGGCACAGGATCCAGCTTTTGTTGCCTTTGAGCCCTGTCATACCACCTGACTCCCCCTGGTCTTCACAAAGCAATTCTTTCCACATCTGCTCAGAGTATGGTCTGATCTCAAGTGTGTTGGCAAGCTGAGCATCCTGTGAAACAAACTCAAGCTGATTGTTTAAATTCTGAATTTCTTCACTGACACACTTCCATTTTCATGGTAAATTCCCACACATAGCTAAACACAAATCCCCAAGTCTTCTGGAGCCCTTTACACTAGCTGTCCCAGACCCTGCCACCATTCTGCTCACTCAGTACCATCAACAACCTTCCCAAATATGAACAAAGGAATACATGGCATTGCTGCTCTCCGAGAATAGGCACTGCTCCTTATCTTTGAACATTTAGTGGACTTTCCAACTACTGTCAAAAGGCTCAAAAAATGCAAAATTATTCTTCCAACTTTACTGTCACCAGCCAGATGAAAAATTACTTTTTCAATTACTTGCCTATCAGCTGATAACTGTTAAATTTTATTTTTTTTTAAAAAAAACGGTTGGAGTTTTTATAAAGTATATAAAATTTTCAAAAAAGGAATAATTTTGCTTTTAACTGTATTACTGAATACCTGAGGTAGTTGAGTAAAAATGCACGTTTAATACCCGCCACAGCGGTTGGCACTTCCCTTAGGTTATCCATGTTAGTGTCAGAGAAGCAGGAACAACAGCTCTTCTAGTCTAATGGCTTCACACTGTGTTCCTGTGACAGTTCTACTTTGATCCAATCTCAACAATTGGACTTAGGAACAATCTAGTTTTAAATTTATTTGACAAATTTAGTGAATGTACCATTTATGCCAATTTCTGGCATTATGGAAGGATATTAAGAAAAATTAGCATGTTTGTTATACTTTGATATCAAGGGAAGTGCAGAGTTCTCTTTCCCTACCCCCACTTTTTTTTTTTTTTTTTTTTTTTTAAAGCTGGGTGTCATATATTTCAGAGAGCATAAAGTATACATTCTCACAGAGACAGGAGTTCGAGTTGCCTGGTCCTCAGAAACAACCAGCTAGGTAAAAACTCGTGCATGTGATTCTGGATGGGTCAGCACTCGTCTGTTGGTTAAGCAAATCTGTCTTTGGTTTGGCATCTGCCTCTGTGGTGGCTGTCTCCTGAGCCTTTACTTCCGCCTTGACTGAGGTGGTCCACTCTGCAGAGCTTTCTGCTGTTGGTGCTGCTTTACCTGAGTCAGAATTTCCTGAATTTTCCTCTGGGCAACCTACAAAAGGACAGAACTCCATAAAATCTGCACAGTTCAAAGTTACTAAGTTACTCTACTGAGACAACATCAAGGTGGAATCCTTGTGCCCAGTATTTAACAGTGTGCTGGCTGACAGGAAAACTAGATGTGCCAGGCACAGCCAGGCACAGTGGTACATAGGACAGAAGCTGGGGTGTGGAGATCTCTGAAACCAAGGAATTCAAGGCTAGCCTCGGTAACAGCAGAAACACTGCACTTCCATACCCCACCCAACACTATGACCCATAAGCATCTAAAGGTTCACATAGACATATATAAATGGAATGGTAGCCCTATGATGGGGCTGTAAGACCTTGTTATTTTAGAAGCCACTTGCCTGGCAAGCATAGAAGTGGCCAGTTATTTTGACAACAACTTGATCATTCTCATCAGGTGTCTGGTCACGGGGGACAACAACTTCAGCACTTGATAAATTCTGGAGTTCATTCACCTGAAATAGATAAAATCATATCACTAAGCATTAAAAGTTTATTTCCTAAGCACTTCCTGTAAACTAGACACAGCTCTGACTTTACAGAGCTCATTCTATCCTCTAACAGTTCTCTGAGCTAGAATTCCCATTTTAACATGACTGAACTAAAGTCTGGACAAAGAAATCCATTACAGAAGTAAACAGCAAAACCAGACTCAGGTCCTCAAGTTGTGCTCCAGGTGGGCTCTATGTTACTCCAGAGTTAAAGATCCGGAAATGACTGAGTTGAGAAAGACTGCAAACTACTTTTTGCAATTTGAAGATAATTTGTAAAGCTTCGCTTCCTATCCTTTAAGGTTCATAGAATAAAAAGTTCAAGTTATATGTGAGGATGCTGCATGCCCCTTTCAAGTCCCAGACCAGAGCCCTGGTCTGAAGTATGCAGCAACAGTCTCACTAGCAGGTTACAGAAAGAAGGAAATCGCTTCCAAACCTTGGTCAAGATGATCCCACTTTAATAAACTAGCCAAAGGCCTGGAGTAGAGCTCGGTCCCTGCAGCGCCTCCTTCCAGCGCGGCAGGCTGCTGCTAGGGTACTTGCCGTTTTGCCTCCTTTCCCAATAACTCTGCCAGCAGCAAAGGACGGCACTCTGATGTGAGCTTCAAGTTTCACCTCTTCTTTAGGACTAACAAAGTTTTCTTCTTTAATTTTTCCATAAATTCTTCCCTGAGCCTACAGATGACAATATATCCTGTCAGTATCATTCATACGTGAAACAAAGGTCAGTTAACTTTAAAGACAACCTGGATCGGCCTGGAAGACCCATTGTAGTGGCACAGCAACATCTGGAGTGAAGACTGACAACAGTAAGAGACAGTAGTCAGGAGCCTCAGAGAGGGTTGATGGTAACTGTTTCCCAAGCAAGGCCACTGAATCACTGACAAGAGGAGGACATGGGCAGAGTGCAGTGATATTTGTAACTGTCTTATGAGACCCACGCTGCACACCAACACCTAAAGAGTAAGCTGGATGCTGAACATAAAGGCATTTAGTAGGAGGTCTAATTAAAAATGATTTTAGGGGCAAATGACCATTCACACCCCAGTCTTGAATAAAGCCTCTCCTACTCTCAAAATAAGAAAAGAGACTGCATTGTTCTTGAGCAAAAGAAACTAGGGAGAACTACATAATCAGGGACTCAGGTTCACAAGGGGCTTGCCAGCAGGAGCGTTTTCTACTTAAACAGATCTCTTCCTCAGGCGATTTCAGCTTTATGGAAGCCAAAATGTTGGGTATGACACTTGTGTCGGTTGTCCCAGCACTTAGGAGGCCAAGGAAGGGTGCAGCTACAAGTGTAAGGCCAGCTTTGGCTACAGAGTAAGGGCCTGTCGCCTACTTCCTCCCACAGAGACTACAGAGACCAAGTTACTGTACAGTCTAGTGCTTGACTAATGTGCCCTGTGTGCAATTAGATGTTTTATATCTGGAACCTTCTATTGTGTGCAGCCAGGAATTTGTTCTCTTACACTTCAAAGGGGAAGCAATTCTAAGTTGGGCTAATCTGATAAGAAGCCAAGAAAGCCATAAAAGCCTGAACAGCCAGATCTTCACTGGTATAGAAATGCTAAGGAGACCCATTTGAGGGATTAGAGAGAAGACAAAACTCATCCCACTCGACAATCTTCTATACATTCTTTTTTTTTTTTTAATTTTACTTTTATGTGTGTGTTTTGCCTGCATGTATGTCTGTATCACATGTGCATGTATGGTAGATATCAGACCCGTGGTTTCTCATATGCTAGAAAGGAGCTGTAGCCTGCTCATAGCCAGTTTTTCACATTTGACATTTCTGACATGAACTGGACTAGGAGGCTGCTGGGAGGGTAGACTTCACTTTGGCACGCGTAGGCAGTAGTACTCATCGTGTTACGATTTGTGTGTTCTGTCGCTTCAGAAGTGATGTGAAGCAGCTTTGGATTTTGAATTTGATCGATTCAAAACAAAACAAAAAAGAGGGTTTGGAATATAGCTCAAGGCAGTGCGCCTACATAGCAAGGCTCTGGTTTAGTCTTTCTTCTTAGATAGAGTTGGGGTGAGCTCTGAGCAGTATTATGGAGGTTAAGAAACGGCAGAGGAGACTGAGGTTAAGAGTGAATGCTTGACCTTTTACGCAGCTGTTAGTGGGACACAGGACTAAGACACAAGTGTTGGGCTGGTGAGGTGGTTCAGTAGGTAAACAAAGTCCCCAGGACCCACATGGTGGGAGAAGGCTGACTCACAGATGTCCTCTGACCACAGCATGCCGTTACGCACATGCTCCTCCCACTCCTCCCATAAATAAATAAACAAAATAAATAAATGTAATTTTTGACGAAGATACTGACTCAATGACTAGAAAGCCCCAGCCATCCCAGTGGTGATAGTAACCACTACCATTACAGAACTCGACACTTAGCTGCCTAAGACACGGTTCCACACTGACTGTTGACCAGAGTGAAGGCACCTCTGACTGGCTTCACTGGCTGCCTCAGAGTGGGCTCTCACAGGAGCCCACAGGGAGGTGGCGCTGCTTGTTTCAAGCACTGCACACTGGATACACTCTACCCAGGATAGAGACGCTAGGATGTCCATTCTATAGATGAGGACATGGAGAGAAGAAGCGCTTGTCTAAGGTCACATAAATGGTGAATGGCCAAACAAGGATTTGCAATAGGGGCCTAGCTGCCAAGTTGTCTCCATCACCTCAGAACACACGGACCCCAGATACCAATAAATGTTGAGTAGTTAAAGCCAGATCTCATGACATCACAGCCCTAACCCAAAATCCAAGGACAGTGCTAGGTGAAGGTAAGAGAAGAGGGGCCACTGTAACTCAATATGTCATCTCCAAGACAGAATGGGATGTTGAGAAACAGATTTACAAGGCTCACTAGCAGGCCGGTGTGTCTATGCCAGTGTTAGCGTCCCAGCCGCCTCAGTGTGACAGTAAACTAACCCATTACAGAACTCAAAACTGAAGGCTCTTGGTTTATGGCTGTGAAATAACTGTGGTGTGGTTCCACTCTGATCTCTGTAATTTTCACTGATACAAGGGCTGGAGAAGGCAGCAGCATCTTGCTCCCTCTCGTTACCTGTGCCCTCCACAACACATACCTTAAACTGAGCCTCTGGTGGTCCAGTGATAATCACCATCCTCACTTTAGCATCTGGGGCTTCGGCTGGAGCGATCTGGAATAGACCCATCACCAGCAGTTATGATACTTTCGGGTGTCACTGACAAACCTTAGGCAAACCAGCCTGACATCTGCACATGATTGACTGAGCTGCACAATTAAATGCCTTCTGGAAAGGAATTGTGGAGAGGCTATGATTAATATGGGCCAGTCAGGTATAGCACACTATTTACTGAGTATTAAAGTGGTGCCTGACTCTAGTGTAAAACTGTACAGTCACTGAGCCAACCCATACCACATCTAACTAAAGGATAATCACTTTACAATGGGAGCACAGAAGGCTGAGGACATTAAAGGACCCAACCCATAATTGTACAGTTAAAAGGCTTGAGAGAGCTGGATGCATCCACTACCTGTGCTCTTGGTCATAACTCCAGTCGTACATGAAGTGGGTTGCTTCAACTATTTGTATACTTTTTGTTGCTAAGACTACTGGGTAAATTGTTCCCAAGTCTACTCATTGAAAGGACATAGGACATTAACTAATATTAACTGAGCAGGAGACGCCTCAGTTTCCATGGAGTATATGAAATCAAAAGTACAGGCTGGGAAAACAGTGCAGAGTTAATAGGGAGAGGAGCCAGCATGCCCAGAGTCACAAGAAAGGGTTTGTAACCCAGTTAGGGAGTTGTTTTAAGGGCATTTGGGCAGAAGAGATGGCTCAGTAAAAAGTCTGCTATGAATGACAAGAACTGGAGTGTGGACGCTCACCTGTACAATTCCAGCACCAAGAGAAAAAATGGGTTCCTCAGATCAACCAGGCAGTCAAACAGCCTTATTGATAAGCTCTGGGTTCAACTGAGAGCCCCTGACACTTGCTGTGCAAGTAATCTAATTGTTACATTATAAAACCGTGTAAGACAAAAAAATACAAGTCACCCCAATCTGATCACTGAAGGTCATGACTGCTGATTACTTGATTTAGTTTTCTAGAAAAAGACTTTAGAATAAATCAAGTCTTGTTTTCAACTCCCTTCAAAATAAAGCTACCATTCTGTCACCTAGAGTCAAACTGATACCTAGATCTACTAATGCAGGGCACTGACTTCTTTTGAGCCTGAAAAACAAGCAAATAGTTCCTTGCATTTAGTCCAAATTCCTGGGGTTTTGTCCACGGGAAACTCTGCAAAGGTGTCATTCTTTAGCATTCCAGCTCTTTTTTTGTTTTGTCTTGTTCTGTTTTAGATACTTTCGATGAGAGAGAGCCAGGCTAAGGGAATGCACACATGGACAGGATTTATGGCTTCTATATCCCTCCTTCCATTTTGATTTTTTTTCAAGATAGGTTTTCTGTGTAGCCTGGGCTGTCCTGGAACTTGATCTGTAGAGCAAGCTAGTCTTGAACTCACAGAGATCTGCCTGCCTCTGCCCCCTAAATGCTGGGATTAAAGGTATGTGTACCCACCACCAGGCTGGCTACCAAAGGGTTCATATCCTTTGACTAACCAAGTCTATTCATATAAGCTTCTGTTAAAGAAATATGGTTGTGTTATTTTAGTGTGGATAAATTAAGAGTAACTTCAATGTCAAAAAATAAGTGAAAACATTAAATGATTATGATTTGGTAGTACCAAACACCTGCCTCAGGGGTGAGGGGATGCTGGGTGAGCACAAGGACTAGAGTGAGAATCACCAGCACCCAAAAAGAAAGCCAGGCCCAGCTGCATGTGCCTAAAACCCTCAGCATTAGAGGTAGAGACAGGCGGGTCACCGGAACACAGCGGCTGGCCGGTGCACTGCCAGTTCAGTGAGAGGCCCTGTCCCAAGGCAGTAAATAAGGCAGAGCGCAGTGGAGGAAGACATCTGAGGTCCACATGGTGCACACATGCTCAAAGCAAACCTCAGTATCTGTGTAATAAAATTGCACAAAAAGGTAACCATGTCTAATCCTGTATCACATAGCAAAAGAGGCAGTTTTGGAGATGATTTTTCAGGCTTTCTGAAAACACATTTTCCCAGCCCAGTTAGAAGACCTAATGAAGGCAGGAAGAAGTGAGCGTAGTTCATTGTGTCTATGTGAGCATGTGCTAGATTAACTTTTTAAAATATTTTAATAATAAGTGTATGTAAGTGTGTTGGGGGTGGGGTATACACCTCAGTACAGGTGCCCACAGAGGCCAGAAGAGTGTGATGGATCCTGACACTTAAGTTAAAGACGCTGAACTGAGGTCCTGTACAGCGGCAGTATGTGTTCCTAGCCGCTGAGCCATCTCTCTGCCTGTCTTAACACGGATTTAAGAATCTTAAGAACTAGCAGGGCAGTAGAGACTTTACACTTATCGTTCCCACGCCTCTTCCTTTACCACCCACTGAAATTAACTGGATTTCCTGTTCCTCGATTTTGCTGTCTCTTCTACAAGAAAATATGTAAGGGCTGTTTCTGTGTTTTGAATTTTAATTTAATTTACATAAAGCAAATTTTACTTTTTGTTGTCCAGTTCTAGAGGGTGACAAATATGTACTCAGGTTAACTACCCCACAGTGAAATCAATCACAGAACAGTCCTCTCTCTCCCAGCCCCTCAAGCAGCATCTCTGCGTGTCTCCCATGTCACTGTCTAGCTGCCAGACTTCCTTGCTGTCCTTGTAGCTCTGCCTATTCCAGAATTGTTCCATAAATGGACCATATGCTGTGAGGGCTTCCTTTCTGACTTCTGTTACCACAGTACATGACATTTCTCTCACACTCTTACCTTCAGTGTTACTCAGTAACTTCTACTGTGCAGACTCACTGCATGGAGGACTACACTTTATCTGCACATGAAAGGCATTTGGGATAGTTACCAATAAAACTGCTATTAACATCCTAATTTTTCTCTGGGGGGAGGGGAGCTTGTGCTAGGTGTCATTTCTCGTGGATAGATAGCTAGAAGTGAAATCTATATTTTAATGGAAATTGTATTAAATCTTTTTTTTTTTTTAGGAGCTTTTTTGGTTTTTGTTTTTTTGTTTTTAAAGACAGGGTTTCTCTGTATAGCATTGGCTGTCCTGGAACTCACTTTGTAGACCAGGCTGGCCTTGAACCCAGAAATCCGCCTGCCTCTGCCTCCCAAGTGCTGGGATTAAAGGCATGTGCCACCACTGCCCAGTTTTAGGAGCTTTTAAAAGCTCCCACTGACCATTTCTGGAAGAAAGCTGTGAACTTTCCAAACCTGGCAACCTTTGTTTTAAAGCAAGAATCCGAGGATGGGGCATATAAACAGCCCTGAGCTGGAAAGGGCAGAGACATTGAAACTCACTGGCCAGGCAGCCCATTGAGTCAGTAAGCTGGTCAGTTAACACACTATCTCAGAATATAAAGTGTGTGTGACTGAGGAACCAGCAGACGATAACCTCCATGTATACACATATATACCCTCTCATAGGTGTGCATGCACACACATAAATGCCCCTTTTATCTAATGATGAATTGTTTCAACACATCAAAATACAGATCCTGCAGAGAGATAATGATCTCTTGACAAACACTAGTGGTCCCACATTTACACAATAAATACTTAGTTGACAACACAAAACTTTATTTCCCTGCTGCCCCTTCAGCTGTGCCTGGCCAAGTCCTGAGAATGGAATATACACAAAACTGTCCCCTAGCAATGAACTTATGGGAAAGACTGCTGGGTGACAGACGTGGCTCTTTTTGTTGTTGTTGTTGTTGTTGTTTTGTTTTCAAGACAAGGCTTCTCTATGTAGACAAGGCTTGCCTCAAACTCAGATATCCACCTGCCTCTGCCTCCTGAGTGCTGGGATTAAAGGAGTGCGCACCACTGTCCGGCTCAGACTGACTCTTAAGAGCATGGAAAGTGGAGATGAGCTAGAAGAAGTTAAGTCAAAATCTCAGAGGCACCAAGATGTTGTCCAGTTGGCTTCTCCGCAGACCAATTTGTCTGAGAGACATGTTAACTAAGCACAGTTAGGCCACTGTTGTAGGGTTCCTGTCATATTCCTCACTCAGCCCACCACTTTAGCTTTCTTGCATACCCAGGAGAGCCACCATGTGCACAACAGTACCTTAATCGAAGCCCCTGCAAAACGAGAAAGCTGTTTGATATGTTGGCCCTGCTTGCCAATGATGGCGCCAACGGACAGGGCGGGAATAAACAGGTGCACAGTCTCCGTTTCTGATTGCTGTAAGAAAAGAAAGCCAGGACATGAATGCTTACTGACTGCCAGAAAAAGCACTGGCACCTTCACCTTTAGCATAGGTACATTCTCGCACAGTACGAGTACTAGGAAGAAAGGTCGTGGAAAACCGTAATGAATTAACCAGAGCTTACCTATCAAGTCAAAAGTGGTCCTGAAAGGACCAGTCATTAAAATCTCACCTTTGTCTACATAGTTTTCCTAAACTTCAAAATCTCATTGAATTATAGATACTTTGCCTTCTTTTTATTAATATTTAAAACATATTTAAGGTGGCTTTCAGACCACACATCACAAACTAGACAGCAGTGAAAAGTATATGGAAGTCCAGAGTTTAGTGACCCCCCTTCTTCCTTCCTCCTTCCCTTCTTCCCCCCCCCCCCCCCCGAGCCAGAGGCAAGCATTCTTCTGCTGATCTAAATCCCCAACCCCAGGCTTTTAACTCTTAAACACAAAGAGTAAACAGCTCCTACATAGGACAGAGCACACCATTATCATTCCACACTTAGCACACATGAAACAGAATGAGTAACAAAACACTGTAAGACACTTCCCTCCCATGCACTTCCCCTCACTCCCTTGGCATCTTATATACAAATAGTCAGAAACCATTTTGAAAGCTAAATCCTGAAAGGTTATGCACAGATGGACTCATGCTTCCCTGTACTGGTCACACGTGCCCTCTCCAGGCTCCTGTCACACAGTCGTTACAGCAGGGCTAAAGGATACAGTCACTCAGAGACAGCTCGGTGACTCATCCCTCACAAGGCCATCCCAAAGTGTAGTACTAGCAGTGGGGTGAGTTCTAGTGCAGCAGCTGCTCCAACTGCTTACTCTCCACTCACCTAACAGCAGGAAGCCTACTCCGGAAAGAGGTAACATTAGCAGGGGTAGGGGTTGGAATGAAAATGGTCCCATAGGCTCTTGGGGATGGGCACTACTGGGAGGTATGGCCTTGTTGGAGAAAGTGTGTCACTGGAGATGGGCTTTGGGGTTTCAGAAGCTCAGCCCCAAGCCAGGCCCAGTGGCTCTCTTTTCCTGCTGCCTCCCAATCCAGATGTAGAACTCTCAGCTACCTGTTCAGCACCATGTCTGCCTGCACACTGCTATGCTTCCCTCTATAATAATGGACTAAACCTCTGAGACTATAAGCCAGCCCCTATTAAATATTGTCCTTTATAAGTGTTGCCATGGTCATGATGTCTCTTCACAGCAATAAACCCTAAGACAGCCACCAAAGGGGTCTTGGGAAGAGGGCAACAGGCGCCATTCGGGCCATGAGGGTGTCAGAGAAGAGCTCAGGACGCTGAGCTGGAGAAGGCAGGCTTAAGGAAGCTAATCCTAGTGGCTGAGATAATGAGACCTGTTTTTGTTCCTATTTAAACATCTTTGTCACCTATAGTTAGGATAAATTATTGTTCTAAAGCGTGTTACACATAAGAAGTTTGTTTTTGAAAAACAGATATAGTTGGGGGCTGTTAAGAGCACTGGCTGCTCTTCCAGAGAACTTGGACTTAATCCCCAGCATCCACATGGCTAACAGCCATCTGTAACTCTAGTTCCAAGAGACCCACACTCTTCTTGTGACCTCTGTGAGCACTGTGCATATGTACTACACAAACATACATGCAAGCAAACCACCCACACATAAATACCACCAACAAATTTTGAAATAAAAAAATAGTGGTGGGAAAAAGGTAAGTCACCAATAAAGCAGTAAAACACATTGCACTTTAAGGAAGATGTCATATGTTTGCATCTCTAGAGGTGTAAGAAGCTATTTACAATAAGAAATTTAAAGAGAGGGTCAGTGGATCTCTGAGTTCAAGGACAACCTAGTGTACAGAGCTAGTTCCAGCACAGCCAGGGCTTCACAGAGAAACCCTGTCTCAAAGAAGAAAGAAAGGGGATGGGGGAGGGGTGGCTGAATTTTCAACATGAATGACGGTGAGAATTTCAGAACTGTCTCTTGAAGTGCCCGTACCCCAGCTGTGGAAGAGGGACGGCTGAAATGACCACAACACAGTATCACAACAGCAGCGAAGTGCGATTCGTGAGGAGTCTGAGGCCGGAATGTTCTGCCGTGTGACCAAAGCTGCTGCCCTGAGAGCACGAGGACCTGCCCAGCAGTGCAAGCCAAGTCTGAAGCAACTGTGCTTTCCATACAGGAGATGGAACCCCGACCAATGCTGTCATGTGCACTGTTGGCAACACATCTTAAGTGACTCAGCCGCCATCTGAAGCTGGAAGAGGGTGTTTCTGAACATCACCCATCTTCCCTGGCTCCAGTTCCATTCCCCCAGCCATCTTGCTGGCCATAAATTATTTCACAAGGGAATCTTCCTCTGAGAACATGGACAGCTTGTGGAAATGTCCATCCATTTGACTGTCTGTACAGTGTGTTCTCACATGGAGTCCAGCGTGAGAAGCCATGTTCTCAGAACCTGCCCCATATAAGCAAGCACACCATTTCGTTTTGACTGGCAGACCTAAGCAGACAGAAGAAAAGCCTCTCAGCATCATTCTTCCTTCTGACACATTCCTTGGGTATACGTTCACTGTCCTGAACACACAGGAGACCCGTTCTTGCACAGCCTCTTTGAGGGTGAAAGATAGTCACAAGACACAAGCTGCCTCCCAGTGGATTGCTGCCAGATGCCTATGGCAAAGCTTCCTTTGGACTCTTGGCAAGCGCTGTGTGCGCTGTGTCTCTAAATAGCGAGAACAGAGCTGTGAGGCCGAACGTTTGCGTAACTGGCGAAGTCTGCCAGTGAGTAATTCCTAATCACCCGCCCTCGAGAAGATACAAGCAGCAGCAAACAGTGAGGTTAAGTGTATTTACTTTGCAGGGAACAAAATCTCAGGCATTACAAAGGCATGGAGACGTGCCTGGTAGCCAAGAGATCAGCCTCCAGGAACCTGGCCTGGTGCCAGTGTTTTCCTTTGGCCTGTAAGATAGGTACTTGGGGAAGGAAGGAGTTGTTTTTAACTAGATTTGGGTCTGGAACTAAAACGAAGTTTACTCAACTCCATGACCTGAGCAAAATACTAAACCTTAAAAAAGAAGAGAAAAAAGGAAAGAAAGAAAAAGGAACTTTTTCCTATAACCAAGTAAACCAAGGCTTCATATGATGTAATGATTTACTTGCTTAAAAATGTTTTACTGCACCCATAATGAAAAATCTTAAGGACTACAAGAAGGAGACAGCAACTCAGTCTGTTTCTTAGAGATTGCTTCTGGTGACCTACAAAGAAGTGCTCGTTCATCTTTCTTGCCCTTGTCAGAGAAGAATCCTTGCCACTTGAAGGTCAAACTCCTATTTTGGAGTCTTTAGAGAGGAGTGTAAAGAAGCTATCAGTGTTGTGAAGACAAGAGACCACAGGTTTATTCCTGCTGACCCAACTGCAAGCTGCCAGGATGGCCACTGGTCACTGTGCATGCGCTGTGCCCCAGCCCTTGTCTGGCTCTCTAGCTGCCAATTCTCACTTCCCTACTGCTTGGGAATTTCTGAAAGGAACATTTCCTGTCATCTATAAACAAGGGTCTTGCCAATTAAGTACTGAGTGGACCAGCTTCCAGGCAGGAACTAGACACTTTCTGAAATCTTTTAGAAGATACATCACTTTGGCTGTTTGGAGAAATCAACCTCACAGGTTCTGGGAGAGAGAATACTTTGGAAGGATGAGTTGGTAGAGATCTGGAATGGAACAGGGACAAGATGTTTATCCATAGACAGTACACTCCATTCTCCTCTCACAAAGCAGAAATGAGTAAATCTACATAAAGAAGACAGACAATTCTAAAAGTCCATAAAAAGTCTTGGTGGCGGTGGGGCTGTTTACACACCAAAATCTACTTCTGGGATAGGGAGATGTGTTAATCAGTAAATTAAAACCCTGGGTTTGGAAGCCAGCACTTAAGAGAAGCCAGGCACGGTGGCATGCATCTATACATCGGAGTATCATGTACACAGGTGAATCCCTGGGGCTTACTGGCTGACAGCTGAGCCACATCAATGAGCACCAGATTCAGTGAAAGAACTTTACTC
>JANHMN010000016.1:66868422-66925897 GCA_030674055.1 Rhabdomys pumilio | reverse complement strand
GCACCCTACAAATACACACATGCACACTAACACACATGTGCACACACACACTTAAACTCCTCTTAGGCATTTATAATAAAAGCAGAGATTCACTCTTACTCCACATGACATCAAAGATGAAGATGGTTTTAATAAGTACTCTGAATTCTCTGAGATAAGTGCCAATAGCAAGGTCTTTCTTTTGGAACCGAGCAGCAATCAAAGCCAGAACTCTGCACAGTAAATAGCTCTACCACTGAGCTACCTCCTTACCAGGAACAAGGAGAGAACAGGAAGAAAGAAAGCTTCTTATCACAAGTACAGTCACCTCAGTGTGGCACAGGCTCACCTTCACCATTCCCAGAGTAAATACCTGGGAAACCTTAGCTCACACCAGTGACCCACAGCACTACATTCAGTGAGGTAATAACAAAAGAACAGACAAGAGAATACGGCGGGGTTAGGGATGTAGCTCAGCTGGCAGACGCCTGCTTAGCGCGTGCGCAGCCCTGAGTCCAGTCCCCACACAACATAAAACTAAACAGGGCAGTGCACACTTGTACTCCTAGAGCTTCAGAGGAAGAAGCTTGAGACCAGAAATTCAGGATCATTCTTGTCTACACAGTGTGTTCGAGGCCAACCTGGATAATATGAGACCTGGTCTTAAAACAGAACAAAACAAAACAAAACTGATAAGACTTAGGTAAATTGAACTGTTGTCCTTAAAAATTAGAGTCTCGGGCTGGAGAGATGGCGTAGCAGTTGAGACAGCACTTGCTGCTTCTCTAGAGGACCTGGGTTCAATTTCCAGAATTCACATGTTGTCTTACAATCTTGTAAAACTACAGTTCCAGGGGATCCAAACCCCTCCTCCGGTCTTCTCAGGCATGCTACACAGACATATGCAGGCCAATTATTTTATATACATGTAATTTAAAAATATATTTCCCAAAGTAGTTCCACTTACCAGATACAAATAACAGTTACATATACTACGCCCTGCCTTCAAGACCCCTAGTGGATACCTAAGGCCACTGATCCTTCAAAACCCTACACACACTATGATTTTTCTATAGACACCTTCTGAGAGAAGCTAGAGTGGAATACACGACAACAATAACAAAACAGAAAAAAAGCTGTACAAAGGAGCTCTTTCTGTCTCCTCAGCGAATATTTAGCAGTGGTCAACTGTAAGTTAATTCAAACTGGGGTGTTGAGGACCGAGCTGCTGTTCTGGTCAAGAGGTCAGGGTCTCGAAGAATAGAGACAAGCCAGAGGTTCTGGAGTCAAGTCTCAAGTCTCCTTTATTGTTTCTCTACTGTTGGCGCATATTCACTCTTGTTCACTCCTCTTAACTGTATTGACTCTCATTGACTCTTCTACTAATGCATATTCCCTCTTCACTCATATTGCTCTTAACTGTATTACAAGGAAATCCTGGGTATTTATAAGCACACGCAGGAGAACACAGGTGAAAACATTTTACCACGTGCACTATGCAGCTGGAGTCACTAACAGCAAAACAACCTATGTGGGATAAACAAGATATTTGTTAGAGTGTGCTCAGCTGTTGTAGGCTGCTGAAAAACCAAGTCTCTATCAGGGTAAATGGTTCCAGATGGCTGCAAAGATGATAACTGCTTTCTAGGCGCTTTCTGCTCAAAGTCGGGGGGGGGGGGGAACTAACATATCAGTGATTTGGATTTACAAATAAAGCTAAGAATCAGACATCCATGTAAAAAAAAAGAGTAATTTATTTCAGGTGGTATGCAAAAACACAAGATGATTCTCAGAACACCTGTTTATGCTCTGCAGTCAATAAAAATAACCCAGAGGTGTGGAGACTGCAACAGGAAATGTCCTCATCAACAACTTAGAGTCTCCCTTTCTCTCTGAAAGAACTCACAGGCTCTGGAGTTTCCTTTAAGAGCTGAAAAGGCTAAGTCCACCTAGACTGACAGGAACGGCTGCTCTAACATCCTTGTTCCTATCCATGTTTAATAGAAACATTGCAGCCCCTAGAGCAGTTGCTTCCCAGCTTCCTTGCAGCTAGACAGAGTTGGGTGCCTGTCAAGGGTTAAATATCAACGCATGCTTCAGACACTGCCCTTACAGGCATTAACATTATTTTTGTTTCTTTGCTGGCTGGACTGAAAACCACTGGCTAGAGTCTGAGTAATCTCTTTGGGCTGGAGAGTAGTGTTGGGAGTCCTGGGAGGAGCAGTAGGCTCACCACTAGCCTTGGGCCATCTACCCTTGACCCTAGGACAACATTTAAGCTAGCCCTCTTCTCCCATAACACACAGGCAAGCACATTCTCCATCTACACAGCATATCACAGTAGACTCAGAAGACTGAGAACCGACACGTGGCAGCACCCCACAGACATGTTTTGGCTTGACAGATGCCTAGAGTTTGAATGACAGGTGCTCTCAAGATAAAAGGGTAAAGGTATTTGGTGGTGGTAGTTTTTAAACTGCTCTCTGAAATAAAACAGAACAGGATAGAAAGAGGAACACATCAGCGGGGTGTTTATGCTCTCCTCAAATCTTTTCTCACACTGATGTGAGCCCTAACCCTAACCCTAACCCTCCAACAATTGTGTCTTCTCTCCTGCCTATAAACATTCTTGTGGAGCAGCTCTCAACAGTGAGTGAGCAGCAAGAACAGCCCCCCGCACCCCCTACCTCCCTGCCCCCCCTCCAACATTTACAAAACCACACTCCCAAGCTCTGCCCTCTCCCACTGAGGTTTGATTCAGGAAAGTGGGGCACAGGGTGGCCGCTGCTGCCAGTCTCACTCCAGATCAAGTCACCTGGGGAGCTTTCAAAAGGAAGCTGGGCAGGGCGCTTCCCAGGGGATTCTAATCTGCCAACCTGGGGGAAATTATGGTCAGAGAGAAGCTAGTTTCTAAGGTACAGAGATAGTACTGCTGAACTCCACAGAAGACTGCAGTGAGTGGATGAGAAAGGCATCAGGGACGGGTGAGCACAATGGGCAAGTACTGGAAGGCTGGAAACACAGGGAGCATAAAAAGGGAAGAGGGCCTTCACCCCAAGATCCAGTTTAAATTTCCTACTAACTTCCACTGGACTGATGAAAACCAATGTTTGTTTATTTATTTACTATTATTAGTGTGGGGTGTGTGTGTGCGCGCCTGCCTGGTGCCTTTGGAGACTAGAAGATGTCAGGTCTTCTGGGACTGAAGTTACAGGCAGTCATCACCTGGGAATTGAACCTGGATCCTTTAGAAAAGCAGCCAGTACCCTTAATCATCTCTCCAGGCCCCTAAAACCAATGTTACTTAAAGATATCACCATCAGGATGTAAAAAGCAAAAACTAAGCTATACTTCTTTCCTATAGCGAGTGTCTGTAGCCTTGACTGTACCTGTATTAGCATTCTCCACTACCTCTCAATCTAAATATACCTCATGAAATACCTTATTCTATTAGCAATTCTAAAGGAAATTCTTTAAGAAAATACATGTTTTTATGTAGTGTTAAACTTTGCTTTCTGGGGAAACATGGAGATAGAATCTGTATTTAGCTCTGACTCTCCTGGAACTCACTATGCAGACCTGACTGGCCTTGAACTCAAGAGATCCACCTGACTCTGTTTCCTAATACCTAACACCTCAATACAGGTCTCTATCCCCCATACTTGCTTTCAAGTCGAGGTCTTACTCTGTAGCCCAAGCTTGCTTGGTCCCACCACCAAGTAGTCCAACCTGACCTAAAACTCACAGCAGTATTCATGCCCCAGCCATGAGGCTGAGATTACAGGTTTTTCATTGTGAATGTAGACCCAAGGGCAGTGAGGATCCTGACCTTCAGCGGCACAAATTCACAGCAGAGATAGGTCAGACTTGGGGTGACTCCAATCTTCTTTCCCCAAGACTGACACCATCAGGCACAAACCTGCCAGCTGCGTCACAGTACCCAAATCTGAGTTGAAGGCTTCACATGATGTATAATGAATCCATTCATACTTGATATTCAGATGACAATCTGTGCACACTGTGCTGGAGACACAGGCTCTCCAGGTTGTCCAGGGTGATGTGAACTTGTCAGCTCAAGCAGTCCTCCCTTCTTTAGTCCGCCCCACCCCCACCACACAGCTGAAGACATCACACATCCTATCACTTGCAGGTGCTTACTCAGTCACCCCTGGAAAGCCATCCTCAGTATGTTACATAGTTTCCAAGCTTAAATAACTAGACAATTGCAGTGAGTAGCAGAGAAAGATACAAGATTTAGGGCAGAAACCTAGAGGCAGGAATGGAAGCAGAGACCACGGGAAGAACACTGTTGATTGACTTGCTCCCCATGGCTTTGCTCATGTAAAAGAACAAATGTACACCAGGTTCCGGGACAGAAAAGGAAATCTCACTTTTGAAATGGCACAGTGCTGACAGGCTAGTGATCTAGTGTTCCTGAAGAGCAGCACTGTCAATTTACTTTACTCTAGGTAGTGGCACAATTCAATTCTCAAACTGTAACACTTGAACATCTTTTGAGGTGCATGGTAGCTGTATTAAGAGAGTCAAACAAATGAAGAAATCAGTCATGGATGACCCTAGAATGTTGATGACTAATGACTCGAACTGAATGATACTCTACTTTCCTGGATAGATGTCTTTTGGACTGCAGAACTATTCTCAAAAACCGGATATCAAAATAAGATTTACAAAAAGCATGATGGCTTACAACACTGGGGAAGTAGGGTAGGAAGACAGCAACTATGAGGTCAGCCTGGACTACACAGAAAGACTTTGTCTAAACAAATAAATCCCTGTGCCAGAGCTGAAAAGAAGACTCAACGGTTAAAAGCAATTGTTCTTGCTATGGACCTGGGTTCGATTCCTGGCACCCACATGGTCATTCATAACGAAGGCTCTGGAATCTCCAATCCCCTTTTCTGACGTCTGTCAGTGCCAGGCACATGTGGTACAGACATACATACATGTGAGCAAATACTCATGCACATAAAATAAATTAAAAAAAAATAAAGTCCTGTGTCAATAAATAAATGCATGTTATATAACCTCCCTCTACAGAATATAACCTATTCCATGTTCTCTACATGAACACAGTAGCACTGTGAGGTGAATTCCCTTAGTTCACTGACCAGGAACACACAACACCCAGTGGAAAACAAGTGCAGCCTACCCCGGCCTTCTGAAGCAGTTAACTTCTAGGTGGTAAAAACGAAAGAAAAATTTTCTTTGAGACAAAGTCTTGCTATGGAAGTTAGATTACCGCAACTTCACAATCCTCCTGTCTCAGCAGGAGTGCTATGCTGATAAGTGTGAACACTGTGTACAGCATGGAAATCTCCTAAAAACTTCTTTGCTTCAACAAATCAGCCTTGACACAGAGTACTGCACCAAAGACAAACCAACCACACAAATCCACCAAAACTAATTTTTTATTGAAATGACATATTTGCATAACTCTACTACCCCCAAATACTTCAAAACAACTCGTGCTTATTATTTGGGGATCAAATTAAAAGTTTCCATTGACAAGTGCCAGATCGCTCGACACAGAGTTGGCCCGAACATTTTACCACTTCGCTCAGACTGCTGCACTGCTATGGGACTTACGTGTGGCAAAAGACTCACCTCAAATTGTGGGTACGGAGGAGTCATGGCTGAAGGGGGCCCTGAGGTGGGAGGCGGCACCCCTGAAGTGGGTGGGAACAGACCCAAGGCATTCAGATTTAATCCAGGGATTAAATGTGCTTGAAGCTGCAATGGTAGAGAGGACCTTTCATTTTCTACCAAAAGAATCAAGGGAGTGAGTATTTATAAATGTCAGAATTCAGTTTATGACCTTTTGTCTAATAAGGAAAAAAAAACACACTAAGACTGTTGTTTTTCTTTCTTAAACACAGTAGGTATTCCCATAGAATTACAGGTAGTGGTGACACTTGTCACAATGTTAAATTTGAGGGCTGGTTTGCATTGCCCTGAGGAGTCTCAAAGGCGTGCAGGGGAAGCATGGTCTCTCCCTTCTCCACCAGCTTGAACACTTAAGACAGAGCGGTGTTCTGCACACTGTGGTGTTCCATAAACAGCCTCAGAGTCCTGTACTACCAACGGGGGGCTAAGTGAGCTGCACGTTCCGAAAGCACAGCAGGTACTCAGCACAAGTGCTGGGAGACGGTCTTCACTCCTTGCCTCTATGTGAATCCTTCAGAAATCAGGTCCAGTCTTCACATTAAGTACATCTTGGGAGGATACAGGAACCATGGAGGGAATACTGGACTCTGTATTTATTTTTTAAATATATGTGTATAGATGCCTTGGTTGCTTGTATAGCTGTACCCTTCTCAGGTTATTGTGTCAACGACAGGACCAACTGAAGTTTGTTAAATGACTCACCTTACATTTAAGGAGCACCTTTTACCCAGTGGGCTTTTAACTGTTCCACTGCCTGCACCATTCTATCCATTAAATAGTGGCAGCAGTTTGCCTTTAAAGCCTTCGCCACATTTGCCATATGAAATTCTCAATCTCCCAGGTTCCTATAGGTAACACAGCAGTATTTAAACCTGTGCTTCTGCTTTCTTACTCTGCAGTGTAGGGGCTGAGGTATGCTAGACAAGCACTCTAGCACAGAAGCTACACTAGCCCCTGAACCTGTACTATATTCAAGATATGGACCTTCTAAATTCTCAGGATGGATACGACCTTGCAGTCCATCCACCTCAGCCTTCCAAGTTGCTGGGGTCGCTCCACACTGCGTTGGCACTTAAACCTGTGTTTTTCTAATAGTAAGTTTGCATGCATGGTATTTGTATCTTAAAGAGCATGTAAAATAGGAGATATCAGCTATCTGATACAGAGAAGAAAGCTGTGGCTCACAAACCATTGGCAGGAAATAAAACTTAATTCACCTGCCTGCCTGTAATGCTCACATCCTCAAATTAACACAGGAAAGGAGCTGATAACCTTTGGTGGCCAGGAATTAATCATTCCTTGTGTTTCAAGAAGCCAAGGTGCAAAAGCTACCTAATTTGTTAGTAATCACTGGCAGCTAAGCCCAATGTGAACTCTTATGTGCCATCCCAGGGACCTGGGATGGTGCTGACCACTCACTCAGAGCACTTGAGGCACTGGAGCCACTGAAAAAGTTCTAGCAAAAGACAGTTTTAACTCTGCATCAGAACAATGGCACCCCCACCCCAGAGCTCACATTCATGGAGGCAATGTCATTCTCGTAAGACTCCCTGATCTTCTTCATTATTTCCTCCTCAGCCTTGGCACACGTCTCAACATTGCCTTTAACTGTAATGGTGCGTTCCGGGTTGTACAGCGTCAGTTCCTGCAATCTGTGGGCAGGAGAGTAAAAACAAGAATGTCAGGAGGAGACAGGTGACAGCCATTCAGCCTCACATGGCAACTGACACCCAATGGCTGGCCCAGCATCATGAAGAAGTGTGGGATCGAGCGCCAAAGACCCAAATCCGATCTTGTAATGGCTTTCCTCCCACTCCCTCAACAGGAGCGATGGGCGCATGGCTTCATACACCCATGTTTTAATAAACACAGCACACTTCTTGAGCCCTTCACTCCATCACTGACAGTGAACTGAGGAGGACTGAGCAAAGGGATGTTTGGTGCTACCAGGAGGCAACCAGACTTTACTGGCTGATCTTAGTCAGAAGCAGCTGACAGTTGTGTTTTCTGAAATGAGCAGGTGAATGCGGTAAAGCTCTCCCCAAAGGCAGGTTAGCATCGGTGTGAGTGTGCTCAATTTTCTCCAATATTTTCAAAATTTAGATTAAAGTTTAGATTAAAGGAAATAACATAAATCAAGCCATCTTGACTAAATTTTTAAACGGTCTATGTTGACCCCACTTAAACCCCTCAACAAATAACAACATTAAGAAATCCTTTGCTCATCTCAGGCCGTGCTCATACTTCCAAACCATGAGAAGTTATATCTGTGTGCACCTAAGCCTACAGTACAGCAGCCTTGAGAGGAAAAGCAACTTTTACCACAGGAAGGGGACTCCGGACCTAGACTCAAAGAATAGGGGTGTGGGGGTGACTGTCATTTATGTTCTCAGAGTTAAACACCCATTTTCACTGCTAGGAACATGGTGGAGACTAACCTCGCACCAGATGGATGGGCTACTATTTCTTATCAATTGTGTTTGAAATGTAAATCATGTAATGAAGGCATGAGTTCACTATAGCAGAGTCTAAGTTTCCTTAGACTATGTAAGTATGTGGTTCAAGCCTCCACTGTGGTGCCATCCCTGTCAGGCACTTTGTATTGTGACTCTAGCATCCGTTTACAGCTCATCTGCCATTTCTGCCTTCTCAGCTTCTATGATAGAAACCAAGGATTATCACCCCAGAAAAAGGAGACTTTTCCTTTTTATCACAGTAGGCATGTGCCATGTGTGATAGCACACCGGAAAAATTATGCCCGCCACAAAGAAATCTGCAGTCTCTCCACACATGGAAAAGGGCTGACTTGTGTAGATCATGTGATGAATTCTGAGATTCCATCATAAGACATCGCAGCTTCCAGCACCTTCTCTCCCTTGGCTTGCTCCCTCTCCTGTTCAAGAGCAGCCCTGTGGCCAGGCCCCATGCTGAGGTCCTGAGCTGCTGACCTACACAAACAAGCCATGAAATACATGTTGACTACTGTCTTAAGCTGTCAAATGGTGGAATAATTTGTAATACAGAAAAATAAAATAAATTAGGTTAAAATTGCAACTTGAGCCATGAAGACTGGCTGGAAAATACTAATATCGAGGATTAAGATGCCTGCCACCCCTAGGAGAACACACAATACTTTCAAGATGGTCAGAAACAGGGCAGGCAGCAGGCCTAACAGCAGAGCAGAAGCAGCTATCAGCAGGGAGGAAGTCCCTGATTCACAAACAAGATGGCACTTACGGAGATATTGTGATTTTAGTGTCCGTGTCTTGCTCAATTTTTTTCAGGTTTCTTCCTTCTTTACCAATGAGCCGGCCTACAAAGTTATTGTGAGCTAAGATCTTCAAGGGAATCTCCTCTGTGCTGTGATAGAAAAACGGTCATAAAGTCAGGGGAGAAAGCCACTGGGTAAAAAGACAATGTTTTTTCATTAAACATTTTTTCCCTGGCTGCAGAATGAGAAATTTTACACTGGCTCCAGTTTAAAGTGAGCTGGCAATTAACCTACATTCCAGCAACTCATGCAGGTCAGAGGGTAAAAAACAGCAGGTTATTTACATAGGAATTCATCTTTAGGACAGTTTTTCTTTTAATCACATCAGGTAATATCTACTCTCAGTGATAGATTCTCTTAGTCAAAGTGGAACACACTGTATAAATCAAAATATTGCATAAAAATAAAAAAACATTGCACAAAAGTGCAATGCCAAGATAACCCTGAAACCACACACCCGGAGATAAACAAGTACTAGAAACTCAACAGTGGTCCCACATGGGGCGAGCACAGAGCAGACCCAGAGCTTGCTCTCTGTATTCTGTGCCTTTGGGGAGCCCTGCTTCCCTCTCGCTTTCTGTGCTTAAGTGGTATGAGTGTGCACACACATGCATGTAGGTGTACTCATCCATGCGTGCATGTGCTGGCCAGAGGTGTCAGGTATCTGTCTGCCTCTATCAATCTCCACCTTATCTTTTGAGACAGCGGCTCTCACTGAACCGGGAGCTCACAGATTGGCTAGACATGCTGGCCAGAGAACTCCCAAAGACCTGTTGTCTCTACTTCCTCAAAGCTAGAGATACACAAATGCCACCAGCACAGCCAGCTTTGCCATGCGTCTAGGGACCCAAGTTCAGGTCCTCAAGCAGCAGACACCTCACCAACTGGACTTCTTCCCCAGAGCCCCTTTCAGAATTTTCACGTTACATATCCTGCTTTTTAAATGCTACAAGGGACTCCATGGCAGTGGGCTTTCCCTTCATTTTCTCTATAATGAAAACACTGTTATGCCCACACAAACACCTAAAAGCATGCATATATCACTAAAGCATGCATACAGTGAACTTTACAAGGTAAATAAAAGCAATGAGGTCCCAGGCTACCTCTTAGAGCCTTCCTTGCTCTGTTCCGTGCATCAAAGTGGCACAGAACCTAACCTAACTTTGGGATGGCAGAGACACTCAGCTCTAGACTGATCCCCCAGATCAACAGCACAGGATTGTGCTTTCACACCCCCACCCCCTACTGTGCATGGTGGGGCTAGCTATAGACAAAAACAGAATGCCCAAGGTTTGCCAGTAAAGGCCTGGGGGCCATCTGGGGTGAAGCCCAAATTACTTCTCGGCCCTCGGTTGGCTACATGCCTCAGCTGCCTTCTTCTAGCTGCATGTCTCCTCCACATTACAGCTGCTTGTTCCATATCCACGTATGAATGAAAATGGAGTAGTTCAGTTTCTATAAGATTTAATGTTTCACACCAAGTCAATAGTAACAAACACGATCTCATCAGGATAGCATTCCCCTCTGCTGCTTAGCAATTCCCAAGAACTGTGTCAGAGAAATCTGCAACAAAGAAAGACCCCTCTTCACAGGCTAGACCTCGTTACTCACAATTTTATATCTTGCGCTTCCTTATGCATAATCTCCAGAATAGACTTACAAGCTGCAGAGGTGCCCTCAGGGGTAGAGAGGATAGTAATGGACTTCTCCGCGGCCCCTGTATTCTCCTTACGATGGACATCGATTCTGAGAGCAGGCATGAGGAGAGGAAAATGAGAACAGTCAGTGTGGATTCACCACAAGGAGTCTTCAATTACCTACTGCAAGCCCCAGGACTAATAGGAGAACCAAGGAAGACCCACTTTAATAAAAGCAGAGACTCGTGGTCAGCTGTCAGCACCAGCACATTACAGATAGGGTGGGGATATATTTTAAGACACGGTCCAAGGTATCTGGGCTGCGTTAAACTTCCTACAGAGTGGGAAAGGAGCTTGACCTCCAGTTCTCCCTTGTCTGCAGAGTGCTAGGACCACAGGCATTCACCACCACGCCCAGCTCATGCAAACCTGGGAAGTTTTGTGCATTCTTGTTATGGTGGGTAATATTGATTGTCATCTTGGATGGGGCTTACAGTCACCATGGTAACAAGTTCCCAGGCATGTTTGAGAGTTTATATTGGAGAAAGCACACTGTAAATGAGGCAACAGCATCTCATGGTCTAGGGCCCTGGACTGCATAAAAAGGAGACAGCAATATGAATAGGAGCCTTCGTCCTTCCCTGCTACCTGACTGCGATGCAATGTGACAAAATGCCTCCTGCTCTACCCTGTCACTGCAAAGATGGCTCTCTTCCCTCGAACCCGAGTCAGTGAAAGCCTTTTCTGCCTTAAGCTGGTATTAGCACAGCAACCAGACATGTAACGAATACACTAAGCAGCACTGAACTTCAGACAAGCTTCAATTCCAGGATTGCTCTCTTTTCTCAACCCAACCAGGCATGGGCATCTTTTTATTCTGCCTACGCTGGATGTGCTTAAAGCTTCCCTTTATAAGCACAGAGCAATCGTGTAGTGTCAAGAGCCTGATATGCAGAGAACTATGCATGTCAAGAGAGCCGGGGCCAGAATCCCACAGCCAGGTTGGTCCCCTGTCAGACACAGAAGGTTCGCCAGTCACCCTATGGCAGACTTTACTCATCCAGCATTTCTTTACAGGGTTCTGTAGAAACTAGCTGCAGACTGTGTAACACAGGAAGAAGTCCTTGATCTTAAGTGAAAATAACATGTGTCGCTTTTAAAGGTACAAGTTAACAGATGCTTGTAAGAAGTCCTATATAAAGATACAAAGCCCAAGACTTAATGACCGAGCTGACAAGAATCTAATTCACTCTTGTAAAAATTTGTGCATTTGTCCAATTTTAATTAACCATGAATTAAGTTTGCTGTTGTAAGAACATTAACGACCTCCAAGTGTGTGTTTTAGGGACATCTAGGCAGCTGCTGGGTGGTCCTTGAGTTTCCTGCTCTCTTCAGGACTCACTGCCATGAGAACAGCTACGTCAACAAGCCAAGAAAACCACGCTTGCCTTTCATTTTATTAGAATTTGCCTCAGAATTAAAACCTGTAACTTAATGTAAAAATGAAACAAGTAAGTACTATGAGCATATAACACATTACATTAGATAACAGCTCCGGTCCCATCATCCTAGTTTTGCAGCCCAATCACTGTCAGCCACGTGGCTGTCTTCTAACATGCTCATGGCCCCTCCCTTGGTGTATATTTCCACCCCTTTACTGGGCTGAGGGCTATAAAACTCTGATCCTGAGAAGGGAATGTTGCTCTGGTGATCAGCACCCTCCCCTGGGTCTATTCCAGAAACACAGGTTCTGGTAATGATTAGTTACAATGGCAAGAATTAATTAAACCCACCGGCACAGCTCGAAACCGAATCATCAGATATGACAAAAACCACTCCCCTCTGCTTTGCGCCATCTGCCTACCTTAAGTTCAGCTGAAGGCTCCTTTATCTGACAGATCTCATTAGCAGTCTGGAAGGGAACGAAACCTGCTACACCAAGAAGCAACCATGTACTAAGTTCCCAAAGGCAAGGGATGGAAGGGGGCAAGTCACTCTACACTTTCAGATGATAGCTAGAAAAACTGACCCATGCTCCAGCTTCTTAAACTATAGGTCACAACCTCACATGGGTACCGTTACTAAATGTGAGGGCTGTGAACATTTTTGCAATAGAAAAGGTTTCTGGACAGCAAGTGACCAAAATTCATTTCCCAATCTCAAGTGGGATGAATCAAATGTTTCTGGAAGCACTCAGACATGGATCATCTAACTTTACATGATCTTAGTTCTGAACAGACAATACACACTCTTCAAACCACACCCTGTATGTATTTCCTTTCACCAAGAACACTGCCTTCGACACCTCTGATGCAGGGTCACGTGCAGAACCACTGTTCTCACCGTACACCTCAAGTCCTCTGTTCTTAAAGAAACATAATGGCTTCACTGAGAGAAACAAAGACTTTTGACACTTTTAAACCATCATTTCACAACATACATCAAACTGGCATGTTCTGGATTGCAATGTGTAGGAATATTTGATTTTAGAAATTGGTATTTGAGTTGCTGATTCGAGTTTCATTCAAACAAAAAAATCATTAAACGATTTTGGCTTGGGATTGGGTCAAAATTTCCAACAACTTCTAGAAGGGTCTAAATATACTTGTGCCACTTTGTCCCACATATTTATGTGAAGCAGTGTGCTCAACACTGAGTGCAGAAGCAAAGCAGCGATCCGCTGTGAAAAACCTGAAGCTGCGCCCCGGCCTCCGGTGTCAGCTACTCGGCCAATATCTCATTCTTTACGAGACAACAAGCAAGGCATCTATCTCATTATTGTGCAAAATCAGTTTCCATCTTTATTTGATGGCAAAATCACATGAATACCAAAGAATGACTTTTAAGTACATTTTTAAGGCTTTATTATCAGTAAACGCTTGATTTGAACCAGACCAGTTTCTGAAGGATTTTCTTAGGTAAATGGGGATCACACAGAAACTTTAAGAGGCCTTCACCTAGACAATAGTTTAGTTGTTCTCCCCACCCACTAATTATCAATTTGGAATCACTAATTTTGCACATAGTTATCCAACACCTAGTGTCATGTGCTTCAAAGCAGGGGTGAGCAGGACAGGATGTCCCAGCAGGTTGAGTAAACAGACAACCATCGCTAGGTTCTGCATGAAAATGAGTCTCCCAGTTGGCTTCAGGCAAGGCGCTCCTGATGAATATGGATGTCTCTCTGAGGCCCAGGGAACACACTCAGGCACAAGATAGACATAGTACACCATAGTGCTGTTTTTAGAAAAAGACCATGTTTGATTTCTCCAATCACATGAAACCCTTATTCTTACTAAATTTAAAAACTAAAATCATCTAGTCAATTCTGTAGATGGGTCAAGCTGCAGAAAGGTGTTGTTTGCATACAACCCCCTCCCCCATTAACTCCCTTCCTAGAGAATACCTCAGTTCTTCAGGGAGCATGGCTGAGCAGGGGCAGCAGTGTCTGTCAGGTAGCACTCTACAGAGGTAGAAGTGGAGGCTGAGTTTATAAGCAAGCTTCTTTGAATCAAAATACCCACAGACCGCACAAAGCATGGTTTGCAGGATAAAGCAAGTGACCTGTAATGCAATGGAACTTGCAATCTGAGACAGGACCTTAGATTTGGGCCATGGGTTTCAAACATAATTCGTGCACAACCATCTTGATCATTTGAAAATGTAGTGGCTTCTTGTGTATCAGGCAGTGGCCCTGTACACTGGGGCTGCAGTGAAAAATGACATTAGTTCCCGCTTGCCTCCACCCAAGTGAGCTCTGCTATTTGGTCATAATTTTCTGATTCCTTAAAGCTTGACAGACAACATTATCAAACATCCTCAAGAAAAAGTATTCTAAGTTCAGCTTAATCACAGGACAAATTTAGGCTGGAGGATGGAACCTTTTTCTTCACGTGTGTGTGTGTGTGTGTGTGTGTGTGTGTGTGTGTGTGTGTGGTGGTGGTGGTGGTGTGAGTATGGGATCAGGCGTGCCTGGACGCACATGGAAAGAGGACTGTTGGGCTGGAAAGATTGCTTAGCAGTTAAAAACACTGCTCGTGCAGAGGAACTGAGTTCAATTTCCAGGACTCACTCCAGGAAGCTCACACAACCTACAACTCTAGTTCTAAGGGACCTAATGCTCTCTTCTGGCTACATAGGCAGACACACACACACACACACACACACACACACACACACACACACACACAAATGTAAAACATTTTCTGAAAAGTCAGAGGACAACTTTCAGGAGCCTGTTGTCTCCTTCTGTTATAGGACACAGGGGTGGAGTGCAGGCAGGCGGTGGTGGTGGTAAGTGCTTTGATGTGCTGAGCTAACTTGCCAGCCTTATTTGGTTTTGTTTGTTTCATATAGCCCCAGCTATCTTCAAATTCATTACAAAGCTAAGAATGTTCAGGAACTCCTGATCCTCCTGCCCCCTCCTCCTGAGACAGGTGTGTATCACTTCATCCACACTGATACCCAGGAAAGACAGGTAGAGAACCGAAGGCTGGCAGGGGGACAAGTGGCAGAGAACGACCTATACACACAGCCCTGTAGTCCACTGGGCCTTCCCATCACTGTGGCATCAAGTACCGCTTGCTTTCCATTCCTGTGACAAAATGAGGCTTTCTTTGAGGTTTTATACAGCCAACAATGCATGATCAGGTGACAAGGCTTCCCCAGCCACAGTCCCAGGTATTGTAGACAAGAGCTCCTAGCTCTGTCTCACACAGACACTGAACACAAAGGGGAAGACAGGTGCCCACCCATTCCCACATACTCACTTAGACTGGGTCTGCTTCGTGATGTTGCGAATGGTGGCACCTTCTTTTCCTATAATGGCGCCAACAAACTGGGTGGGAACCAGAAGGCGCAGCGGCAGGTCACAGGGTTTCTGCTTGGACACTGATCCTGGAGATGCCTGCCTGGATGAGCCCCGCTGCCCTGGCCCCCGGCGCCCTCGGAGCTGTGGGGAGGGATTTTGCTGGGCAGCAGTTTCATCTGGGATGTAGGCGACCTTCAAGGTGAAGTTCTCTAACTGGAATCCATTCAATTTGTCTAAGGCTCTGAAAAGTTACAAGAAACAGGGTTTGGGAAGGTTACATGGTAACCTGTACACAGCAGAATACAGCTCCTCCCCCATTAGGAACCATCAGTCCCAAAGCTGATGAGTACGGTCCCTCTACGGGACAAATCCTACCCACACTCTTCTTTAGGCACACAATTTTCATCTCCCAGTGAGAAGCCGAAACAAAAAATCACAGTAAACTCTTGATTTGGTTAAATCAAGAAATAAGTGTTAGCTTGGAAACCCTCCAAGAAAAGGAGCTGCAGCTTCAAAGTAACTTAGCCCTGATCCCAACCAAAGGCCTTACAGAATCACTGAACAAACACCTTACAACTACAGGACACGGGCTGTACACTAGGAAGATTTCACACTGAGCCACGCGCAGGAAACACCAGCAGTTCCCTCATCTGGGGTGGGGTTTTGATCTGATCTCAGGGAAGGAGAGAAGGCGGATGGAAGAAAGGAAAGAGGGAGCTCCTCTTCTACCCATCCACCTGGGTATCTTGTATCTGCTTGGTGAGAACCTGAGGCTTTGCCCACATTTTCAGCTTTATCATAACATTTATACAAGATGGCACCAATTCCAGCACACATGCCAGTGGGTTTCAAATGAAATGAATTGCTGGTGGAAGTGTGCAGGGTATATGTGACATCAGAGAAGGACGCTGTGGAGTCAGTCCTCCCTCCCTCTCTTTGTGAATTTTGAGGATCAAAGTTAGGCTGCCAGGCTTCATTGTCGGCGGGCAAGGATCTTTACCTGCCTGCCTGTGGGACTGTCATCCCACAGTCCCTCCAAACCAAGAATTAGGACATGCCAGTACCACAGGAAGCCTGTCAGGGCCCTGCTTCAGTAACTCCTCATTTTCTACCATGAATACAGATTAATTTTGCCTTTGAAAAGAGTCTATGTAAGTATATACACTAAGTATCCTGTGCGGCCTCTGCTCTTGTTTCAATATAACATAGTCTCCCTCCCACACTCAGACAGGGAAGCTGACTGGTGCAGTGTATGGAGCCAAGATCTCAAGTGTTCAAACACTCGAGCATAAGGCACCCACACCTTCCTAACTCCCTGGAGCAAAGCAAATGGGGGCGAGGAGGCTCTCCCACTTTCCTGCTCGGAGTCTGTGGGAGCCACCACTCAGCTCCTGCAGGTAAAGATAAAAGCATCAAATACTCTCTCTAGCAGCTCCGTGCTGTCATTTCTTACTTGAACATCTACTTTTCAATTCTTAAATGGAAAGAGGAGGATACAAGGTGTCCTTAGCACTACGCGGGTCTGAGAATGGGACGGAAGGCCCAGGCAGGCCGCCACGAAAGCTCATGCTGCTATCTTCAGACAGAATTCTAGGTTTTCTCCTCACTTCTACCTTGCCCTACTTCCCGTGGCACACAAATGAACCCTTGTCAAAAGCTGGAGTTCCAAAGTACAGCAGGACCAAAGTGCTCTGTCACTTTTCTCATGTTACTAAGCACAGCATCTCTGCAAATGGCTCAGCCCCTTTGCCTATTTCACAAACACGTGGGAGCAAGTACTCTCCAGCCTCTGCTGAAGCCTGGTTGTGGCTATAATGCGCAGTGCTTTGTGGCTGACTTTTTTCAAATATCCTAGGTGGGAGTTGACTTCCACATGATTTTTGTCAGAGGGCATGCTTTACACAAACACCAGAGGCTGACTTATCACCAATGCCCCAGTAACAGGATCTCACACAATGGTCTTTGCTTTCTTCTTAAGCAAATGTAGATTAGATCTGAAGGGAAAAAACGGGGAGATTTTATTAATAAATAGATGTCTATTTATGCTACAAAACTGGACTTGCAACAATTTTAAAGATTAAAGTGATTCAAAGCCATTCTGAAGGCCAGAAGAAATCATTAGATTCTTCCAAAAATCTCAACTAAATGAAGGAATCACAAACCCTTCATAAACAGAAAAAAGGAGACCAGTCACCATCTGCCCTTCATTAGGAAACTGGGCACTGCTGTCCTTAGCAGTTAGATCTTACCATGGAATAAGGCCTGAAGTGATACAGAAAGGGTGAGAGATACACAGACATCCTTCCTCATGGGGATAAGCAGAGGAAAGTATATGTTGCCAGATGCTTCTGTGTATTCCAGAACACTCTAAACAAAGACACACATGTCCCAAGAAACAACTCTCAACTTGGCAGAAACTGTGATTCGTATGCTCTGCTGCAATGCTTTAACTAGTGTTCCTCTGAAGGAAGAGGTTCTTCCCGGGAAGAAGTGAGAAAGCACAAAAGCTGTGGTACCCGGTACAGTCAGGGAGCCACATTCTAAGGACAGGCGACTCTGGGGAGCAAGAAGACAGCAGTTACACCAGGTGCACCCAGCTGTGTATGTGACAGACACAAGCCGAGTTCCCCTCAAACCACATGCTCCAAATGAGGTCAGAACTTAAGAGAGTACAAGAGTCTCCTCGCTACAAAGCACTGGCTAAAGCTCCCTAGTTTACAGATTTTAAACCAACTGCTGAAACCTTTCTGTACACACAGTTTGATATCTAGCTCTGTCATGTGGTGGTGGTCTGCTGAGTGCATGAGAAAAACCTGTAGTATTTTCACTAAGTCTTCTGTAACACCTGAGAGAAAAGCTGTCATAACCACTCAACGGAACTCGGGCACCGCATCCAACGCTTACGTCCTACTGTCCAACAGCACTCCCGTAGCTCTGTCGCTATTCTAAATCATTTAGAAGATGCTGAAGGGGCTGGTGAGATGGCTCAATGAGTCAAGGTGTTTGTGACTTGTAGACACAAAACAGAAGAGCAGGGTTTGATCTCAGCGGAGGACAGTATCAATGCTGACTTCCGCACATGAGCAGGCTTACACGTGCCCTCATACATCTGTGTACACAAACACAGGCACAACCTGTGGTGGTTTGAATATGTTTGGCCCAGGGAGTGGCACTATTAGGAGGTGTGGCCTTGTCGGAGTAGGTGTGTCACTGTGGGTGTGGGCTTTAAGACCCTCATCCTAGCTGCCTGGAAGCCAGTCTTCTAGCAGCTTTCAGATGAAGATGTAGAACTCTCAGCTCCTCCTGAACCATGTCTGTCTGAATGCTGCCATGCTCCCAGCTTGATGATGTAAGCCAACCCCAATTAAATGTTGTTCTTATAAGAGTTGCCTTGGTCATGGTGTCTGCTCATAGCCATAAAACCCTAACTAGACACAGCCCATACTCACAGGGCAATTATAAATAAGTGTAACTTTTCAAATTACTAAATGCGTTTTTCTGGTTTATAATAGTTAACTGTATTAAGTTTATTGGGATAACACAAAAAGGCCTCACTAAAATAGGAAGTCCAACCTGAGGACCGAGAAGAGGGAGAAAAGACTAAAGAAATGATAGCCAGAAGTTATTCTTACCCTCACAGTGATGTGAATGACAAAGAATACGGACAGCTGACTAGCACTCTGACCCATGCTACCCTAGAGCATCTCCCTAGCAGTTGTGCCCAGTATCTTGTGCCTGCTAACTACATGATCTTCCACAGAAAGATGCCATAAGGTCTCCTCCTCTTACTTTCATACTACTGCTGAGGTATGTGCTAACATGATGACTGTTAACCACCTTCGAACGTCACGAATACACTTCTCTTCTTGTACGATGATACTGCCATCAAAACTCATGGTATTTGCAGATGGACTCTTTGGGGGCAGTGGATACAAATAAATAAGGGGACCAGGTAGGGCCTCATCTAACAGAACTGTGGCTTCATTGAGAGGTAAGACCTGAGTTAGTGTCTTAGGGTTTTACTGCTGTGAAGAGACACCATGACCCAAGCAACTCTTCATACCATGACTCTTCCCCCGAGGGGTGGAGCTTCCAAGGTCACCCCCACATTGATGCACTTTCTCCAACATGGCCACACCTCCTAACAGTGCCACTTCCCACGAACTAAGCATATTCAAAACACCATATTTCACTCCCTGCCCTCCAAAGGCTTATTCAAACACATAAGTCTATGATGGGAGCCATACCTAGCCACAACATAATGCAAAATATATTTAACCCAACTTCAAAAGTCCTCATCTTCTGAGATTCATGCAATTTCTTAATTGTAATTACCTATAAAATCAAGTAAAACAGCAGGTAACATACTTCCAACATCAAAGGATGTACATTGTCATTCTGAAACATCATAGTGAAGAAATACTGGACCAAAGCATGACCAAAAGCCAGCTGGGCAAACTCCAAACTCTGCATCTCCATGTCTGATGTCAAAGCACTCTGTGGATCTCCAACTCATTTCAGCTTAGATGACTGTGAAAACTTTATTCTCTTGGGTTCCACTCCCTGTTAGCAGCTTTCCTCAACAAGTATCCCATGGCTCTGACATCTCTAATATCTTGGGGTATCCAGGGCAACTTCAACTTTATGCCTTCTTGTTCCAATTTCTGGGATTCACATATGATCTCCTGGGCTCTTCCAAAGGGCTTGGGTCACTTCTCCAGCTCTGCGCTCTGTAGCCCTCTAGGCTCTGGTTGATCCACTCCACTGCTGCTGCTGCTGTTCTTGGTGGTCATCTCATGGTACTGCATCTCTAATATTCTGAGATCTCCCACTTCAACTAGGCTTTCACCAATAGCCTCTCATAGGCTCCCTTCATAATGACAAGCCTCAGCTTCTTTGCATGACCCCCAGTACTGGGCCATCAACTGCAACTGAGGCTGCACCTTCCTTCACCAATGGCCTTCCATGGGCCCTCACAGTGCCAAACCTCAGCTGTTCTCCATGACCCCTTCATGCCTTCAAACCAGTACCACCTGGGTGACTCTTACACATTACCAAGTCCAGCTGTAGCACAAGGTACAACTTTGCCTATCTCTGGAACACAGCTTCTTTGCACTCTCAAAAAAAAAAACATTTCCCAGAAGAGTTCACCTCAGTGATGCTGGTCTCTTCTTAATCACCACTAATTTCTTAGCTCCAGTTAACCAGCATCAATTATCCCAGCAGTCCCTTCTATTCTTGACTGTAAAGCCAGAGCTATGTGACCAAAGCTGCTGAGTTCTGCTGCTTGCTGGGGCTGGAACATGGCCTGCTCCCTGTTCTATTCCATTATCACCAGCTTTCTGGTTTCCAACTCCTCCACTGCCTAAGCCTGGCTGTCCTGGAACTTGCTCTGTAGATTGACCTTAAGCTCAAGAGACCTGCATGACTCTGTCTCCTGAATATAGGAATTAAAGACATGTACCACCACCCCTAAATTTAGGCTTTTCTTTACCTGGAACTTGCTCTGTACCAGGCTGGCCTTGAACTCAAAGGTCTGCTTGCCACTATCTCCTGAAATTAAAGGCATGTACGGCCATGCCTGAACCTAAGCTCTTTATGGTGACTATACCTCAAGATCCAGATCAAAACTTGTGTCACCCATGTCAATTTGGCACACAATCATATCTCTTTGTGTCCAAATGAAAGTAACTCTCAGGTCATAGTAATTAAGTATCTGTTGTTCAACTGCAACCATGTGACCAATAAGCTCTGTGGGATCTTGCCCCAAAGTCACCACTCACTTAATCTGTGGATCTCCTTGAACACAGGATTTAGCTCCACTGTACTTTCTGGTGACCCTTTAATACTTGAACCATACATTTTGTATTTTTTCTTTCTAAGCTTGCTATGCTTGATCAAAATGTCCTTCATGAGAGTGAAAAGAAACCAGAGGGAAAAGACTGTGCTGGGCTTTTCTGAGACTTATTTGTCAATGCAATTAGTTGAAATCTCTTTACCTTAGCCTCAGGTAGACTCTTCAGATGAGGGCAAAAAGCAGCCACATTTTTCATCAAAACATCACAAAAATTATCTTCAGAGTTCAAATCAACCTCAGCACCAATGTCTTCCATATTTCTACTCGGGTAGCCCATTAAGTCCTACTTAAAACATTCCATAGATTTCCAAATCCAAAATCTCAAAATCTACATTCAAACAAACAAACAAACAAAAATGGTCAGGCCTATCACAGTAATACCCCAGCCCCTGGTACCTGTCTTAAGTTTTGACTTAAGGTTTTACTGCTGTGAAGAGACACCATGACCCAGGAAACTCCTATAAAGGCAGACATTTAATTGTAACTGGCTTACAGTTTTAGAAGTTTAATCCATTATTATTACAGCAGGAAGCATGGCAACATCTAGGCAGACATGGTGCTAGAGAAGGAACTAAGAGTTCTGCATCCTGATTTGACTGCAGCCAGGAGAGACTGACTCTTCCACACTGAGGAGAAAAGCCCACCACCACAAAGCTATACTTCCTCCAACAAAGTCATACCTCCTAATAGTGCCACTTCCCATGGGCCAAGCGTATTCAAACCACCACAGCTAGAATGGTCAGCTTTGCCACACGAGGTCCTGCATAGCCTTGATACTCTACAAAAGTCCCCACTGGCAAGTAAAACCTCATTAGATGTAGCTATGAATTTTGACCTTCTAAGTCTTATACTTATGAATCATATAAGCCTTTATTCCTGTCTGGCACTCAGTGGCAGTGGCAGGAAACAGGAAGGCATACCAAGAATTAGAGGTTAATAATAAACTGAGCACAAACTACCAAAGTCCTAGGAACACCATGGCATGGATGCATCTTAATTACAGACAAAGCACAATCACTCATGTACAGAGGCTTCATGACTAAAGTGTTTGTGAGTAAAGTGTTACTATAAGGAAAACAAAATCCAGGGGCTTAGTCCAGTCAGTAAAGTGCTATGGAAGCACAAACACCTGAACTTGATTCCCAGACCCACAGAAGAAGGTCAAGAACTTCACACACTTGCAACCAGAGCCCAGGGGAAGCAGAAACAGGTGGATCCCTAGCACTCAGTGAGTTCTAGGTCCCAGCAAGAAACTGTCTCCAGAAGCAAGGTAGTGGATCAGTCTGTGAAGGTTGTTGCCAAGGCTAATGATTCAAGACCCAAAACCTACAGGATGGAAAGTTGGAAATGAGTCTTGGAAGTTGTCATCTGACCTCCTCATATACACTATAGCATATGCTTACATGCACATGTGCAAATGAACAAACATAATTTGAAAATAAAAAAAGCATACAAAGCAATGCAGTAAAACTAATTTTGAAAGCTATAATGTACAGGAGTAAGACTACAAGGTAGAAATTTTAACAGTGTTCATTTTTGAATTAGATGAAACTTATCCTGTTGCTGGGTCTACTTCTTCTATTTCTTCTTTTGATGTTTTTGTTTTGTTTATTGAGACAGGGTCTTGTTACATAGCTCAGGCTAGCTCAGAACCAATAATTCTCTTTTATCAGTCTTCTGCACTTCTTTCCCATAATACATTTATTTACATAATTTTTATTGGATATTTTATTTATTTACATTTCAGATGTCATCCTGTTTCCCCATTCCCCCCCCCCAGAACCCCCTGTCCCATCCCCCCTCCTTTTTGCTTTTATACCATTTTAATTACATGCACGTATTAAGGTCAGTTCTAGGTTAAGGGTCTAGCAATACAATAGATGCAAATAGTCAAGGAATAAGCAAGACAATAAACACAAATAGTCAAAGAACAAGCAAGGCATTAAAAACAACTCTGTGAACACTCCCGTGATCACTGTTTCTAAGGGCTTATCAGGATGACCAAAGTATCTGAGCCAACTTCCCTGCCCTAGCGCAAAGTCATTTTCATATTTATGTAATTTTTAAAGTCTACACAGGATCTTCCTCCTCATAGCTATTAGTCAAGTTAGTTTGAACACTTATTTTTGTTTGTTTGTTTGTTTGGTTTTTGAGAAAGGGTTTTCTCTGTGTAGTCTTGGCTATTCTGGAACTTGATCCATAGATCAGGCTGGCCTTGAACTCAGAGATCTGCCTGCCTCTGACACCTGAGTGCTAGGATTAAAGGCATGTGCTGCTGCCACCCAGCCACTTTGAACGCTTGAAATGGTGACTTCTTCATGAGCTCCAAAGCAATCTGCAAGGATGGATTCAAAGCACCGACAGTTTGGTTTTTTGGCTTGGTTTGAGACAGACTCTCATGTAGAGTGGCTTCCACTTGCTTTGTACCAAGGATGACCTGCTGGGATGACAGGTATGTACACCACACCAATTTATGCAGTGCTGCAACCCAAACCTCAAGCACTCTTCCAGCTGGGCTACATCCCTTATCTGAGCTGTTTTCTAATTAAAACAGAAATAAGGATGTATAAGCAAAGGACTGTGTGAGATCAAAGTGCATGTGCACTCTAGTAAGTTCTTTCTCATGTGCACACCCTCTAGGAAGCAGCATGTGAGTTCTGTCTCAGCTTCCCTGAGAGAGAGAGGAAGAGAGGAGCCAGAGCCTTAAGCGTCTCTGGACCAAGCAGTTTTTAGAACATCTTTCAAACTTTTATTTCATTGTTTAGAAATATAAGATTTAAGCTTGAAATAGGTATTGTATTTTTGATACCTGTGCTACAATCTCTGACATTTCTTAGCCACAAGGTGGCAGGAATTTCCAGGGTAGATTCTGTCTTAGACAAAGCTGTATCAGAGGACTCCTCTCAAATCCAACCTGGGTCTAGAACTGATGGTGACCCATTACCTACAGCATAGTGGAGTGGAGGGCAGAAGGGCGACTTCCAGCAGCTATGAACATGCTGGAGGAACACAATGGCGGCTCACCTGAGCTCTCACCACGTTCTAGCCTTTAAATTGAGTGTTTTGGAAGAAATAGCTTGTTACAGTAGCTTTGTGAGCTAAGAATAACAGTGATTCCCACTTTAGAGACAAGGGTGGGCCGGGGATGGAGCTCAGATGGTAAAACATTTTGTTGTTTTGAGACAGGTTTCTCTGTGTAGCCCTGGATGTCCTAGAACTTGCTTTGTAGATCAGGCTGGTCTCAAACTCAGAGTCCTGCCTGCCTCTGCCTCCCGAGTGCTAGGACTTAAAGTGTGTACCACCACCAGATGGTGGAGAAGGAAAGATGATTTTAAAGGGAGAAAAAAAAAAAAAAAAAAAAAGAGGCAGAGACATAAGGACAGGACAGGCATCCAGCCATCTCCCAAAAAAACCCAGGTTTATCTTGTATGCTCCATCCAACAGGAACCTGGCTCTACCAACCTCGCATACAGATCACTGTAAACATAAGACACTCCCTCAGTGAACTCCTGGTTTACTCAAGAGTTAAGCCTATTGCTCACATGCTTCTATTATCATAGTTGTAAATGGCTGGACAACCATGGCCTAAGAGGTGCTATTTTCTTACTCTTCTTACATGGCAGCTGAAGAACACAACTTGTAAAACACTGACTTTACAAATCCTACAATAACATAATGCCCAAGGTCTCATAAAAGAGGCTGTAATATAAACAAACAAGGGGCTGGAGAGATGGCTCAGTGGTTAAGAGCACTGACTGCTCTTCCATAGGTCCTGAGTTCAATTCCCAGAAACCACATGGTGGCTCACAACCACCTGTAATGGGGTCTCATGCTCTCTTCTGGTGTGTCTGAAGACAGCAATGGTAAATACATAAAATAAAATTAAAAAAAAAAAAAAACTCCTTAAAAAAAAACCAAAGATACAGAAAAGGAAAACTAATTAGTTTAGCATGTTAAACGCTTCAGTCTCACTTATGAAAAGAAGTAAAATTACCACAGCCATTTTCTTCTGCTAGACTGGCAAGGTTTCAGAAAGCCCTGGGAGAATACAGAGAAGCAGTTACACAATTCAAACAAGCCTAAGCTCTGTGAAGATCGCACCGTTAAAAACACAAGTCTGGAGCTAGCAGGCTGTTCAGTGGGTAAAGGCATTTTCTGCACAAGCCTGATAACCTAAGTTCAACCCCAGAGCACACATAAAGGTGCTCACTGACCTTTCCACAGTCTACAACAAAGAACTGAGTCTATACAGTCATTCTCTGACACTACTTGATCACAGACACATGCTCCTCTCTCGTTCCCCCTTTCGTCTCCCCCACCCACCAACACACACCCCAAATCAATTTTTAAATAAATGTTCTAACTCTATTTTAATTTATCCTGTAGATATGCGCATATATATTAATATATACTTATACATGGCTATATAATAGATATATATCTATAAAATGACATATATAATATCTATAAATAATATATATATAATATCTATAAAACTGATTTTCTATACTGTTTATAACTGGAAAAAAGTGAAGTTTTAAGTACCAAATTTGGACTTAGCTAACTATGGCATTATATATCCCTACAATCACATTTAATGCATTCAGGGAAATACATTTACAGAGGCATATTTAAATACACAGAACAGTAGTTACTGTGAAAGAATCGAGCCAACTCCTCATCTCTGTCTTGTTTGTGGCTGCCTCACAGAGGCCAAGGTCACTGGCACCATTGTCGGAAGGAGGGAAGCACCACACATCTCTACAGCTTAGACATCCTGACTGGGAATATCATTAACGTTAAGTCCCATCTGAGTCACACAAATTTCCATCTTCCTCCCTGGCTTCTCTTTCCTTTTCTAGTACTCCCGTAACTGCTACCTTTAGGGAACAACCTAGCTGAACTCTGAATGTTTCAAAAAAGAAGGAAAGAAGGGAGGGAGGGAGGGAGGGAGGGAGGGAGGGAGGGAGGGAGGGAGGGAGAAAGGAAGAAAGGAAGAAAGAAAAGAAGGAGGAAGAAGGAAGAGGAATTAAATTAACACATTTTGGAATATGTTAATTTAATTTCTTGGCAGTGTTTAAGATGTATTATTTCATGTGACTGTGTGGGCTACACATGTGGTTGTTGGCCCCCTTTGGTCCCAGTTACATTTCTATTTTCACATCGTGTGTGCAAACATAATCTTATATTTAATATCTAGGAAACATAAGTAAAAGACAACATATTCATCTTTCTCAGACTAGCTTAATTCACTTGCATGATCTCTAATTGAATCCATTTTCCTATAAATCATATAACGGCATCATTTTACGCTTTTAAAAAAATTCACTGTGTGTGCCAGGTGTGGTGGCACACTCTGTTAATCCCAGCATTTAGGACCCAGAGGCAGGTGGATCTCTGTGAGTTCAAAGCCAGCCTGGTCTACAAAGCATGTTCCAGGACATCCAGGGCTACACAGAGGAAACCCTGTCTCAAAAAACAAAGAAAACAAAAACAAACAAAAAAAACCCCAAACAAAAAAATTCACTGCACATACACACACACCACTCCTCCTTTGTGCATCCTGTTTTTGGATACCTCAGCCTGCTCCAATCCTAGCTCTGCGCACAACGCTGGAATAAATATTACGTACAGTGAGACGCTCACCTGCAGTCCTCTGTGTAGATAACCCACGAGTAGTAGAGCTAGGCCAGACTCCACGTATTGATTACCATACTGGCTGAACCACCAGCAATAAGGCAGGCTTTCCTTCTGCTCACATCCACCCCAACATTTGTTACTTGGGTTTTTTGGTTTGTTTTTGTTTGTTTGTTTAATGGTTGATCTTCTGACTAGGAAAGATGGAATTCCAATACAGTGGTTTTATATCACATCACTAGTAAGGTTGAATTTTTTATTGGCTATCTGTATTTCATCTTTGGAGAGTGATCCACTTATTTTACTGGGTCATTGATTGACTGCATTGTTTGGTTTCTTGTTCAGTTTTGTTTGTTTGTTTGTTTCATTGTATTAGATATTATCTAATCTAGATATGTTTCTAGATATTAATCTTCTGTCAACTGAATAGCCAGCAAAGACTTTGAACTTTGGTAAACCGCTTCTCCTCTTGATTAACATTCCCTTTGTGTTGTAGCGTTTGCATCTCTCGAGGGTCCCGTTGTTAACTGCTCGCAGTTTTCCCTGTTCAGAAAGCCCTTGCCTATGTCCATCAGGTATGGCAACAGCTCCAGTGCTGTGCTTCATGTCCAGGGTTACTCTCTTATCCAAGGTCTTTATGCTTCCAGAGATTATGACACAGACTGCGTTAAAATTACAGATCTCTCAGTAGTATAGCCAATTTGCTTTATAATATCAATTACCCAGTACAAGAATGTATAAACTCATTCCATCTTCTATTGTCTTCAATTTCTTTTGAGTGTTTTTAATTTTTTGTTGTAGGCCTTTTTTGTTTTGTTTTGTTTTTCAGAAAAGCTAAGTACTTTTTATTATGCTTTATTTTGTTTTGTCTATCTGCCTGTCTTTCCTTTTTATTAATTTATTCATTCACTTTACATCCTAATCACAGCCCTGCTCCTTCCTCTCCCTACACCCCCCCCACTTCTCCTCAGAGAAGGTGAGCCCCTCCCTGACACCCCCCACCCAAGCTAAGCATATCTTTCTTTCCCACTGAGGCCAGAAAAGGCAGCTCAGCTAGGGGAAAGGAATCCAAAAGCACGCAACAGAGTCCGTGTCAGGGACAGCCCCTGCTCCAGTGGTTGGGGGCCCACATGAAGACTAAGCTGCACATATGTGTAGGGCCTAGCTCCAGTCTCTGCATGCTCTTTGTTTGGTGGTTCAGTCTCTATAAGCCCCCACAGGGCCCAAATTAATTGACTCTGTAGGTCTTCTTATAGTGTCCTTGACCCTTCCGGCTCGCTCAATCCTCTCTCCCACTCTTCCACAAGACTCCCTGAGCTCTGTCTAATGTTTGGCTATGGGTCTCTGCATCTGTTTCCATCAGCTGCTGGATGAAGCCTCTCAGGAGACAGTTAGGCTAGGCTCCTGTGTGCAAGCATGGCAGAGTATCGTTAATAGTGCCAGGGGTTGGCTCTCTCCCATGGGATAGGTCTCAAGTTGGGCCAGTCATTGGTTAACTTGCTCTGTTTAGTTTGGTTTTGCTTCCTTGGTTATGGGATTACTCCCCTGGTTTCTTCCTCAGGATGTCTGTCATTGGTATACAGAAAGGCTCCTGACTTTTTTTTATTTTTTTACTGCTTATATTTTTTTGTCCTGCTACTTTGCTCAAGGTGATTATTCAGCTTTAAGAGTTTCTGGTGGAGTCTCTACAATGTTACATGTAGGATAATAAGATCTACCAGAGAGGACAGTCAGACTTCCTTTTGGATTTGTAACCTTTTTTCCTCTCTAGTTCAAGTGCTCTAATAAAGACTTCAAGCTCTGTATTGAATAAGAGCAGAGAGCCCAGAGGCTCTTGTACTTGGTCTCCCATCTAGTATGACAGGTTGATATAATATTCTGTATTAGGTTGAGACATTCCTTCTAGTCCTAGTATATTCAGGGCTTTCTCATGAAGATATGTTGGATTTTTGTTAAAAGCCTTTCCTGCATGAATGGAAATGAATGGTTTCTGTCTTTGAGGCCATTTACGTATAAAATTATTGATTTGCACGTGTTGAAACATCAATACATATTTGGAAAGGAGCCAAGCTAATCACAGTGAAACATCTTTCTAGTGCATTACTTAATTATTTTCCAAATATTTTATTGAGAAATTTTGCATCTATATTCATTGGGAGAAATTGCCTATAATTTTCTCTTTTTGTTGTCTCTTTATCTAGTTTGGGTATGTGGTTAGTTCTAGCTTGAAAGAGTTTAGTAGTTTTCCTACATTTTCTAATTTATGGACTAGTTTGAGGAGCACTGGTCTTCCTCAAAATGGCAGAAGATGGCAGAATTCTACAGTGGATCTGTCTGAGCCTGAATGCTGTTAGCCAGGGAACTTTTATTAGTGTTTCAGTCTCATTGGCTGTTACAGATCTACTTAAAAATCTTTATATTGTCTTAATTTAATTTTGTTTGGTGATAAGCATATAGATGAATGTCCATTTCTGCTAGATTTTCCAACTCAGTGGAATACATGGGATTTTGTTTTTTAAGGTAATTTCTAATGATTTTTTTAATTTCAATGGTGTCTATCATAATGTCTCCTTTTTCAATTAAGTCTTTTTTAAAAATGACTTATTTATTTTTATGTTATGTGCATTGGTGTTTTTCCTGCATGTATGTGTAAAGGTATTGGATCTCCTAGAGCTGGAGTTACACAGTTGTGAGTTGCCATGTGAATGCTGGGAATTGAATCTGGGTCCTCTAGAAGACCAGCCAGTGCCCTTAACTGTTGAACCATCTCTTCAGCCCCTCAATTAAGTCTTAACTTGGGTTTTCTCTGCAGGGTCTGTCTCCTGCAGTCCTTCCTGACATCTGGTAGATAGATATCCTGGAACCTGAGTCTGTGGCCCTACAGACTGTGGCTCTGATAAGGCTCCCTCTGGCTGAACAATGCATAGTTCTGATTGAAGTTCATTCCCCCAAGAGACAATCTGCTGGCTAGACTATGCCAGCAACAGGGCTCCAATGGGCTGCTAACTGTCTCCTAAAACACGCAGCACCCAGAGCAAATACTTTCCAAGATCTGTATGGGACTCCTCCCCTTCACATGGAGGCTGTCCCTCAAGTTCTACCTGGACTCACACTGCTAAAGATCATTACCCATTCCTCCTTTAGGGCTTAGGAATGGCCAGGTAGTCCTTCTGACTCTCCCACAGAAAAGACCAGTCTGTTCCAGCCCTCTACCAGGAAGCAAGTGAGACTTCCAGTCACAGTCCTGGCTGCCTAGGACTCTGTACCACCCCTGCTTTCACGGTTTAGGCTGAGCTATCAAAGGCAGTTTCCGTGGGCCCCTTGTTTTCTCTCCCACTGTTGGCAAAATTATCATGGGTTGGTCCAAAAAGCTGTCAGTTGCAAGTTGCATTGGTTCAGTGTCTGCTCAGTTAGTGAACTGGGTAATCATGACAAACTTCAGGGAGGAAAACGACAAGATTTAACTGTTGATAGTTTAATGCAGTGCTAAAGCACCAAAGAATAAGGAGGCAAATTACGTAACCTGGGAAAATATTCAGGCCCTTTGTGGAACTAGGTTGTAGTTTAGCTTCATACAGCCCTCTGAAAATGGTATTAAAGATAAATTAACTATGGAACAAACCTTAAATCTATGCAAATTTTCAATAGTGATGCAGATTTTTAAAGGCATTAATTGTAGAGTCAAAACATATAAAATACAGTTTCCTTTTGGGACCCACCAGCCCATCTTCAATTTAGAGGACTACACAATTTAAGTGATTATAATAACTTAACCTAGTTATTACAGATAGACAAGAAGTCTCAGCTGCTTACTGTCTAGCTTGGTCCTTACTGGAATAGGTTACATTTACCACTGCTGTTTCCGAGTCCGTGTTCACTGGAGGGAAGAGAAAAACAAAGAATTGGTTAGTTTCTTTCTACTTTCTTCCTGGTATAAATTTAAAAGCAATTCAGAAGACAGGTACCTTGCTCACAGCTCTCCACCACTCCATACTGGACTAGTAAACTATCCAGCACCTAGCAGGAGGGGAGAGAAAATCGTTAAGTTTTGAGTTTCCCAAGATGTTAACAGGGCAGGAATACGCTCTCAAATCGGAAGTCATCGGAGGCAAAAAGTCAAAGAATTAACTGGGACTTTGAACTGCAGAACCGCGGTGAACACTCACTGCTTCTCCCGGCTGCCATGCCTACCTGTTCTCCATCCCAGCCTTCACCTCTTTCCTGTGGGCACCTGCAGCCCTCGGCAAACTTGGAAGCAGCCACAGGGCTTTGGAAGTACAGGGCAAGGGCATGCTATTTCTCATACACAGATCTCACTTCCTCCATGGATTCAAAGTCATAAGATGAGGCCTACGTTAGAGAGTTTATCTGTAAGATGGTCTTTTCCAAAGAACTTGCTTCTATAGCTCCACTGAATCTAGCAGGTCAAAGAAAGCACAAGGCACACAGCGAATTAAATCATGCTTGCAGCAGCTGTTAGCACGCAGATGCTTGCAAAGGCGATGGGAGCATTTCTAGATCTGAACAAGAGTGGAAAACATAAATATGAAGCTGCTTCCTCTTTCCTGAGCTGCACACTATTCTGACAGAGAGGCGATTAAGTAGTAATTATAGGTTCATTATAGTAAGAACTGGGCTCTGTCTCAGCATACAACCTCAGCTGCTCTTAGCTTCCCAGCCCCCTCACGAAATGTTAAACAAAATTAGTTTCTATGTATCTACAGCAAATTACTTATTAATTTAATTGCCAGAATATTAAAGGCAGAAGTCCCTGAAGATGTTCTCTGGCCGCAGGACACAGTAAACTGTTAAGAGGCAGGATACATTTTAAAGGTAATTTCCTACTTCATCAGGGTTCCTGCCTTCTTAAGCACTTTTCAAAGGATATTTCACTTTCTGTGGTATATTTTGTGCCTCTGCCTATTGGCTGTCTGGGAACGTGCTTTCTTCTTCGAGGAAGGTTGACTTCTTTGTGTGTGTGTGTGTGTGTGTGTGTGTGTGTGTGTGTGTACAAACAGTATTGATTTTTTTAATTGGGTATTTTCTTTATTTACATTTCAAATGTTAGCCCCCTGCCCCTCTCCAGACATCCCCTCTCTGATCCTCCCTTCCCCTGTTTCTATGAGGGTGCTCCCACTCCAGCCTCCCCGCCCTGGCATTCCCCTACACTGGGGCATCAAGCCTTCACAGGACCAAGGGTCTCTCCTCTTATTGATGCGAAGGCTGACTTCTAACTTGTTAACGGAATGCCTACTTCTTTTTTTCCTCTGAGACAGTCTCACATAACTCAGGCTGGCCTCTCACTCGCTCTGTAGCTGTCATGTGGATGCGCTGAAAGCCGAGGCAGCAGAAGGGTGGTTGTGGAGGAGAGCAGGCAGTCAGGGATAATTACCTATTTAATATGTTTACTTAATCATTCTTAGTTCTTTCTGAAAGCAATTTGCTCAGTAATTAAATATATTAGCTCTTCGTTTCACTCTGCCACCTCAACTTTACTACTCCAGAGACAAGGCGAAGTCCTGTGGCCCGTAGACAATGTGGCTGAAACCAACAGAACAAAATCAGCGGAGCCGACATTCTCCAAAAGCTCTACTGGCAAAGGGGCCAAGACTTCCATCTGCAGAGGGTGTATGATATGTAATTACACACGTGTGCATGCAGAATGTATATACACAGTGTGTACACATACAAATGCACATACGTGTACATGTTCAAGTAAACTTTGAAGTTTAGGAAATATATATATATCACATTTTTACTACATATTATTTTATTAGGTTTCACATATTCAAAACAAAACATCTTAGGCAGTAGTAGCACACATGAATTCCAGGATAGCCAGGGCTACACAGAGAAACCCTGACTTAAAAAAAACAAAACACAAAACCAAAAAAATTCTTATACACTTAAACATCTTAATCCCAAGAATAAGTAAATGCTATTGGTTTCTGACTATACTGTATAAAATTTGCTAACTACTACATTAATAATGGCAAGCTTCATGGTATGTATATAAATCATACTCAAACAAACATGATTTTAAAATAAAACCAAAATGGACAAAACTGTAATCCTTCAAAGAAAAGAAAAAAGAAGAAGGAAAGGCCCACCGTACGCATTGAACAGGAAGCTGTGCAACACGCCTGTGCTTTCCTCTCAGCTGTGCGACACGCCTGTGCTTTTCTCTTAGTCAGACTCCTTTTCATTCAGTATTGTTGAACGTTCCTTCCCCTCCCCCAAATCCCTTACCTATTTCTGTAGCATCTCACAAACCTCTCACAAACCAGAATCTATACTTAGGTGAATTCACTTCACTCAAGGTGGATTGGAAATATTTCTTCATGCAGAGTGAGGAGAGAAAGAATGTATGGAGGCAAGCTAAGCCTTGGAAGTAATGTCTTGCTAGACATTTTTCCTTTCAGGACTTAGGGCTTAAAATCACCCCAAATATAGGGCTTTTGTTTTATGTTGTTCACCCAAAAGCACAAATAGAAAAGAAAGTTACATGCGAAAGTTATTGCTTTCTTGAACATGGTGGTGAAGAATCAAGGTCGTGTTGGGCAGTGGTGGTGCATGCCTTTAATCTCAGCACACACAAGGCAGAGAGAGGCAAGAGGATCTTAAAAGTTTGAGTCCAGCCTGGTCTATATAACAAGTTCCATGACAGCCAGGACTATCACACAGAGGAAACCCTGTCTCAAAAAAACAAACAAAACAATCAAACAAAACAACAAAAAGGAATCAAGATCATTCACAACAGCCTAGAGTAGAAACTATCTCGCCATCTATCAGCTAATGAGTGACGAAGAAAACATGGTACTCTCTTCTAAAGAACCATCATTTGGCCATAAAAGGAAGCATTTATATACACTGCGGCACAGGCGATCCTTGAGAACAGTTCGCCAGACGCCGGAAGCCAGGCACACTGTCTCATTCCACCCTGTGAACCGCTAGAATACCAAATCCCAGAGGCACAAGGCAGACAACTGGTTGCTAAAAGATAGGACAGAGGGAAAGTGGCCAGCACACCTGGAGGTTCATTCTGTGGTCATAAAACTTTCTTAAGTCACAATGGTGGTTGGAAATAAACAGTGACACAGTAAAAAACATTGCACTGTACATGACAAAAGGGGGGCTGCCGAGCACCTAAACTCCATCGCAATAAAGGTGTTGAGTATTACTGAAGATCAAGAAATGACACAAGATTTGATATGTTTGATACTGTACATTGATGAATACCAGTTTCCTTGAGATCAAAAGGATCTTCCAATCATGGAAAAAGCTCCTTAAAAGCATAGGAAGGTAAAGAATTCAATAGCTTCTGGAAGTTGGCTGTCTTTCAGTCATTTCTGCTCCTGTAACTAACCCCTCACTCATATTCCTGTATGTAACCCCCACAAAATTCACTGGTTCACCAAGTCAGACATCGGTGGTATCTGTAGTTTGGTCTTATCTGGATTCCCTTATCTGAGGTAAGTAAGCAGTGTGTGTATTGTGTCTCCTCAAGGAAAGTTTTGTCATACAACATGCCTATACACATGAAATGATCACAACCACACAAAAGCAGTTCCCAAATGTGTCTCTTCAGCCTAGTAGTGCCATTTACTCTTCTCTGTCCATGATCATCTCAATAAATAGCTGAAAATATGACGCAGCTCTGGCTCCAGTGTAGTCTGTCTTCCTCTGCTGGCCCAGCACAGCTCTGCCTCCACAGAACTGTGCTGCAGCGGACCCACCAGGCCCAGGAAGTATACCACACTCAGTCAAAACCTTCTCCTGTAGTTCATACAATCTCTTCATGCTGTCTGAACCACGAGGTCGTATGCTTGCCTCTAGTCCAATTCTGTCTTCCTGCCAGAAGAAGAAACTCAAGGGACTTCAAGTCACTGGTGTGCACTGTCCATACTTCAGCATGGTGTGTGTGTGTGACCCCAACACCTATGCTGCCGCCATATTTTCAAGATTGAGTGGTAAAGTATCTGTCTCTGATTTTTCTCTATGTCTGTCTCTCATCCCCAATATCTGATCCTGGAAATGAAAAGATATCATTTTATCACGTCTTTCCTTATCTTTCCTTACCCACCATACGAGCAGTTATTACACTTGGTGATGTTGTTACCAGGAGAGCATGGCAGTGACTTCCTCTTCGCCATCACACTAGCTGTTAAAGTTGAGCATGTGCCTCACTCCTTGCTTGCTTTCCATGCTACAGCTCTCTTTACTTTCACATGGCAAAGGGACCAATGGGGAACACTGGCATGACAGTCTCTGTCATGTCTGAGTAGCTTGATGTTCTTGGGGGAATCCTAACAGTGGGAGCAGTGTCTGTCCATGACTTGTCTACTTCTGGGACCCTTTTCCCACTATTGGGTTCCCTTGTCCAGCTTTGATGTGATGGTATGTGCCTGGTATCATTGTAACTTGTTATGCCATGTTTGGCTGATGTCCCTGGGAGGCTGGCTGTTTTCTGAGGGGCGGGAGGAGAGACGTCGGAAGAGGGGAGAGAAGATACAGACATTGGTCTGTATGTAATATATGAAAAAAAAAAAAAATAATAATAATAATAATAATAATAATGGCTTTTGTCCTGAGTGCAAATAAAGCAAATCTTCAGTTCCATTAAAAGTTCATGGTAACTAAGTTAACTTGTTACACTTGTTACAGATTCATGAAAAAGAAGCACAAGTACTCTTAGCACCCACACCGCAGGACAGGACAGGACAGGACAGGACAGGACAGGACAGGACAGGACAGGACAGGACAGTGGTGACAGCCTGGCCCCTTCCAGGCCTCAGCCCCTAAACCCAAAGATGAGAGACTGGAGAATTCTACAGTTAGCCAGTATGGTGGCGCAAACCTCTAATTCTTGAATCTAACAAGCTTTGACATTAGGACTGTGATTCAGGAACTAACTGGAATACATAGTAAGACCTCAAAAATAAAACCATAAAAATCAAACAATTCAGAACCCACTAACTTAATTCTTAACAAACAGCAAAGCAAAACCACTGCCCCAGGAAAAGGGGATGGTAGGAAGCAGAGGCAAAGCCTAACCGTGGGGTGGGTGTCTCAGTGGCAAGGCACTTGCCCAGCATGTGTGAGGCCCTTACTTCATCCCTGGATTGGCCAAGGAAAAAGAAAGAAATCCAGTTACAGTCCTTAACTGGGTAAAATCACGGCTCTGTATAGCCAGTGAGACTCTGTTGGAGAAAACTAATTTTTCATTTGCAAGCGGTTATTGGCTGTAGATAGCTTCTAGGTTAGGGACTGGGGCTTGTGTCCACTTCCACTCTCAGCACTGGGACCCCACTAGGTCCAGACTCATGCAGACTCTGTGAGGCAGGTTCTCTCACTGGCCTGGACTGGCAGATGTCCAGACTCATGCAGACTCTGTGAGGCAGGTTCTCTCACTGGCCTGGACTGGCAGGCCAGCAAACCCCATTGACCTTCCTGTCTCTGTCTTTCCAGTGCTGGCGATACACACAAATGCCACCATGTGAGCATCGTACACAGGACAGGGCAAGCTCAGGCCCACACTTGGAGGCAAGCACCAAACTGCCTTCTCCAGACCTGCTCTAAGACTGTAACCAAATAACAGCAAACACAGAAAGATGATGAGGTGACCTCCAAAGTCAGTGCTGTTAAGAACGTTGCCCATAGACGAGCACCTTGTGATCATACACACAGGAATACTACATGGAGAAAAAAGAACGCTCAGCCCCTTCATGCTAGGACTGAACTCAGCATAAGGAGGTCTCAGTGTTGCATCTAACAAGTTTAGTTAAAAGACCACAAGATACACAACTGGGTACAATTTAAAATGCACCAGTAGCCAGGAAAACCACAGCAGCTCCATTTATAAAAAGGCAAGAAAAACTAACAGGCCCAAATGATCTCAGCTAATATATATTAGAGCCAATGAACAGAAGGGCCAGAAAGGCTGGGCAGTGGTGGCATGAACCTTTATCCCAGCACTTGGGAGGCAGAGGCAGGTGGATTTCTGAGTTCAAGGCCAGCCTGGTCTACAGAATGAGACCCAGGACAGCCAGGAGCCAGGGCTACACAGAGAAACCCTGTCTCGAAAAACAACAACAACAACAAAAACAAAAACAAAAAACAAAAAAACAAAAACAAACAAACAAACAAACAAACAAACAAAAAAAACACAGAAGGGCCAGAAAGAAGCTACAGAAACACTTCAAGCTAGGTGTAGTGGCTCGTGACAGTTAATTTAGGAGGCAGAAGTAGGAGGATTGCTGTGAGTTCAATGGTTAGCCTGAGCTTCAGAATGAGACTGTTCCAAACATTCACAGGGACACACGCACAGCAATTTAACAATTAAAAACAAAACAAAGCCAGTTACATAGTTATGTGGTGATGCACTTCTGGGATTCCAGCCTTCAAAAGGCTGAGGCAGGAGAATAGAGGGTTGGAAGCTAACCTGGACAAAATGTCGAGAAGCTACTCCTTATTGTCGACACACTAACTTCATTTCTGTTTAGTCAGCATTAAAGAATTCATCCAGAATGTAACTGAAAATCTATGCACAGACATGTTCATTGACAGGCCAACTGCTGCAATGAGACTAAAAACCACTTGCATAGACAGCAATTCGGAATAATTACAAACCACACAGAAAGCACGATAATTAACAATCATCATAAACACTTAAAAAGGCCACGTGTATTTTTAAAGTGTTTAGAACTTCGTGCTTCGGCTGGGCCTGCTGGCACCAATGTGGCCAGGCCAGAACTTGAGAGATTCTACTCACAAACTAAAATGAGCAACTGTGAGGCCCTTAGTCCAGTCCCAAGTAACGAACCCCAAACTTCACAGGATGCTTTGAGAAAATGAAGATGGCCATAGGAAGGCATGTTTGCAGACAATGTATGTGCTGAGGGATGTGTATATAGGGTGTTTAAAGAACTTGGACACCCCAAACTTTCCTGTATCATCCAAACACTGCTGGCAGGAATATAAAAATGATACAACCAGTTAAAAAATCAGTCTGATAGTTCCGGGAAAAGCTATCTCATGCCTCACCAATCCCATCTTTAGGTACGCACCCTTTAAAAGGCTGAAAATCTCTACTCACCGCAAGTAGGCACACAATGTTCCCAGGAGCACACACACTAGCTGTGCAGCTGTACGGCCAGTGGAAAGACCGCGTATGGTACACTCACACAGCAGCAGCCTTTCTAGTCATGAGGAATAGTGAAGTTCATGTTAAAACACAGCACCTTGAAAAGACTATGCTGAAAGATGCCAACACGAGCATGCCGGTGGAGCAACCGTTACGGCCAGGACTCCAGAGACTGCAAACACTAAGCTACCCTGTTTACATAGCGGGACCATGTTTAAAACAGCAAACCAAACAACAAGCATAGGCATGCAAGGCCACACACAGAATAACTCCATTTACATTAAATATCAGAACAGGCAATCTATAAAGACAAAAAGTATGCCAGTGTCTCTATGATCTAGGAAGCAATGAGACAATGATAAGAACCACAGTGATTTAGAGGACAGTGAAATACGCTGATATTAACGGTGACGTTCCAACCCCGTGGATAGTCTTTCATAGCCACTGTACTGTGTACTCTACGGGGTAAAATTTATACTCTATGAATTATGGCTCAATTTTAAAAACCTAACAAGGCATAAAATACAACATGCTTGGCCATGCTAAGAAACTGAGTCCTTTAACAGTATTATTCTAGAAAAAAATAAAATGAAAACATAAATTATATTGGTTATACTGACTTTCAGAAATTGTTTAAGAAACAAGGAATGTCAAGAAAAGAAGTGTGGGGCCTGGAGAGATGGCTCAGTGGTTAAGAGAGCTGACTGCTCTTGCAGAGGTCCTGAGTTCAACTCCCAGCAATAACACTCACAACCATCTGTAATGGGATCCAATGCCCTCTTCTGGTATGTCTGAAGACAGCTACAGCATACTCACGTAAGTAAGTCTTTAAACAAAAAAAGAGAATAGGTGTGTCTTCTTTCTTAGTTTTAAGATTCTCCTTGAAGCAGTGAAGCAGGCTAGCACAAAGGATAAATTAGCAATCTAGGCCTCTGTCCGGCCTGGACTATCCACACCCCTCTCCTAAGGCCCTACCTACACCAGCTGCACATAACACTCTGGAAAGTGAAGTTAGTTTTCCATACACACCATCAAAACACATACTGTGCCCCTTTTTTGTGTAAAGTTTTTATCCAAATATATTTCTTAAGATTTCTAGTACAGAAAGTAGGGTACTGAATGCAGTAAGCAAACTGCTTGTCTACTGAAACATTGAGTGGCCCACGGTCACTCCTGATAGTGTGTTTCTTTTTCATTTGTACTATTGCTTCACTTTTGAATAGGAGCTTTTAGTTTAATCCCTTAAATAAGGAGCAGAAACCTGAAAGTACATAGATCAGAATCCTGAGAACACAGGCAAAAGCACAATAAACCAGGTAGAGCAGCATGCAGAAGGGGCTTGGAAATCGGTAGAAAAGTGATAGCTGCTTACCACAGCAGCCATTGGAGTACTGAGCATACTACTGAGACAAGGCCTGGTGTGTCACCAGGTCCATTAGCAATCTAGGACTCTGTTTGGCTTGGACTATCCACACCCCTTCACAGCATTTGTCTTCCATGATAAGCCCACCCACATTTCCTAAAAAGTCAAGCTCCTTTTAAAATTGTGGACATGAGTTCTGGGAGTCACTCACACCTGGGTCCACTGGAAGAGCAGCTGGTGCTCCTAACTGCAGAATTGCCTCTCCAGCCTCTTGTTTCCTTTTTCTGCTAGGTTTTTGGGTTTTTTTATTTTTGTTTTGTTTTGTTTTTAGAGCCTCACATTTATGGCTCAGATTAGCCAAGGACTGATGATTCTCCTGCCTCCCAAGGGTTGGGATTAGCCCAATGCCACTATGCCTGGCTTTACCATAATACTTACAACTTGAAATTTACCTAGTGTAGTTAATGAACATGTGTATGTGTGTATGGAAACACACACACACACACACACACACACACACACACACACACACACACACCACTCACTCTGCTCAAACAAAACAAAACAAGACAAAAGTAACAAAAGCCTTTTGTTAATACAGCTCCATAGATAATTAGGTCAAAATACTTATGAGGACTCTGGGACTACATTTTAACTTCCAAGGTCTGTTCCCCAGAAAATAAGAAACTCATTCTGCCACAAACTAGAAATTTCTGAGATTCTAGGTCTGAAATCAGGGCACAAGGGGGCCTGGCTGCTAGCTGGTGTTGCTAGCAATCTTAGGCATTCATCTGATTCTGCTTTAAAACTTTTAGAGTCTTTCTGGCTTGTTGGAAGGGGAAGAAAAATCCACCAACTTTAATGAGGTTCAAGGCTACTATCAAGCATTACAGCCTTGCCTCTCATCTACTCCTCACTGAAGCCCCACTAACTACTCTTCACCTAGAACACATTGTAGGGCTCCTTGACTCTGGAATGCAGTCCATTACCTCATTTTGGCTAACCACTGTACTGTGTTCAGGACTGATATCAGGACTGATGGCATGAGCACCTGCAGGCATGACTGGTACCCTATGAAGAGAGGAGCATATGGACAAAGGCATAGCACGACTGCAGAGACAGCCTGTAGTGGGTGGAGCAATAGCTAAGAAATACTAAGGTTTCTGGCAGCTCCAGGCTCACATGTGCCATCATTTGGGGTTGCTATCTCAAGAAGTCCAAGATTGCCACCAGAACCCCCTCAATCTGCACAGTATCTACCTTGAACCTAGCCCAGGGGCACAATCCAACAGACCATTCACTGGTCCATGTATGGGTAAGAGTCCCTGTTTCCATGCTATGTCTAAAATAAGCTGCTCAGATATTCATACTTGAAGGCTCTAAAGGCAGGAGAGACTCTCCATTCACCTCTACATATGTAATTAGTCAAACACATTTTATCCCATTTAGTCATCCAATTATCTGCCAGTGTAGATACTAACCATGTCCTCAAGATCTATGATAAACTTCAAAGAGGAAAGGTCTCTTGCCCAGTCAGACAACAGAGACACCCTAGGTTCCATCCTCAGCACCACATGGTGACTCACAACTGTGTGTAAAGACTCAGCCACAAGACAGCACACATCTCATGTTCAGTCTATAAAATGTCTACAGTACAGAAACCTATAGAGTTAGAAAGTGAACTTCCTGCTTTGTGAGGTGGGATCTAGAAATCAAACACGGGTCCACAGGTTCACACGGGAAGCACTTTCCCGCCAAAGTTCTCCCCAGTCCCTTTCAGATCTTTTGAATGAAACGTTTTCATTTGCACTCGTGATGCATGACTCTAAGGAAGGCATCTGCTGCCCTTCAGCCACTGTTATAAAGCTCCTATGTGGGTTTTACTGGGAGTTCATGTCTGAAGAAGTTAACACTGTCCTGAGAGCCTTTCCAAAAGCCTTCTGCTTTGTATGAGGTGGTGGTGGTGGTCGTTGTCGTCATCATCATCATCGAGACAGGAACTATATAGTGTAGGGCCCTGACCTCATTATGTATCCCAGGCTACCTACTCTTCCTACTTTGAGATGTCAGTATTTATCCATTCCCCCAGCGCCACTTCTGCTGGGGGTGTCACTACACATGTGTACAGATTCCTGGTTTCCTTTGTGACTGGTGTCTCTTTGTTCCCCTAGAACATGTACTATTGTGCCATCTCTCGTCAGTCAGCGCATATAAAAAAACCTTCCCTAGTTGGTCAGAGGCCCACATCTTTTTCATAGACATAAAAAAGAGGCAGAATTATTAGTTCTATCTATTACTAGTTCAATCTACAATCCATCAAACACTACACCTACATTATTGATAAGAGAGAAAAAGATTTTTCTCAGCCTCCCAAATGCTGGGATTAAAACATGTTCCCTTGAACATGAGACTTCCATTGATCACAACTAGCTGTTAGGCACTAGGAATGTTTGACGAAGCAGGATATGCTTGAGCCCCATCTACAGCGAGTTTCAGACAGGGTGGAAGGCAGGGACCAACACCAGAGGTCCTCTGACCCACACAGGAGTGCCATGACATGGCATGGCCTGCACATACTGGAAAACAAACACACAGCATGAACGCACACACGAGTTACAGCTGTAAGACTCTAAGGGTGGAGCCATGGATCTAACTCACATGCCAAGGTCTTTTAGATGAAAATGTTTTTAATTTGTAAAAAACCAAAACCACAGATGCAAAATAACTATTCCTCAAAAAATGAAGCAACTTAGAACCACTAACAATTGTTTAATATGCATGGCCTGGGGCCAAAGACAGGGAAACTTAAAGTTAAAAATTAATAAGAAGTCAGTGATAATACTTTAAAAATATACAGTAAGGTAGAGGTGACCCTTAAGCTCAGCAGCACTCACTCACAGGCTGAACCTGCTTGGCAAGGGCCTCAGACTCTGCGAGGCGCTGCAAAGCTCTGTCTCTAGTAGCAAGGGGGCGGCCTGAGCAAAGGTTCTCTTTCTAAACAAACACTGCTTAAACACCAAGTCAGATAAAATTCCTATGATAGAGAAACAAAGCTATAACTGATGAAAGATCTGCCATGTTTCGTCAGGAAGAAGCCAATACAATGAAGTCACATCGTTAACAGGGGGAAATAATGAAGATGATCACAGATCAGAGCCATCCTCGCAGCTGACGTTCAACCTCACTGAACTCCTGAAGTTCTCAGAGTGTGTCTGGAGTCACTGGACAAGAGATCTGCTCAGAAGAGCAATGCAGGCTGTATGCTAGAAAGGGCTTAACAGGAATCCACCTGAAGGAGGCTGCATGTGGGGGCAGCCTTTTCAGTAACCCAGCCATAAGGAGTGTCACTCAGAGACGCTTCCAACTCTTTGGGACTCACTTCTCACTTGGAGTCAGAAGTTTCCCTTCAAAAAAGAAACTGAGCTGCCTTCAAAGATCAAGTTTCGTATCAACATAAACTACCGTTACAAAGTCTAACAGGGGCTGGCTCGGTGGCTCGTGGGTAAAAGCACTTGCCACACAAGCCTCATGACCAGAGTTCAATCCCTTAAAGTAAAAGAAGAAAATGGACTGAGAAAGGTTGCCTTCTGACCTTTAAACACAAAGAAGAAAAAGACTAACCAAAACTTAACTGCATAAAACACTAAAAGCAGAGATGAGAAAAGGTACAGGATAGCATGTCCCATGACAGTAAAAGGTTCACATAGTTTACACTATGAATCAAGTCTGTCCCACCAAAACCCAAACAAAAGTTACCTAAAAAGAATTTCTATACCAATAAAACGAGACAACAAATTTACATCCTATTTTCTTATACTTACCTTCTCTACCATCTCTGCACACAAAATCTAGGGTGTGTGTGTGTGTGTGTGTGTGTGTGTGTGTGTGTCTGTGTGTGTCTGTGTCTGTGTCTGTGTGTGTGCATGCATGCACACCAGGATGGGGGAACTGTCCATGCAGGTTAGGACCTGATTTCAATTCCTAGCCCTCATGAAGTAAGCTGGGCATGTACTCTCAGCACTGGGGAGACAAGAACAGGAGGATCCCTAGGGCTCCATGGCCACAGCCTGTCCTAACTAGCAAACCTCAAACCAGTGAGAGACCCTGTATCAAAAACCACAGAAGACAGCTCCTGAGGTAGGGCACCCACATACCTCTGAACTCGACTTACACACCCACACTCACAAACACATACAAACATGAACACACAAACATGTGTACATATACACACATATAAAGCAATAAATAAAAATAGCTTAGGATACGGTTGAAAAAGTTTCTGACCAAGGTGTGTTCTGTGAGCACCTACTGACCTGCACCTGGCATCCTTCCAGGTCTTTGGAAACAACATGGGGGAACTACAACCCTTGTCCCCAAAGCCTAGAGTCTTTGAAGGAGAGACAAAGGTCAGAAGGCAATACAAATATAAAAAGCAGCAACTGCTACCACAGTGCTTTGGGGGAGAAATACTGGAGACACCTGACCCAGGCACAGCAAGAAGAAAAGTGAAGGCTTTGTGGAAGAAGTGACAGCTAACGTGGGAACAAGACAGTCAATGGGAGTTGAGAGAAGGTGGAGAGGAGCAGAGGGGTCCCTGGCAGACTGTGTTAAGAGCTCTGAAACAAGAGTGAGGTGGGGTTAAGAAAAAAGTTCCTCTTCACAGCAGGACACAGGGACACTGGCCCAAAGCAAGCAGCCTTGTAGGAGTTCATTAAGTCAGAATGCACACACCTGAGCCTGTGTCATGTGCTTGTTCTCGCTATGGCCTTGCAGCAGCTGCCCAAGAATTGATTTCTGTTGCTTTAAGCCATAGCATTTGAGAATCTGCTCCTGACTCCACAGGAGACACTATACCTAGTATTCAGCACATGACATAAGACATTCTAAACCTCCAGTTACCAAAACCTGCAATAACCTCAAGGTTTGGATGTGTTAGACTTCTTGTGCCGTCATCCTGTTCAATCATGATAGAAGGTTATGGTGACGGGACCTTTGCAAGGTGACTAGGTCACCAGGGCAAAGCTTCGGGGTAGGATAGGTACCGATTTAAAAAAACACCAAAAACAAACAAACAAACCAACCATAGGAGCCCTGAGAGCCCCTTTACCACTGCGCACGGACAGGAACCCAGAGCAGCAGGTCTGACTGGATTTGATCTGCTGGTACCTTCATCATAAGACGTTCCAGACTCTAGACTGAACAACAGTGTGTGTGCTGTTTATGTCCATTATAATTTATACAGCAGCTCCTAAGGACCCAGCCAAATTCCTGAACATGCCAGCACCTCAATCCACACAAAAGTCAGCAGACTAGCCTTGAGTCTAACCATAAACACCGAGAGCCAGTGTGAACCAAGTCACCTGGGAAAGCAAAGGTGTTCAAAAGGTTAACAAAGCCACCACGGCTGTAGGTGTGGGCAGATGGCTCTGCAGGCAAAGTCTGAACTCACAAGCATGAGAGCAGAAGTTCTGATCCCTAGAACTTATTTAAAGTACAGGGTAGGACCTGTGATCCCAGGGCACAAGAGGGAAGGCAAGGATCTCCAGGACAAGAGAGACCAGCAGTTCGCAACCTGTTGGTTGTGACCCCCATGGGATCACATATCAGATATCCTACATATCAGATATTTATATTACAATCAGAACAGTAACAAATCACAGTCATGAAGTAGCAATGAAATTATTTTATGGTCGGGTGTCACCACGATATGAGGAACTGTATTAAAGGGTCAAAGTTGAGAACCACCGAGCTACACGAACTGAAATGGTTCAGTGAGAGGCCCCAGTTCAATATATAAGGAAGACACCCAATGTCAGCCTTCAGCTTGGACACTCACTCTCTCTCTCTCTCTCTCTCTCTCTCTCTCTCTCTCCACGTATGTGTGCACACCCCAAACAACAAACCACCATCTCGGGCTGGAGAGATGGTTAAGCAGCACTGACTTCCAGAGGATCCAAGTTCAATTCCCAGCACCTGCATGGCAGTTCCGGGGATCCAATGCCCTCATCTGGCCTCCACAGGCACCACGCACAAATGTGCCACACACATATACATGTAGGCAAAACACTCATATAAAACAAAATAAATAGTCTTAATCAGGAGGCAACACAGGTCTCTAATCCCAGAATTAAGGAAGCAAAGGCAGGTGGATTTCTTGAATTTGCATCCAGCCTGGTCTACAGAGCCAGTTCAGGCCAGCCAAAGCTACATAATGAGACACCTATCTTACAAGGAGGAAGGGACAGTTTGCTGCTACTAGTGTCAAGTACTTGCCCCACATTCACAGAGCCCTGGGCTTGATCTCCAGCCCCACAAAACCACAGAACAAGAAAAAGTTTATTGTTCAACTGATAGTTACCAAGGTTAGGTGAATAAGATAAGTCACATTGAAAGTCCAGTCCACCTGATCCCTACCCTGGGGCTGACTTCCACATACCCCAGAAGAGCTCTGGAAGACCGCTGTAGCTCACCGTCAGCACAGGACATGGACAGCCCAGGACATGGACAGCCCAGGACTCTTCCTACCTTGCTACCAGAATGTATGAGCCAAGACTCACAGTATGAAAAACATACAGCAAGGAACATTCTATTATCATCCAGGCCTAAAAAGTCTTGCTTCCCTGTGTCCCGGCATGCAGGAACACGGACTTTAAATATACAGATCTAAGAAGAAATACAAGCCAATGATGTGTGCATATAAGGTACACTGCAAATCCAATAATGAATCAAAAGAGACCCCTGAAGACAAATGAAGTAAGTTCATGTGCATCAACAGATCTCTTCTCTCAAAAATGAATGGGTTGTTTATGGAAGCAACAGAGTAAGCTATGGTGTGGCCCACACCAGTCATCCCAAATACTCAGAAATCTGAGGCAGAATTACTTGAGCTTGGGAGCCTGGGGTCAGTCTGAACAGAGAGAGAAAACTCAAAGAAGACAGAACAGAAATCTTCCAGGAAGAACAACTGTTGCGAAGCAGTCATTTGCAAATGTGAGGACCCAAGTTCAAGTCCCAGCACCTACGGAAAAAGCTGGGCCTGGGCCCCTAGTACTGTGGGAGACTGAGACAGGAGGATCCTATTGGCTGCCAGCTTAGGTTTAGGTTCTAAAAGAAGCCCTCTCAAAAGAGCAAGAGTGACAGAACGTGACACCAATGTCCTTTTCTTGCATGCACAAACATACACACACAGAGACATACAGGCAGGCAGGCAGGCAGACAGACAGGCAGGCAGGCAGGCAGGCAGGCAGGCAGGCAGGCAGGCAGACAGACAGACAGACAGACACACACATACATACACACCCCTCAAACAGGGATTCTCCACTGACTTAATTTTCCTTTCCTAATAACTCACTCTCATTGTAGGTTTTAAAAGCTAGTGATTGCTTGGAAATCACTAATCTGAACAACTGTCACAACTGTCCTTCACCTCTGCTGGGTAAGAAGGATCTAGAGCCCAACTAGTTTTGTTAAATGATTTTTATTAATCATTTGTGTGAGAGACAGGAGCAGAGAATAAATGAATGAACAGATATAAATATATGTGGGTGCCTGCAGAAGCCAGAAGAGGCCATCAGACTCCCTGCAGCCCAACGTGTGCAGCAAGTGCTCTCAGCCATGGCAGAGCCTAACTTCTTAAACAGTGGGCGAAGACCCCTAGGGTCATATAACTGAGCATAGGGGTTGCTACAAAAATGTCAACAGGAAAGACTCCTACAGGTACAACAACCAAAATCCAAACTCGAATGTGGAACAAACCTGTTTCTGGTGCTACACTGCAGCCTTGGCTCTGAACACATACACACTGTGTGCACTGTGTGTGCCTTCACACCACCCAGTGTGGATGAACACTGCCTGTAACACCCAAGCTCAGATTTGAGACTACTCTGTGTTATGACTTCAAGTGTTTTACTGGACATGTAAAGTTTTCAGTTCTTACAGAAGCATATAGTTTAATTGTGGGAAAATTTTTTTTTTAATTTTTTCAGATTGTCATTCCTCTGCATGTATCAAATTCAGGTATCTTTAAATTCTACTATGTTAGAATATTTGATTTTAAAAACTACTGTTTGAGGGTTGGGCATTTAGCTCAGTGGTAAAAGTATTTAGCATGTTCAATCAGTAACCACCCAACCAAAATATATAATTTGGATCAGTAACTTGAATCTCTCTCTCTCTCTCTCTCTCTCTTTCTCTCTCTCTCTTTCTCTCTCTATCTCTCTTTCTCTCTCTTTCTTTCTTTCCTTCTTTCTAAGATCTTTAAGTAAATTTTTACTTGATATTAGGCCAGAATTTCCAACTATTTTTCAAATGGCCTTAGGCCACTTTTGTATACATGCTTGTGTGTGCACACATGTATGCAGATGTGTGTGTGTGTGTGTGTGTGTGTGTGTGTGTGTAAGCCAGAGGCAGCTGTCGTATATGACTTCCTCATTTATTTCTCATGTAGGCTTTCTACGTTATGAATTAGCTACTTTTCTATTACTGTGATAAGTCATCAAAGACAACTCACAGAAAAAACAATTTATTTACACTTACTGTTCTCTAAAGGGTTAGAATTCATAATGGCTGAGGGATAAGGACCCAATATCTTGAACAGCAAGCAGGAAGCAGAGAAAGCCAACTCCTATCCTCTCGGGGCCTTCACACAGGGACTCCCTTGCCACAAGTTGCCTGTCTCATGCACAACAACAACCCAATCTCTTTTACCTTTCATGCCTCTAACTCCAGTACCACATGAATGTCGCTGCCAACTCTGGCTGAGAGCTTGGGATGGACACTTGCCTGCTATGACCACATTAGTGTCAGCTTTTGCATACTGAAGCAAACTGGAAGCTTAGCTGGGCATGATCTTTCCCTGAAGGACCCCTCCCATTGCTCCAGTGAGGATCACACCTCTCCTGCTAATCTCCAACAGTGGCAGCCTCTCTTCCAGCACAAGCCTTGGCTGGAACATCAAGCTTGCCAGTGTTCTTTTCCTCTCCAAACTGTACATTCTGTATTTCTTTCTTTTGGCCTCATTTTCTCTTTTTCATTGTAGATCTGCATAAGTTACTAGTAACAACCAAGTCATAGATTCAATCTTATGCTGTCTTGAAATTTCCTGCCAAAGAAATTTGTCTATTACTTTTTAATTTAGCCCCACGACATGAGCTGAAAACAGTCAGATTGTTTGTCAAAATATCGCATGAGTGACTGTGAAGGCCCTTGCTTCCCTTTTTAATCAAACTGGGCTTCCACTGTCTGTGCTATTCTCAGTACTGTTGCCTGCCAGGGGCCTCCTACACAGGCTCATTAAGCTGTTTCCAGCATTCAGTGCATCTCTGATCCAAAGTTCTGAAATCTTACACATTCAAAAAAAAAGGTGGGAGAAGAGGACAACAATGTCTTTACAGCAACTGTCCACTCTCTGGTACCAACTTATATAACCAAGGCATCGTATATAAGGAAGGGTCTTTGTAGACCTATGTTTCCAGAGAGTTAAGGTCTAAAACTGTAGAGGTGGCAGCATGGCATCATTCCATAGACATGCCAGCTAAAGCTGAAAGCTGAGACCTGAGAATTACATCTCAAAATATAAGCAGAAGGCAGAGACAGCCAAGTCAACAATCTCTCAAAACCCACCTCCAGTGACAGGCTTCCTCCAATCAAGCCATGCCTCCCTCCTAAGCCTCCCAAATAGAATCACCACAGAACTCAAGAATTCAGATGCCCAAGACTGTAGGGAAATCTCATTCAAACCACTACATATAGGTACTTGGGGGGTTCAAGCCCCCTAAATCCATATAAGATAATTTAGATCCAAAGGCATGCGTTCATAATCCCAGTGTTAGAAAGATGGAAACTGGTAGAGATATCTGGAGCCACTGGCCAGCCAGGCTTAGTGGGTCTCAGACTCGTAAGAGGCCATATTTCGGGCTGGAGAGATGGCTCAGCAGTTAAGAGCACTGCTCTTCCAGAGGTCCTGAGTTCAATTCCCAGCAACCACATGGTGGCTCACAACCCTCTGTTATGGGGTTGTTTTCTTCTGGTGTGTCTGAAGAGAATGATAGTGTCCTCATATACACACAATAAATAAATTAAAAAAAAAAAAAAAGAGGGCATATTTCTAAAAAAGTAAGCAAGTAACTAAGTTTTGAATAGTTCCTTAAGAATGACACCAGGGATTACCCTCTGGTTCCACAGTCACGCACACACACAGTGCCCATGTAAGCAAAGAGTATCAGTGAAGTGAGCTCTAAGGTGGCAAAGCCATCCTTTTGTCAGCACCAACAACTGGGCCACTGGAGGTTCTACTGTATGACTGTTTCATTATTGGAGTTAGTGGAGTCTTTAGGTTCTAGTCGTATCCAAACACTCTTGTTTGCACTGTTTATTTTGCCTGTTTTGACACTGTGTGCACTTCCAATAAGACTTCAGTACTGTTGGTGGCATTGCACACACTCCCTACATCACAACCACTGCCTTCCCTCTTCAGAATGCTTTTATTCCACAAACCTTATCATACAAATTAGGAAGGAACTGTGGCTATAAAGAACACTAGGCAGATGAACACAGAGACCCTGATCTCAGTTGATCGTGGAAGGTAGGACATAACACATCCTCGGTTCAATCAACACTCAGTACCTCCGTCAATCAGACAGAAACCATAAACAAAGGAAGCCCGAGAAGCCATCAGTGTACACATACTGATGTCTAGTAGAGACAACAGAAAAGTAAAGCCCCATAAGGGAGACCTCGAATGATCGAAGTGTATTCTGCATGAGATAAAGCAGGCCCCTCAGCAAGGCAGAGAAGAAAAGGATAGAAATGCCCTTGGTACTGAGGCACACTTACCTTCAGGATGCTGGTGCTAAATTTAGAAACAGAATTAGACAGGCCATTCTCAATTGACCCACTGTCCTAAATCCTCACCTAGGGACTGTTCTCCTCCCATGTTAACTTTATTTTATTTTATTCATTAAATCAGAGGTGGAAACAATAAAAATGAGAGAACCAAGCAAAAGGGTTTACACATCCAAACAGCACATCTGACTCACATGGCTCTTGTGCGGAATCGATCGTGTGGACAACCCTAACTCACATCTTAAAAGACAGCTAAAGACCTACTGAGCCTTCATTTAACCAAAGTTATCTGTAAGAGACAAACTTAAGAGCCAATGGACAATGGTATTGCATTCTTGAGAAATGAAGAAAGTGCTGAGGGGCATAAAAACAACACTGGTTCCAAGAAGCCGCCACATTCATCTCAGGACATAAACACCAAAAAAAAGTGACTCCAGTCTAAAACCCAAAGAGTCTTAAACCCACAAGCTTATAGTTACACGCACACAAACGTATGCTGTCTTATAGTTATGAACAGAAACATATGCTGGCTCTGATAAAAGGCACTCAATAAATGGGGAGTCGTGAGCATTAGTCCTGTATTTTCTATACAAAGACAAGCTCCTCTTTATCCAACTGCAATCAGAGAATGAAGACATAAAAGATTCCGAAGGCTGCCACCTCAGAACCACAACTAATGAATGTTAGCAAAGACCAATGCCATTCACATCAGAGACAGACACCACACACCTCTAAATGAAAGAAGCATTCATGCATCATCAGAACTAACAAAAAAAAGCAAACATGTATCTAATTCAAGTCCTACAACAGTCACAGGGACATGTTAAGTGACCACAAATGGATATATTCAGCAAAGAAAGAATGTGGAACTCTGCAGTGTAAACCAGCTTCACAAATATACCAGAAAAGAAAACTCAGCCATAAAGGGAGGCTGTGGATTGACTGAGACGGTCAGCGTTTGAGGAAACAGTCTACGAGACATGGGTGCTTCGGATGCTTAGGCATGGGATTTAACAGGACCTTTTCAGGTTCTTACTTATATATTTTTACATGTATTTGCTTATGTGTGTGTATGCTCAGGCATGTGTACATGTGTGTCACATGGACACTCATATGCCATGAAGTATGCATGAAGACCAGAGGGCAACTTTAAATGTAGTTAGTTCTCTCCTTCCATGGTGTGGGAAGTAAGGGGTGAACTCAGGCCGTGAGGCTTGGCAGTGAGGGCCTTTTCCTGTGAAACCATACTGCTAGCCTTATCATAAGATAGGTCTTAAGTTTAAAAAGATTACTTTGGATTCAATGATACCTTCTCTCCATCAAAACTTTGTATGAATGCATCTGAATTCAACTTTCAGAATGTGACCTTGCCTGAGAGTCTTCAGGGAGGTGTTATAGTTACAGTGAGGCTTGTACTGACCCCAGAGTAACTGCCTCTATAACAAGGGGGTCTGGAGTCAGAACACATCCAGAACACTATGAGGAAGGAAGTTTTGTTGCCACAAGCTAAAAACTAGCACAGAGTGCTCCTTCCCTCACAAGCCCAGGAAATGACAAACCTTCAGGCACCATGGCCCCAGGGCTTCCAGATTCCAGAAGGATGAGGATGAGGCAGGAAGCCCTGGTGATCCAAGACAGAGACCATGTCTTTTGGATACAAACTGAAATAATACCTAACAATGTTGTGATATAAAGAATTTGCTTCAAAATAATCTAGAAAGGGGAAAGGGTGCATGTGTGTACACATAACAAAACCAGCCAACCACATGTTGGTAATATGAGTTTCACTGTATCAGTCTACTTTTATATTTGATATTTTCATAATAAATAAGTTATGAAATTGTAAAGTAGTAGCATCTCAAAGTAGCAGCAGCCACCGCCACAGAACAAGCAACCAGGCATCATAGGGCAATGGGAAAATGGCATCATAAATTCCTGCAGATAACGTACCAGCCACGAAGACTGGAATCCACCCCTACACAGAACACCAAAAGCTTAATCAGTTCTAATGATGCAGGAGACTGGCCATCCCAGAGCAGCCACTCAGAAACAATAGCCCACACAGCTCTCTAAATAAGGATTTCCCAGTAACAGCCCCAACTAACCTAAGATCATGTGACACTCAAAAAAAAAACGACAGGTCTCTCCCAGACCTAGGAGGGTGCTTTTTCTGTCAGGCTTCCTACCCAGCTTTCAAGGGAATGCTTTTTGTTGCTTTTAAGCTTTTGTTTTATGTGTGGGGGTATGGGTGTTTTTGCCTACATGTATGCCTCTGCTCCAGGTACATGCCTAGTGCCCACAGAGGTCACAAGAGAGGTTTTACTCTGCAGCACAAGCTGACCTGGAACTGTTAAATAGCCCAGGCTGACCTCAAACTCACAGAAGTTCTCCTGCCTCAGCCACCCAGGTACTGAGATGAGACTACAGGTATAAGCTACTATGGCCAGCTTCCCCACATAAACAACCAAGTGTGTAAACAACAACTAAGAGAAAGGCACTTGGTTTTCTGTCGATGACATGAAGAGACTCTAGGCCTCTCCAGCTCACAAGCCTAGCAAATAGTTAATCCTGAATCCTATGCCTCAGATGTCTCCTCTTAAGTGAAGACATGGGGCTGCTAAGACACAGTGGCCTATCTGGTACCTAAGCAGGCAGTTGGGTACTGAGCCAAGTGGTCACAGACAGGGCTCTGTAAGAAAGCCACTCACACAGGAACCTGCCTCATCTGGGCCTCCTTCACTTACAATTCTCCCCGAGTCCTGGAGAAGGAGATCTTTAAAGGTCAGTTGTGACGCTCAACATCAATGACTCCCGTGACCGCTTGCCCACTTGTGGTTGTGCTCCATCCCACTTTAACACACTGCTTCCGTCTGAGCCAAAGCCTGCCATTGGTAACTAGGCACAGTATCTTTTACTTCTCTCTCACTCAATTTCCATTCAGCATTAATTTCCTTTAAAAAACACTTATTCATTTTATTGTACGTACCTGAATATAGTATGTGTACCACCTTGTGCATGCAGGAGCCCATGGAGTCAAAAGAGGCGTCGGAGACTACAGAACTAGAGTGATGGCTGGTCACTGGAGGGGCTCAAGCACAGCAAACATGGCTCTGGCAGACCTTGCCCTCCCCACTTTCCTTCTTCCTTGCTAAAAACTGTTAAAAGTACAGCTAGCCCCCAAGGTCCATCCCTTATTTGGCTACTTCCTCCTCCTGAAGCTGACTACCAACCATCAAAAGCTTTTGGTTACCACATTAAAATCAATTAATTTCAAGGGTGGACTTTTTTGTGTGTTTGTTTTTAAGCTTTTATTTTATGTGTATGGGTTTGAGTGCTTTGCCTAAATGTGTGCCTGTGCTCCAGATACAAAACCAAAAAACAACAACAAAACCTGCCCAATCAAAATTAAACACTTCATCCTAGTGTACCGTGTGTGTGTGTGTGTGTGTGTGTATGTGTGTGTGTGTGTGTGTGTGTCTCTGTGTGTCTGTGTGTCTGTGTGTGTGAGTGTATGTGTGTGTCTGTGTGTGTGTGTATGTGTGTATCTATATGTGTGTGTGTGAGAGTGTATGTATGTATGTGTCTGTGTGTCTGTGTGTGTGTGTGTGCCTGTGTATGTGTGTGTATGTGTGTATCTATGTGTGTGTGACTGTGTGTGTGTGTGTGTCTCTGTGTCTCTGTGTGTCTGTGTGTGAGTGTATGTATGTGTCTGTGTGTGTGTGTATGTATGTGTCTGTGTGTGTATGTGTGTGTCTGTGTGTGTGTATGTGTGTATCTATGTGTGTGTGTGTGTGTGTGTGTGTGTGTGTGTGTATTCCTCCTTTACCTTTATAAATTGCCATTTGCCTAAGGCCACATTTGTCTCCTCTTTATCCAGAGGCAGTCTTTTGTCCCTTTGAGGCAAATGTCCCTTTTTTCTTTCTCTCCTCACTCTTCCTCTAGTCTTTGTCTGTCTGGAGCAAATAAATCTCCTTTGTGCAAAGAATTTGAAAAAGAGGTGTGTCTTATGCAGACTTCAAGGTCCTTTCAGTTGTGAGCCATTGTATGGGTGACTGGAACTAAACCTGGGTCCCTCTGCAAGCGCAGTATATGCTCTTAACTGCTGAGTAATGTCCATCCCCTTAAGAATTAATTTCTAAATCCATCATAGGCCAAGTAGTATCTGACCACAGTGCTAAAATACAATCACCATTTGGACAGAACAATGGAAGCTCCGGCCATCAAGAACCTAGCCTCCTGTTGTCCACTGGCTGAGTCTCTTCACTCACCACCCCACCTCCACTAGTCCCGAGTTCCCGAGTCTTCCAGATCTCAGCTCACATTTACCCAAAGCTGACAATGGGTCTTTTATCCTGATTATGGTAAGCTTTGCTCCCACAACCCTGCTAGATAACCAGGTGTTGATCGTGGCACTCTGACAGAAGAGCAAGGCCTTCTCTCCCCTAACTGTTGTCTTTTGATTTGACTAAAATGTGAACATCTTTCTAGTGTGTCAGCCCTTCCCAGCAGAGAGTGGGCAAGGCTAGTAAAGAGTGACTGAGCGACTCAGCTGCCTTTCCCAGGAAAGCTTCCTATTGGTGAAATAGCTGGGACCAACGTGTGCAAGAATAAGTGGTACAATCAAGAGACAGTGTGGCTCTGTCTGAACTGGTTTCCAGGCACCTGGTCCAGGGATAACGAGCCAAGCAGAAACACTAAATAAAATATTCTGTTAAGGCACTTACAGGTCCTGCAGAGAGCACCCTTAAAGATTCCTACAATATTGTCTCTAACAACAGTGTTTTAGGTTTCAGTTTCTGCCTGGCCTCTCCATCTTCTTATTTTAGTTACATGATTTCTACACCAAACAGCAAGGCTGCCTGACTGGCATGTCAGAAGCCCGGATAATCTGAGGATTCTCCGTTTATGAGGAGCTCCCACTGCTCAGGCCAGGAAGTTTCCACATCCTAAGCCACACCTGACAACAAACGAGAAAAGACGGCTTCTTCAGAACTTCTTCCTAAGATAAACTGTCTTCCCAGATCAACTAAGTCCCTGGATCAGACATCCAGGGTTTTGAGGTAAAGCTAAAAAGACACAGTGGGTTGTGTTTCTGTTTTGTTTTATAAGTGACATTATGATTTAAAGTATGCATTCTCAGGTCAGCACAACAGGTCAGCAGGGAAAGGCATCTGCTACCAAGCCGGGAACGGTGAGAGAGAACACTCCCTTCAAGTGGCCTCCAACACTCATCCATCCTGTGAGCTCACAGTCCACACACACATGGATAAAAAGTTCATCACTAAGGAGAGAAAATAGTAAATGAAGTACATTCTCTTAAGTATTTATCAAACCACATATCTGCCCTTTGCCATCTCAGTCACGGGCCCATCAGCTAGCAGAGCCTTGACAGTGTTGCCTAACCTCGGCTCAGGCCTGTTTGCAGCTCACTCTGGAAACACTACCCTCTGCCTCCCCAGTGAGGACCTAAACTTGCTCTTCATTCTAGGACCACCATTTCCATGTGGCTTACGTACGGGTCTTCCTTAGGGTTTTCCTTCTGCACGCCATGAATGCTACTAGGAACTCTGATTTTTCTCATCAGATAGCAACAGTCAGACAATCAGGAAGGAAGTTCTCTCATAGTTCTTTCCTAAGACACTGACATTAATCTCTCACATGCCTGCCTGCCTGCCTGCCTGCCTGCCTTCAATCTAACAGTGGAGTCACCTTGAGAAAGCAGAGTGAAGGAAAAGGATGGAAGTATGGAGCTTCAGTGCCTGCCCAGTCTCCTAAGAGGCAGAGGCGTGTGCCCAGTCCTCACAGCACTTAGGAGGTGAAGGATGGACAAGAGGATTCTACTTCCTGTGCATATCCTACACATGGGGAATAAGCTGTCCTAGCTCTCCAGCAGCAGGCCCTCCAGAAAGTTAAGTTTCCTCTTAACTTTGCCACAAACACAAACGCTGTGGAATGTTCTCCTTACCCTGGTGTTTTATCATTGTTAAAAGCTAAATCACTAGAAGCCACACAGCAAAAAAGGATGTACCCACAGGACCTGGAGGAACGTTCTTCTCATCTCTTCGAAGTATAGAGCAATAAAGATGCCAAGAGTTAAGCAGGATGGCGGGCAACTCTAACCAAGCAGGAGACCACCTACACCAGCACACCGGGCTGCAGCTGAGGTGATTCTGTCCTGTTCCGACTCTTGTGGAGAAGTCAGACCTCACAGAAAACGGCTCACAAGGTAAGTGGTAAAATGGAGGCTGTTACTTTCTGTTTCCAGGTCAGATCATCAGCAAAATAAGAAGCTCCCAACCCCAAGTCAACTTTTTCTTTTCTTTGAGACTCTGGGAATTCAAATCATCCCTCTTCCCCTCTGTTCCCTGTATGCTTCTGCCATAGAAGAAACAGGGGCAGTGGGAGGCTGTGGGCGGGGCAGTGGGAGGATGGGAGTGTGGCAGAGGGGGTGGGGGTGGGGCAGATAGAGACTGTAGGAGGAGCTGGTCCTGTGCTCAGCCCCAGGCCTTTTATGGCTGGAGGCTCCAGGAACAAGACTCATAAGCTCCAGCCATGCGCTTGTGCAGCTCGGAGAACTGAATCTCAGATTCTCTGGCTCTTATTCGACGTTCCTAGGTCTGGATGTCTGTTCCCTTCAGTCATAGCTACTTCTATGTCTGTTGCTCTTTAACCTCTTGAGATCACGTATAATTCTCCATGTTCAAATCCCCTAGTGAAGGCCTAGTGTATGTGTTGTGAGACCAGCTGGACCTGATGGACATATGAAGGATGTAATCAAGGCTGGGAGGTGATGAGTTTGTCCTATCATACACATAATGTACTGGGTGCTCATACAGACCAAGCGCTGTTTTACGGCAACAGCAAGTGTGATTCTTTGTTTCTTGTTTTGCTTTTTGAGACAGGATTTCTCTATGTAGCTGATCTCAGACTCACAGAGACATGCATGCCTCTGCCTCCTGAGTGTTGAGCTTAAAGGCATGTAGTAAGTAAGTCGGGGGGCAGCTATCATCATCTCTGCGTCAGAAAGGAGGAAAATGCATCTCAGATACTTTTAAAGTGTGTTCAGAGCTTGCAAGATGGCTCAATGGGTAAGGGCACTTGCTGCCAAGCTGACAACCTGAGTCAGGTCCTGAGGACTATATGGTAAAAGGAGAGAACTGGTTCCAACTGTCACGTGCATGTCACGAGCGCACGCACACACGTATGTATGTATGTATGTATGTATGTATGTATGTATGTATGTATGTATGT